>JAWNNQ010001328.1:0-455311 GCA_035044765.1 Leucophenga montana | reverse complement strand
GGTCTTTACGCGCAGATTGACCCATGAAACGCTCTCCAAAAAAGCCAAACTCGCATTTTGATAATAAATATGAAAATGTTCAAAACGTTGTGGTCGTGTCAATATATTTATGGTGAAATGGAAAACCTTACTTAATACAAATGTCAAATATCGATAAACAAATATGGCCGCCAAAAGTAGTCAAAGTTCGGACAACTCAATGGGTAGACCCGATACATTCAATGGATGATAAATGTATGGTAAACATTTACCATAACATTTACTTTTTCCTCATATATTAATTGTATAACTAATATGGAAGCATTTCCTTCTTTACTTATTTTTTCCAATGCAACAACCATTTTATAACGCATGTGCCGTTTCGAACATATTGTCTCCGATTAACCGATTTTATTAAAAAGTTAGTAATGTCTCTTACAGTTAAAATTGTGTTTCGGATATTGAGGACGGCATTGAAGCTCAAATTAAGCCTGAGACTGGCGAGGTGAGAATATAAAATTCTACACACATTGGCGGATCCAAGGTTCGGCTAACTGGGGACCGAAAAAATATAATACATCATAATTCATCAACTCAAGACATCATTTATTTGGTATGATTTTCGATTGTTTACAACACTGTAATTATTTATTAGTTTAATGACGATCAGTTCATTTAAATACAATTGGATACTAAGACCGCTTGGGTGAGTTCCCTCTAGCTCACTGCAAGCAATTAAATTACAAACTACTTTCCAAATGCATTTTTATATCCAGTTTTTATTAAAATTCCACTCAAAGAACAAACTTAGTAAATGTTTACTAGCGCAACTTTCGATTCATTGTTTTCAGCAGTGGCCAGGATTCACCGCATTGTCCGCGGAAATCATCTGTATCAATTGACCACATCATGGCACCACGCAAGTTCTTGTTAATCAGGAAATCCATTTTCGTCTGCACGCTCAATACATTGTCAAAACCGACCCATTGATCGCCAGAGAAAGCATAAGGACAGGCACTGTTATAGTCGAAGACCTCGTGCCAGTTTTTTAAGCAGATTTCATTGTAGCCCATATATCCGGGAGAAGCAGTATAGGGACCAGGAGCTCCCTCACCACGGCACGGTGCACCAGGCCAGTTTTGTGAGGGGTTAGACATCTGATAGGAGTGACCATATGAGCCGATTCCAAGCACAAGTTTGTCCGCAGGCGCACCTGTATTTTGTATGCTTTAATGATGGAAACACAATTTTGGTATCTATCAAATTATATTTACCTTGACTAAGCCAGTAGTTGATCGAATTTTCAACCGCCGAAATTGGCGCATTGAATCCTAAGTAGCCATCAGAAGCCATTCCAAAGTCATATGTCATAACGTTGATGAAATCTACGTATCTTGAAATGCCGGGAATATCGTATGAAGTGCGTGCAGTACTCTCACCAGCTCCAACAGCGATGCTCAGTTGCAAACCGTAAGGCGAGAAGCTATTGAGGCAAAGTAATTATGGATTATTAAAAATCATTATACAAATGTCTATTCATTTGACTTACGCCTCTTTGAGTTCACGTAGCAGAGTAACGAAGTTTTCACGATCCCGCGAGTTACCACCGCGCTGTGCTGGATACTCCCAATCAAGATCTAGACCATCGAAGCCATGTTGGCGTATGAAATTCAGTGTCGACGAAACGAATCGTTGACGCTTGTTCACATCTCCAGCCATTGAGGAATATTTAGTGGATCCCTCACTCCAACCGCCCACAGAAGCTAGAACCTTTAGGTTCCAATTTGACTTTTTCAAATCAACAGCCTTACGAATGTATCCCAAACCGCTGTCCATATCCAGCCATTCGTCAAGTGATTTAATTGAGCCATCATCGTTAATGCCAAAGAATGCGTAACTCAGATGGGTGCACAAATTAGCATCGATGTTGGAAACCTCAAATTTTCCATTACCGGTGCGATATGTCGCCCATGTTCCCCAGTAGCAGTTTATAATACCTTTAAATTTTCGGAATAATGGAATAAGTGGACGTCTAAGTAGTTGCAGTAGAATATACTTACGCTCACTGCTGATTACTTGGCTCAGGCAGAGCAGCAATGCTATAGTTAAAAGCTTCATATTCCTCACAAGTCGAAAACTTTGTTGACGAAATTGTGGTTTAACAAGCCGCTTTTATAGCCAGATGACCGAGTTCTTATCACCGCTGAGATTGCTTCCAGTGATAGTTATCTATGACATATTTAGTTTGCCACATTTTTAAATTATTTTTATTTCCACACTCCAAACTAGAGTAGGTTTTATTTCAATTCATTGGTAAGTTCAAAAGCAGTTCATTTAATTTAGCCCGTAACAGCAACAAGCCGCCTGTCTATTGCACCCACTGGCGTGATAAGCGTTATCGAGGTTTTTATAAATAAATAATATTTAGTCTCACTAATTTCGCATAATACATAATAAAAATTAAATTTATGACTGTTATTTAAAAATTTTTGTTTGTGTATTTGTATATTAACTACAAATACATATTTATCCTGAAGGTATCAGCATATACCAGGGTAGCTAAATAATTGCACACTAATAAATCAAGCATGCAAAAAACATTGAAATGCACACACTATTTGCACATGTGTGTGTTTTTCTTCATTTTAAGAAATTCATATTCGCACAAAAAATTTTTTATTCATTCGTGTGCAGCATATTTATGTACTTTGTATGATTTGCACATGAGTGTGCAATTCGTCCTGCACATTTTTCAAACTGTATCTTTTAAAAACTATCTTCATAAACACGTCAATAAATATGGTAGTAGAAATATTACGGTGTGAGGGTGCTTTTCAATTTTCAAAAGAAGAATGCATCTGAATTCAAAAATTATTTCAGAAAATATATCATCAGAACGAATCAAGGGGTCCATTCAGCAGATACTGAGGTTTACTCTCACTATTTTCAAAAGCCATTTGGTTCGAATAGTTTTAACTCAAGCTTCCGTAATAGGCGCTGATTTATTTGTAAAAGAGTAATCAGTAATCACAAATCAATCAGTGATTAGTTTTGCACAGCTCGCCTAATGCCAGGGTACAATGCAAAGCACACATTCAAACTTGTGAGAATATGTTTTGAAGAACACAAAGCTCACCCCTAGCCTTGTGGAGTGTCTTTCTATAAGGTAATTACCCGTAGGGACACTGTTTTATTGTAGTGTCCCCTGTACTTTTTTATTTTTTTGTGCAAAATTAATTAATTAATTATAATTACGAGTACCTTTTTTCTTGCAAAATAAGCAATCAACTTTCTCTAAGGCAACAGCAACAAGCGAACCTAAAAGAGCAATTATACTTTTTCCTCAGACATGCTAAAATGAAAATTTATTATTGAAATTATATTTGAATTATTTTGAAACCTAAACGGTTGATATATGTCAAGTCTAAATCAGCTATCAAAATGGCTTAACCGAGACTATACATTCACGAAGTTGACAATATTGGTCCTTTTTTTCTGGCGATCATTACCGACTGCACATCAAAGTTGTCCATATTTTCAAAGTAACTAAAAAAGGATTTTCTTTTGCAAGTGTGCAAAATAAGTAAATTGATAAATTTTGACTTCGAAAAAATATAATCAATGCATAGCTCTACGGCAGCTTTAATTTATAGCATTTTAATTAGATAAATTGGAGCATTAAGTTTTATAATTATTTCGTTGCAAACCACGCCAGAAGCCAATATCGCTGTGGATGGTAGTCCACGCAAGTAACGAAAGTCCGCCTCAGTGAGGCTGCAGCACGAGCACTATATTATACGCGCAATATCGAAGTTTTCTCTGGTACATCCGATCGAAATGTGCTATGTACCATTAAAAAGTATTTAAACGGGCATTCAGAAAATGTTAAAACATATAATATCAAATCACCCCAGTCCGAAATATAGGGAGTTGAAAATACCCACTTCAAGCGGTATTGGAGCTCTTGGTGGGGCCTATCACCCCACGATATATTTATTTATTCTTGGCACCAAGACGAGTCCAACGAGCCCAAGTTATGAAAGTTATGAAATTTTGCAATTTTTGACGAGTTAATGAACTAGTTTGTTTATTTATTTGTTTGTTTGTTTGAATCCTTTTTAGAAAACCAAAATTCTATTGATACAGGATTTTAGTACACAAAATACTAAGATCTTTTCTTCTACAACTTTTATAAAAATGGCGGATTTTGGCGGGAAAAGCTAAAAAAAAGCTTAAATTTCAATTGAGTATAGTGACCAAACGGCTTTATATTTTTCAACATGTGATAGCTCCTTGGGAAGGTCTTTCGAAAAACTTTCAAATGAAAGCTAATACTGCTAATGCTGGCACTGTACAATCCCTACTTATATTAAATTTTGAAAAGTGCATTTTGAGACCAATTGAAACCAAATTTTCGTGCTCATATTTAGAGTGTTATTAATTACATTGTGAGATTGGGAAAATTTTGATGTATTATACTTTTCTGTGGAAATTATGTGAGTTGAGATATAAAATCGCAGATATCACATTGTGTACTCTTAGCTATTGTCCAGCATGGACATAAAGCTGTTATATATTAACTATATATATTACAATGGAATGCAGCATGGTTCTCTGTCGGAAGTATGTGAGATCAAGTCAATCCCGAGTCAGAGAGAATTTTCATGGTATATAGTTGGTATCATGTAGTATCTTCAAGCGCCGAAAGGGTTTACGGGGCCAAGAAGACGATTTCCTCACCTTTAAAGCTGTGGTTGTAGCTTTCTCATTTGAGATCTGAACCTCTCTCTACCCTATGCTTTTGTTTGATGGTAGATGATATATCTAATCCAGCCACCATATACATATTCTGTAGAGCATGGCAACTTCTCTAATAGTGATTCGACGATTCTCCATAACAATTTTTTTCACTGCTTCAAGGTTTTAATCGGTGTTGAGGTGCTGAGGCGTCCAGGGCGGGCATTGTTGTGGATTTGATTTTAACACAAAATTTAATATGTATCTTTGAACCATTTTCTTCGTTAGCAAAAAATCGCCAAACTTACCAAAACACGTCTAACCTTTATATCTGTCAAAAACAAACTAAAAATGCAGAATGGTTGATCCTGGCAACATATTTTGGGAACATGTGTACTAAAAAAAAAATCAAAATCCAATGTACCTAGCCAGAAAAATTTGAAAAGTCTTTTTTTGAACACGTTTTTAAATGAAATGTACTATTATTTAATCAATAATAAGTAACCACAAACATACTTAAATCTTTATACTTAAAACGAAGCATCGGATATCCCATAAAGTATATATGTATATGTGGGCATTGTTTATTGAGACCGTCACTATGACACCAAACTCTAGGTCTTACTTATTAATTTCATAGTTTATTTCATTATTCTTTAGTTCACAACAGTAGTTTAAGTAGCATTTAGATAATATTTAAGTATACATTAGTTTATTTCTATTTAATATTATCGTTTGTTTTAGTTTCACAACTTCAGTTCTACACTCTTTTCAAAACCACGTTCAGCAACACAGACTTTCACCCTTCGAGCTCTGCGCAGCGACTCCCCGATACACACTCATACTTTTCTTAAGCTACCGACTCAGTTGTATTCTAACACTCTCGCTGATACTCTCTCGCTAACACTCTCTTGCTCTCCTGAATGTGAACACGCGAGAGTGGGTCCTGCCGTTATGCTCATTAACCAATTCCTACAATCGGCTGTCCTGACACTTCATTCGCCCCAAATGAACTAATCCAGGCTATCATCAACTCTACTACTGTTGTTGCAGTTTTAGGTCCTTCAAGTTCTCCTACCTTTTCGACATGATACCGACCATGACGCATCTTTCTCACTATCTTCTAAGGGCCACAAAATTTTGGTTTAAGCTTAAAGACTATCTCAAACTGGGTCCCTTTGATTGCGACAAGATTACTTACGTTAAATACTTTTTCGTCCTTTCGATTTTCATTAAAACTGTATCGGTTTTCTGCTTGAATTTTCGCATTATTATCCTAAGCATTCTTTCTTTTATTTTCTCCTGGATGCCAAGCCTGATTCTCAGAATTCTTTTGCATGATCATACCACCGTATCCAAATTTTGAAGCAATATCATTTTCTAGTAAGATTTTCTTCTCTATCGGAGACTCTACAACTTGCCTTGGATTATAACTGAGCTCTAAATCCTCCACACGACTTCTCTCTTTTAACTGTAAATCTTTCAGATCCAACCCCTCTCTTTTGGCACCACTTCCAATTCTGTTGCACACAACGCTCTAAATTCAGAAAACAAATCATTGCCGTTTGATTTTCCTTTTTCTAAAAATTTGGCACTATTTTCCTCTATCAGAATATTCCCATTTTCAGCAAGTCATTACCCAAAATTGCTACGTACGGCAAATCATTATTTCGAACGACATGAAAAGTTATTTTTGTCTTTATTCCATCCGCACAACAATGGTTTTCAACCATTCCATTGTTGACAACTTTCCTTGTCCAATACCTGACAAATGTCTCGGTTCTGACTTCAGTTCAACTTGACAAATTTGCTGGAGTACATCTTCGCGGATTATACTCAAGTCGAATCCGGTGTCTACTAATGCTGCTATTATGAAATCGTTTACCATAATATGTTTATAAATTGGACCTCCTGTTTTCGTGTTCTCACTTCCAATATTTGCTTTACTTTCGACTGGTCTACGCTACCTGCCTTACAATTCTTTGCAAAATGCCCTTCTTCAAAAACTTAAAACATGTTACTTCTTTCTCACAATCTCTAGCCAAATGTGTTTCACTCCCAAATTTTAAACATTTTTTAATCGCCTGCTGCTGAATATATACTGATCCTGACCTTACTTTTTCGTATATTGTTATTTGCTTTTTTAAATCTTTAATAGTTTTCGCTGCGTATAAAACTACCTTATTTTCGCGAATATCTGGGACACCTTCAATAAAATAATCGATTATACTCTGTTCCTCGACTTTCATGGGCTTTCCAATCTCAACAAGTGTATATAAATACTCAATAAATGACTCTTTCAACTGTTTACGTCTATTCTGTAAGATTCTATGAACTTCTGGGGCACACAGTACTCTACTAAACTCGTCTTGTAACGTTTGCTTGAGTTTCACCCAGCTACGAATACCAGACTGACCTCGAACGGAAAGCTTAGCGGCTCCTGTCAAAAGTTGTTTGGCATAGACATACTTTTGCAGTTCATCCCAACCTACTGCATCAGATATATCTTCAAATTCATCAATCCATTGATCTACGTCACGAGAATCGGTTCCACAAAAATTAGATACACTGTCTTTTATGTCTTTTAAAGCAAAAGAACTACTTTGGCGAATAGTCTCTACCGCTTCGACATACAAACTTTCATCAGGCTCCTATTCTTGCAAACCATAATACTCAAAAAGTCGTTTCTGAAAATCCTTCCTAACCCCCTTGGTCAACAAACCAACTTCACTAAGTTTCTGCCTCAGCGCCTCGCAGCTCAATGCTCTTATCTGTTCTGCGTCCATCGTGTTGCTGTTTCAACTTACAAAACTACTAAAATTTTAACGAATTGTTAGTAAATTTTATACTTATATAAAACAATATACATATATCAACATATTGTAAATGCTTTTAAAAATTCGGTTAAGTTTCCTCTACTAAAAATTTGTGTACCGCAACTGATTAACGTTTCTTCTTTGTTGGTTTGCTTCTTACCAACTCTCAACTTCAGACAACGTTGGCGCTTGCTGCACAACCCTCTGCTACGGACGACGCTGACGCCTGTTGCTTAACTCTCTGCCAATACGCTGACGCTTTCTGCAAAATTCTACGCTACGGACGACGCTTCTTAACGGATAACGCCGGCGCAGACGAAATATTCTGCTTCTTTTCTCACCAATCGCCGCAAATTTTCAAACTGTCTGGCTGTACACGTTCAAACAACAAAACTTTACACGCGTTCGCTGTCTGCTCTCTCCTTTACCCGTACATCCTAACGCTCATATCGGCTTTTGCGTTAGTGTACACTCGTTCGCTGTCTGCTATCTCCTTTAATCGTACACCGTAACGCTCATATCGGCTTTTGCGTTAGTGTACAATTATTTCACTTGTTTACTCAATCGCTGTGTGTTCCTTGTCTCGTGGTATATGCCGTACAACAACAAACATATCTACACGCACGTATGCCCACACACGATCGTTTCTCGAAGGTTCGTCTACTTCTTATGCTTCCTCTCAGCTCCGCTAATGGACATTGTCTTCCCTTTAACTCGCGACCTCTTGCTTGCACTCGTTGATGCTACTGCTATGTAGTTTTGTCGCCGCTTCTACTCGATGTTACTTTTCTGCTGCTACTGCTGTACAACATTTATGGCAAGTTTTTCGTTTAACGACTTACTTATTAATTTCATCGTTTATTTCATTATTCTTTAGTTCACAACAGTAGTTTAAGTAGCATTTAGATAATATTTAAGTTTACATTAGTTTAGTTTATTTCTATTTAATATTATCGTTTGTTTTAGTTTCACAACTTCAGTTCCACACTCTTTTCAAAACCACGTTCAGCAACACCGACTTTCACCCTTCGAGCTCTGCTCAGCGACTCCCCGACACACACTCATACTTTTCTTAAGCTACCGACTCAGTTGTATTCTAACACTCTCGCTGACACTCTCTGGCTAACACTCTCCGCTCCTGAATGTGAACACGCGAGAGTGGAGCCTGCCGTTATGCTCTCGCCATTTCTATATATATATATTCATAATCAGCTCGGCGATACGATTCGAACTAACCATGTGCATCTGTGCATCTTGATCCTTGTCTCTGTGAATCAAAACTAGTCCCTCAGTTTTTAAGATATCGATCTGAAATCGAGTATGGATACTTCCCATGTTCCTAGACTGAACATATGTCACAACTATCAAGTCACGCCCACTTTTGCAGGTAGCCACCCTGGAAACCCACCGCCTTTTCGAATTTTGTTTTTGCATCCAGCCGATTCGTAAGCGGATTCATAATGAACGGAGTGCTTGTATAAAACCCTGTTGGGTGGAGATATCTGCAAAACGGACAAATTTTGGCCGGCTTCAACAATGGCTAAAGCGAAAATATTTTCTTTTTTACGGGCGTTTCGTACACAGTTGTAGGTTTCTGATTGTGAAGAGTAAATTCCGATTCAAACTTATCCACTAAACGGCGAATAGGTCTTTACGCGCAGATTGACCCATGAAACGCTCTCCAAAAAAGCCAAACTCGCATTTTGATAATAAATATGAAAATGTTCAAAACGTTGTGGTCGTGTCAATTTATTTATGGTGAAATGGAAAACCTTACTTAATACAAATGTCAAATATCGATAAACAAATATGGCCGCCAAAAGTAGTCAAAGTTCGGACAACTCAATGGGTAGACCCGATACATTCAATGGATGATAAATGTATGGTAAACATTTACCATAACATTTACTTTTTCCTCATATATTAATTGTATAACTAATATGGAAGCATTTCCTTCTTTACTTATTTTTTCCAATGCAACAACCATTTTATAACGCATGTGCCGTTTCGAACATATTGTCTCCGATTAACCGATTTTATTAAAAAGTTAGTAATGTCTCTTACAGTTAAAATTGTGTTTCGGATATTGAGGACGGCATTGAAGCTCAAATTAAGCCTGAGACTGGCGAGGTGAGAATATAAAATTCTACACACATTGGCGGATCCAAGGTGCGGCTAACTGGGGACCGAAAAAATATAATACATCATAATTCATCAACTCAAGACATCATTTATTTGGTATGATTTTCGATTGTTTACAACACTGTAATTATTTATTAGTTTAATGACGATCAGTTCATTTAAATACAATTGGATACTAAGACCGCTTGGGTGAGTTCCCTCTAGCTCACTGCAAACAATTAAATTACAAACTACTTTCCAAATGCATTTTTATATCCAGTTTTTATTAAAATTCCACTCAAAGAACAAACTTAGTAAATGTTTACTAGCGCAACTTTCGATTCATTGTTTTCAGCAGTGGCCAGGATTCACCGCATTGTCCGCGGAAATCATCTGTATCAATTGACCACATCATGGCACCACGCAAGTTCTTGTTAATCAGGAAATCCATTTTCGTCTGCACGCTCAATACATTGTCAAAACCGACCCATTGATCGCCAGAGAAAGCATAAGGACAGGCACTGTTATAGTCGAAGACCTCGTGCCAGTTTTTTAAGCAGATTTCATTGTAGCCCATATATCCGGGAGAAGCAGTATAGGGACCAGGAGCTCCCTCACCACGGCACGGTGCACCAGGCCAGTTTTGTGAGGGGTTAGACATCTGATAGGAGTGACCATATGAGCCGATTCCAAGCACAAGTTTGTCCGCAGGCGCACCTGTATTTTGTATGCTTTAATGATGGAAACACAATTTTGGTATCTATCAAATTATATTTACCTTGACTAAGCCAGTAGTTGATCGAATTTTCAACCGCCGAAATTGGCGCATTGAATCCTAAGTAGCCATCAGAAGCCATTCCAAAGTCATATGTCATAACGTTGATGAAATCTACGTATCTTGAAATGCCGGGAATATCGTATGAAGTGCGTGCAGTACTCTCACCAGCTCCAACAGCGATGCTCAGTTGCAAACCGTAAGGCGAGAAGCTATTGAGGCAAAGTAATTATGGATTATTAAAAATCATTATACAAATGTCTATTCATTTGACTTACGCCTCTTTGAGTTCACGTAGCAGAGTAACGAAGTTTTCACGATCCCGCGAGTTACCACCGCGCTGTGCTGGATACTCCCAATCAAGATCTAGACCATCGAAGCCATGTTGGCGTATGAAATTCAGTGTCGACGAAACGAATCGTTGACGCTTGTTCACATCTCCAGCCATTGAGGAATATTTAGTGGATCCCTCACTCCAACCGCCCACAGTAGCTAGAACCTTTAGGTTCCAATTTGACTTTTTCAAATCAACAGCCTTGCGAATGTATCCCAAACCGCTGTCCATATCCAGCCATTCGTCAAGTGATTTAATTGAGCCATCATCGTTAATGCCAAAGAATGAATAACTCAGATGGGTGCACAAAGTAGCATCGATGTTGGAAACCTCAAATTTTCCGTTACCGGTGCGATATGTCGCCCATGTTCCCCAGTAGCAGTTTATAATACCTTTAAATTTTCGGAATAATGGAATAAGTAGTTGCAGCAGAATAAACTTCTGTTAGACTAGTACTTACGATCACTGCTGATTACTTGGCTCAGGCAGAGCAGCAATGCTATAGTTAAAAGCTTCATATTCCTCACAAGTCGAATACTTTGTTGACGAAATTGTGGTTTAACAAGCCGCTTTTATAGCCAGATGACCGAGTTCTTATCACCGCTGAGATTGCGTCCAGTGATAGTTATCTATGACATATTTAGTTTGCCACATTTTTAAATTATTTTTATTTCCACACTCCAAACTAGAGTAGGTTTTATTTCAATTCATTGGTAAGTTCAAAAGCAGTTCATTTAATTTAGCCCGTAACAGCAACAAGCCGTCTGTCTATTGCACCCACTGGCGTGATAAGCGTTATCGAGGTTTTTATAAATAAATAATATTTAGTCTCACTAATTTCGCATAATACATAATAAAAATTAAATTTATGACTGTTATTTAAAAATTTTTGTTTGTGTATTTGTATATTAACTACAAATACATATTTATCCTGAAGGTATCAGCATATACCAGGGAAGCTAAATAATTGCACACTAATAAATCAAGCATGCAAAAAACATTGAAATGCACACACTATTTGCACATGTGTGTGTTTTTCTTCATTTTAAGAAATTCATATTCGCACAAAAAATTTTTTATTCATTCGTGTGCAGCATATTTATGTTCTTTGTATGATTTGCACATGAGTGTGCAATTCGTCCTGCACATTTTTCAAACTGTATCTTTTAAAAACTATCTTCATAAACACGTCAATAAATATGGTAGTAGAAATATTACGGTGTGAGGGTGCTTTTCAATTTTCAAAAGAAGAATGCATCTGAATTCAAAAATTATTTCAGAAAATATATCATCAGAACGAATCAAGGGGTCCATTCAGCAGATACTGAGGTTTACTCTCACTATTTTCAAAAGTCATTTGGTTCGAATAGTTTTAACTCAAGCTTCCATAATAGGCGCTGATTTTTTTGTAAAAGAGTAATCAGTAATCACAAATCAATCAGTGATTAGTTTTGCACAGCTCGCCTAATGCCAGGGTACAATGCAAAGCACACATTCAAACTTGTGAGAATATGTTTTGAAGAACACAAAGCTCACCCCTAGCCTTGTGGAGTGTCTTTCTATAAGGTAATTACCCGTAGGGACACTGTTTTATTGTAGTGTCCCCTGTACTTTTTTATTTTTTTGTGCAAAATTAATTAATTAATCATAATTACGAGTACCTTTTTTCTTGCAAAATAAGCAATCAACTTTCTCTAAGGCAACAGCAACAAGCGAACCTAAAAGAGCAATTATACTTTTTCCTCAGACATGCTAAAATGAAAATTTATTATTGAAATTATATTTGAATAATTTGGAAACCTAAACGGTTGATATATGTCAAGTCTAAATCAGCTATCAAAATGGCTTAACCGAGACTATACATTCACGAAGTTGACAATATTGGTCCTTTTTTTCTGGCGATCATTACCGACTGCACATCAAAGTTGTCCATATTTTCAAAGTAACTAAAAAAGGATTTTCTTTTGCAAGTGTGCAAAATAAGTAAATTGATAAATTTTGACTTCGAAAAAATATAATCAATGCATAGCTCTACGGCAGCTTTAATTTATAGCATTTTAATTAGATAAATTGGAGCATTAAGTTTTATAATTATTTCGTTGCAAACCACGCCAGAAGCCAATATCGCTGTGGATGGTAGTCCACGCAAGTAACGAAAGTCCGCCTCAGTGAGGCTGCAGCACGAGCACTATATTATACGCGCAATATCGAAGTTTTCTCTGGTACATCCGATCGAAATGTGCTATGTACCATTAAAAAGTATTTAAACGTGCATTCAGAAAATGTTAAAACATATAATATCAAATCACCCCAGTCCGAAATATAGGGAGTTGAAAATACCCACTTCGAGCGGTATTGGAGCTCTTAGTGGGGCCTATCACCCCACGATATATTTATTTATTCTTGGCACCAAGACGAGTCCAACGAGCCCAAGTTATGAAAGTTATGAAATTTTGCAATTTTTGACGAGTTAATGAACTAGTTTGTTTATTTATTTGTTTGTTTGTTTGAATCCTTTTTAGAAAACCAAAATTCTATTGATACAGGATTTTAGTACACAAAATACTAAGATCTTTTCTTCTACAACTTTTATAAAAATGGCGGATTTTGGCGGGAAAAGCTAAAAAAAAGCTTAAATTTCAATTGGGTATACAGACCAAACGGCTTTATATTTTTCAACATGTGATAGCTCCTTGGGAAGGTCTTTCGAAAAACTTTCAAATGAAAGCTAATACTGCTAATGCTGGCACTGTACAATCCCTACTTATATTAAATTTTGAAAAGTGCATTTTGAGACCAATTGAAACCAAATTTTCGTGCTCATATTTAGAGTGTTATTAATTACATTGTGAGATTGGGAAAATTTTGATGTATTATACTTTTCTGTGGAAATTATGTGAGTTGAGATATAAAATCGCAGATATCACATTGTGTACTCTTAGCTATTGTCCAGCATGGACATAAAGCTGTTATATATTAACTATATATATTACAATGGAATGCAGCATGGTTCTCTGTCGGAAGTATGTGAGATCAAGTCAATCCCGAGTCAGAGAGAATTTTCATGGTATATAGTTGGTATCATGTAGTATCTTCAAGCGCCGAAAGGGTTTAAGGGGCCAAGAAGACGATTTCCTCACCTTTAAAGCTGTGGTTGTAGCTTTCTCATTTGAGATCTGAACCTCTCTCTACCCTATGCTTTTGTTTGATGGTAGATGATATATCTAATCCAGCCACCATATACATATTCTGTAGAGCATGGCAACTTCTCTAATAGTGATTCGACGATTCTCCATAACAATTTTTTTCACTGCTTCAAGGTTTTAATCGGTGTTGAGGTGCTGAGGCGTCCAGGGCGGGCATTGTTGTGGATTTGATTTTAACACAAAATTTAATATGTATCTTTGAACCATTTTCTTCGTTAGCAAAAAATCGCCAAACATACCAAAACACGTCTAACCTTTATATCTGTCAAAAACAAACTAAAAATGCAGAATGGTTGATCCTGGCAACATATTTTGGGAACATGTGTACTAAAAAAAAAATCAAAATCCAATGTACCTAGCCAGAAAAATTTGAAAAGTCTTTTTTTGAACACGTTTTTAAATGAAATGTACTATTATTTAATCAATAATAAGTAACCACAAACATACTTAAATCTTTATACTTAAAACGAAGCATCGGATATCCCATAAAGTATATATGTATATGTGGGCATTGTTTATTGAGACCGTAACTATGACACCAAACTCTAGGTCTTACTTATTAATTTCATCGTTTATTTCATTATTCTTTAGTTCACAACAGTAGTTTAAGTAGCATTTAGATAATATTTAAGTTTACATTAGTTTAGTTTATTTCTATTTAATATTATCGTTTGTTTTAGTTTCACAACTTCAGTTCCTCACTCTTTTCAAAACTACGTTCAGCAACACAGACTTTCACCCTTCGAGCTCTGCGCAGCGACTCCCCGATACACTCTCATACTTTTCTTAAGCTACCGACTCAGTTGTATTCTAACACTCTCGCTGATACTCTCTCGCTAACACTCTCTTGCTCTCCTGAATGTGAACACGCGAGAGTGGGTCCTGCCGTTATGCTCATTAACCAATTCCTACAATCGGCTGTCCTGACACTTCATTCGCCCCAAATGAACTAATCCAGGCTATCATCAACTCTACTACTGTTGTTGCAGTTTTAGGTCCTTCAAGTTCTCCTACCTTTTCGACATGATACCGACCATGACGCATCTTTCTCACTATCTTCTAAGGGCCACAAAATTTTGGTTTAAGCTTAAAGACTATCTCAAACTGGGTCCCTTTGATTGCGACAAGATTACTTACGTTAAATACTTTTTCGACCTTTCGATTTTCATTAAAACTGTATCGGTTTTCTGCTTGAATTTTCGCATTATTATCCTGAGCATTCTTTCTTTTATTTTCTCCTGGATGCCAAGCCTGATTCTCAGAATTCTTTTGCATGATCATACCACCGTATCCAAATTTTGAAGCAATATCATTTTCTAGTAAGATTTTCTTCTCTATCGGAGACTCTACAACTTGCCTTGGATTATAACTGAGCTCTAAATCCTCCACACGACTTCTCTCTTTTAACTGTAAATCTTTCAGATCCAACCCCTCTCTTTTGGCACCACTTCCAATTCTGTTGCACACAACGCTCTAAATTCAGAAAACAAATCATTGCCGTTTGATTTTCCTTTTTCTAAAAATTTGGCACTATTTTCCTCTATCAGAATATTCCCATTTTCAGCAAGTCATTACCCAAAATTGCTACGTACGGCAAATCATTATTTCGAACGACATGAAAAGTTATTTTTGTCTTTATTCCATCCGCACAACAATGGTTTTCAACCATTCCATTGTTGACAACTTTCCTTGTCCAATACCTGACAAATGTCTCGGTTCTGACTTCAGTTCAACTTGACCCATTTGCTGGAGTACATCTTCGCGGATTATACTCAAGTCGAATCCGGTGTCTACTAATGCTGCTATTATGAAATCGTTTACCATAATATGTTTATAAATTGGACCTCCTGTTTTCGTGTTCTCACTTCCAATATTTGCTTTACTTTCGACTGGTCTACGCTACCTGCCTTACAATTCTTTGCAAAATGCCCTTCTTCAAAAACTTAAAATATGTTACTTCTTTCTCACAATCTCTAGCCAAATGTGTTTCACTCCGAAATTTTAAACCTGACCTTACTTTTTGGTATATTGTTATTTGCTTTTTTAAATCTTTAATAGTTTTCGCTGCGTATAAAACTACCTTATTTTCGCGAATATCTGGGACACCTTCAATAAAATAATCGATTATACTCTGTTCCTCGACTTTCATGGGCTTTCCAATCTCAACAAGTGTATATAAATACTCAATAAATGACTCTTTCAACTGTTTACGTCTATTCTGTAAGATTCTATGAACTTCTGGGGCACACAGTACTCTACTAAACTCGTCTTGTAACGTTTGCTTGAGTTTCACCCAGCTACGAATACCAGACTGACCTCGAACGGAAAGCTTAGCGGCTCCTGTCAAAAGTTGTTTGGCATAGACATACTTTTGCAGTTCATCCCAACCTACTGCATCAGATATATCTTCAAATTCATCAATCCATTGATCTACGTCACGAGAATCGGTTCCACAAAAATTAGATACACTGTCTTTTATGTCTTTTAAAGCAAAAGAACTACTTTGGCGAATAGTCTCTACCGCTTCGACATACAAACTTTCATCAGGCTCCTATTCTTGCAAACCATAATACTCAAAAAGTCGTTTCTGAAAATCCTTCCTAACCCCCTTGGTCAACAAACCAACTTCACTAAGTTTCTGCCTCAGCGCCTCGCAGCTCAATGCTCTTATCTGTTCTGCGTCCATCGTGTTGCTGTTTCAACTTACAAAACTACTAAAATTTTAACGAATTGTTAGTAAATTTTATACTTATATAAAACAATATACATATATCAACATATTGTAAATGCTTTTAAAAATTCGGTTAAGTTTCCTCTACTAAAAATTTGTGTACCGCAACTGATTAACGTTTCTTCTTTGTTGGTTTGCTTCTTACCAACTCTCAACTTCAGACAACGTTGGCGCTTGCTGCACAACCCTCTGCTACGGACGACGCTGACGCCTGTTGCTTAACTCTCTGCCAATACGCTGACGCTTTCTGCAAAATTCTACGCTACGGACGACGCTTCTTAACGGATAACGCCGGCGCAGACGAAATATTCTGCTTCTTTTCTCACCAATCGCCGCAAATTTTCAAACTGTCTGGCTGTACACGTTCAAACAACAAAACTTTACACGCGTTCGCTGTCTGCTCTCTCCTTTACCCGTACATCCTAACGCTCATATCGGCTTTTGCGTTAGTGTACACTCGTTCGCTGTCTGCTATCTCCTTTAATCGTACACCGTAACGCTCATATCGGCTTTTGCGTTAGTGTACAATTATTTCACTTGTTTACTCAATCGCTGTGTGTTCCTTGTCTCGTGGTATATGCCGTACAACAACAAACATATCTACACGCACGTATGCCCACACACGATCGTTTCTCGAAGGTTCGTCTACTTCTTATGCTTCCTCTCATTGTCTTCCCTTTAACTCGCGACCTCTTGCTTGCACTCGTTGATGCTACTGCTATGTAGTTTTGTCGCCGCTTCTACTCGATGTTACTTTTCTGCTGCTACTGCTGTACAACATGTATGGCAAGTTTTTCGTTTAACGACTTACTTATTAATTTCATCGTCTATTTCATTATTCTTTAGTTCACAACAGTAGTTTAAGTAGCATTTAGATAATATTTAAGTTTACATTAGTTTAGTTTATTTCTATTTAATATTATCGTTTGTTTTAGTTTCACAACTTCAGTTCCTACACTCTTTTCAAAACCACGTTCAGCAACACAGACTTTCACCCTTCGAGCTCTGCGCAGCGACTCCCCGATACCACTCATACTTTTCTTAAGCTACCGACTCAGTTGTATTCTAACATTCTCGCTGATACTCTCTCGCTCTCCTGCATGTGAACACGCGAGAGTGGGTCCTGCCGTTATGCTCATTAACCCATTCCTACAATCGGCTGTCCTGACACTTCATTCGCCCCAAATTAACTAATCCAGGCTATCATCAACTCTACTACTGTTGTTGCAGTTTTAGGTCCTTCAAGTTCTCCTACCTTTTCGACATGATACCGACCATGACGCATCTTTCTCACTATCTTCTAAGGGCCACAAAATTTTGGTTTAAGATTAAAGACTATCTCAAACTGGGTCCCTTTGATTGCGACAAGATTACTTACGTTAAATACTTTTCGTCCTTTCGATTTTCATTAAAACTGTATCGGTTTTCTGCTTGAATTTTCGCATTATTATCCTGAGCATTCTTTCTTTTATTTTCTCCTGGATGCCAAGCCTGATTCTCAGAATTCTTTTGCATGATCATACCACCGTATCCAAATTTTGAAGCAATATCATTTTCTAGTAAGATTTTCTTCTCTATCGGAGACTCTACAACTTGCCTTGGATTATAACTGAGCTCTAAATCCTCCACACGACTTCTCTCTTTTAACTGTAAATCTTTCAGATCCAACCCCTCTAACTCTTTTGGCACCACTTCCAATTCTGTTGCACACAACGCTCTAAATTCAGAAAACAAATCATTGCCGTTTGATTTTCCTTTTTCTAAAAAATTTAAAATGTACTAACCTACTCTCGTTCACTCATACTCTCATTCATATCATTCACACATACACATACCACACACATATATACCAATTATTATAGATACACAAAGGACGCATTAATAAAGTCAGTCGTTAAGTTACGCTCAAGCAATGCACAACACGCGTCTTTCACTCGGACACCTCGGACACAAATACAACAACTGGTGACGAGTATAAAAAAGAAGAAAGGAGAGTGAAAAAAAAACCGTTAATTGGGTAATTCGTGTCGGTAGTTCCGCGTAAAAGCATTAAGATTCCGATCGACGAAAATAGTTTCAAACAATTGCTTGATCAACAGCAACAAATTGCAAAGGAAATGTTGGAACAACAACAAAAGTGGATGCAATCAGTTCTCGAACAGAATATTGCCAATGCTACTGTTTCAAGCCGCGTCGCGGGTGAATCGACTATTTGTCCTCCTTTCCACAATTTTAGTAAAGATACGCAGAATTGGGAGTCATATATGCAACAGTTGACTCAACATTTTCACGCATATTCAGTTACATGCGCTGAAAAACAAAAAGCATACTTTCTTTCATGGATTGGTGCTGATATTTTCGAACTGCTAAAAAATCTATTTTTCAGTGATAGCTTGCTTGCACCCACATACAAGCAATTAATCGATAAACTAACGGAGCATTTCCAGACAAAGCGACACATTCGCCGCCGCTCGGTACGAATTCTTTAAACGGGGATACAACATTCTCAGACACATAGAGAGTGGGTAGCCGATCTTCGTGGCATTGCTCGTGAATGTAAGTTTGTGTGTGGTGGTATCAAGTTATGTTGATGAAATGATACGCGATAAAATAATTGTACACACTTCATATGACTCAGTGCGCGCTGCTGCTCTTCAAAAATTACAACCAAGTCTTGAAGATGTCCTAATAATTGTCGAAAGTTGCGAGACAACAACAAAAACAGTCGCTACAATAAAAGACAATCGCTACAAAAATCGAACGAAAG
The DNA here is from genome assembly GCA_035044765.1 of Leucophenga montana. Lineage (NCBI taxonomy): Eukaryota > Metazoa > Arthropoda > Insecta > Diptera > Drosophilidae > Leucophenga > Leucophenga montana. The sequence goes on along the minus strand of JAWNNQ010001328.1, from coordinate 435,845 downwards.
GCAAACACAATCATGCTTAAATCATGTACTGGATGTGGAAACTCTCATGCTAGAGAGAGATGCAAGTTTCGTGACGCTAATTGCCATAGCTGCGGCAAAAAAGGACACATAGCTGCCATTTGCTTGACTAAGAAAGGCAAATTGTATAGGATCTACAACAAAAGTAGAGAAGGGGAAAACGATCGACACAAAAACAACATCGCGAACACTATGTATTCAGTTGACACAGTGCATATGAACAGTGTGACAGGAACCGTAAAATTCAAATCAAATAAAAACATTATTTATGTCAAACTTTTAAACAAAATAAAAACATTTCAAACGGACTCTGGTGCAACGGTTTCGGTGTTAAATTCTAAAACATACAAACAATTTAACAGTCCAAAATTAGTAAAATGCAATCGAGTTTTGCATGCGTTCGGGCAAACGCCAATTCCGATATGGGTGAGTTGGGTAAAGCAAAGTGCGAAAGAAACAAAAAGAAATTGTAATAATCGTAGCAAATGTCGAAAATGCAAATAATCTTTTCGGATTGGATTTATTCAAAACATTCGGTTTCGAAATTCAACAAGTATCAAACTTGGTTGATGATTATGCGCCTCAAATAGCTGATTTGTGCTACAGGTACAAAGAAGTGTTTGAACCGGCTCTTGGTGTGATAAAAAACTTCAAAGCAAGTGTTTTTCTGAAACCTAATGCCACACCGAAATTCTTTAAAAGCAGACAAATACCTTTCGCTCAATTGGACAAATTTAAAGCAGAAGCAGAACGACTCACAGAAGCAGGTAATTGGAAACCGATTAAGTTCAGCAATTGCGCTTCGCCTATTGTACTAGCTCCGAAACAAGATGGATCATTACGAATTTGTGGGGACTTTAAACAAGCTGTCAATGCGCAAATTGACATTGAATAGTACCCATTACCAACGAGAGAATCATTACTGCATGTTATCCGTCATGGCAAGCATTTTACAAAAATCGATTTAAAGGATGCGTATTTGCAAATGGAGCTTGACGAAGATTCAAAACAATTGATGGTCGTAAACACACCCCTGGGCTTATTTCAGTATCAACGGTTACCTTATGGTATTGCCAGCGCACCAGCAATTTTTCTGCGTTGTCTAGAACAACTTTTAAACGGCATCTAAGGTTGTGGTAACTATCTTGATGATATTGATCATAACAGCATCAACAGTTGACCAGCACCTTAGCCGTGTTCAGCAAATTTTGGAACTCCTTCAAGAAAACGGCATTAAATGCAAACAAGAAAAATGTTTTTTCTTAAAAGATGAAATCGAGTACATAGGCCGACGGATAAGTGAGAAAGGTGTTTTTCCTGACAATTCTGGCCTGCAAGCAGTAAAAGAATTAAAGCCTTCTACAAATCTTCAGCAACTAGAAGCTTTCATGGGAAAAGTGAACTATTACTGCAACTTCATTCCCAACTATTCACAGTTGGCTGCTCCGCTTAATCAACTACGTAGAAAGAACGTACCCTTCAAATGGGGCAACGAGCAGCAACAAGCTTTCTCATCATTAAAATCGCACATCATCAATGCAACAGAATTGGCTAGGTTCAACGAAGAGTTACCACTAGCTCTTGCCACCGATGCATCTTCCTTCGGTATCGGTGTAGTATTGTCACATATTCAGCACGATGGAAGCGAAAAGCCAATCGGTTTTGCATCAAAAACTCTTGACAAGCATCAAGTCAAGTATAGTCAAATTTAGAAAGAGGGTCTTACTATAGTATTTGGAGTGAAACGATTTCACCAATATCTATACGGTAGAAAATTCGTGCTCATAACCGACCACAAACCACTTGTAACTATTTTCAATCCAAGCAAACACTTACCACATCACATAGGTTACAACGTTGGGCAGTAATACTTATGGCGTAAAACTTTGATATTAAATATCGCGCGACAACCGCTCATGGCAACGCTGATGCATTATCATGCCTACCTTTAGACACAGATGAAATCTTCGACAAAGAGGAAGCATGTCACAACATCACTGACCTTGTACCACCAATCAACGCAGAGGTCGCAGTTCACAAAAACATTGACAACGACTTCAGTCTACAAAAAGTGCGCAACTATGTGTTAAATGTTTGGCCAGACGAACTTCCGCCGAGTAATGAAAACATTATGCCGTATTTCAACCGTATATTTGCACTAACTATTTACGAAAACATGTTATGTCTGCACACAGATGCGAATCGAATAGTCATACCTCACCTTTCTACTCTTCAACTTCTACCTGATGGCCACTGGGGAATTGTTAGAATGAAACACCTAGCAAGACAACATGTTTGGTGGCCTGGTATAGGCGATGATATCGCGCAAGCGAAATAATCCTTCACCAGTCAAGGAATATCAAAATTGGCCAACAGCTACATCTGCATGGGAAAGAATTCATATCGACTTAGCTGGTCCAATTTTTGACTCAATGTGGCTTATCTGTGTCGATGCATATTCGCAGTTCCCATTTGTTATACAAATGTCTTCAACTACAACAGATACTACTATAGCAGCTCTATCGGCGATCTTCGCGATTGAAGGTTATCCAAAAACTTTAGTAAGCGGTAATGGTCCGCAACTGACTTCCGAAACATTCAGAAAATTTTGTAAACTACAAGTCATATCTCACATAACGACATATAAAACAATATACATATATCAAAATATTGTAAATGCTTTTAAGCATTCGGTTAAGTTTCCTCTACTAAAAATTTGTGTACCGCAACTGATTAACGTTTCTTCTTTGTTGGTTTGCTTCTTACCAACTCTCAACTTCAGACAACGTTGGCGCTTGCTGCACAACCCTCTGCTACGGACGACGCTGACGCCTGTTGCTTAACTCTCTGCCAATACGCTGACGCTTTCTGCAAAATTCTACGCTACGGACGACGCTTCTTAACGGATAACGCCGGCGCAGACGAAATATTCTGCTTCTTTTCTCACCAATCGCCGCAAATTTTCAAACTGTCTGGCTGTACACGTTCAAACAACAAAACTTTACACGCGTTCGCTGTCTGCTCTCTCCTTTACCCGTACATCCTAACGCTCATATCGGCTTTTGCGTTAGTGTACACTCGTTCGCTGTCTGCTATCTCCTTTAATCGTACACCGTAACGCTCATATCGGCTTTTGCGTTAGTGTACAATTATTTCACTTGTTTACTCAATCGCTGTGTGTTCCTTGTCTCGTGGTATATGCCGTACAACAACAAACATATCTACACGCACGTATGCCCACACACGATCGTTTCTCGAAGGTTCGTCTACTTCTTATGCTTCCTCTCAGCTCCGCTAATGGACATTGTCTTCCCTTTAACTCGCGACCTCTTGCTTGCACTCGTTGATGCTACTGCTATGTAGTTTTGTCGCCGCTTCTACTCGATGTTACTTTTCTGCTGCTACTGCTGTACAACATTTATGGCAAGTTTTTCGTTTAACGACTTACTTATTAATTTCATCGTTTATTTCATTATTCTTTAGTTCACAACAGTAGTTTAAGTAGCATTTAGATAATATTTAAGTTTACATTAGTTTAGTTTATTTCTATTTAATATTATCGTTTGTTTTAGTTTCACAACTTCAGTTCCACACTTTTTTCAAAACCACGTTCAGCAACACCGACTTTCACCCTTCGAGCTCTGCTCAGCGACTCCCCGACACACACTCATACTTTTCTTAAGCTACCGACTCAGTTGTATTCTAACACTCTCGCTGACACTCTCTGGCTAACACTCTCCGCTCTCCTGAATGTGAACACGCGAGAGTGGAGCCTGCCGTTATGCTCTCGCCATTTCTATATATATATATTCATAATCAGCTCGGCGATACGATTCGAACTAACCATGTGCATCTGTGCATCTTGATCCTTGTCTCTGTGAATCAAAACTAGTCCCTTAGTTTTTAAGATATCGATCTGAAATCGAATATGGATACTTCCCATGTTCCTAGACTGAACATATGTCACAACTATCAAGTCACGCCCACTTTTTCAGGTAGCCACCCTGGAAACCCACCGCCTTTTCGAATTTTGTTTTTGCATCCAGCCGATTCGTAAGCGGATTCATAATGAACGGAGTGCTTGTATAAAACCCTGTTGGGTGGAGATATCTGCAAAACGGACAAATTTTGGCCGGCTTCAACAATGGCTAAAGCGAAAATATTTTCTTTTTTACGGGCGTTTCGTACACAGTTGTAGGTTTCTGATTGTGAAGAGTAAATTCCGATTCAAACTTATCCACTAAACGGCGAATAGGTCTTTACGCGCAGATTGACCCATGAAACGCTCTCCAAAAAAGCCAAACTCGCATTTTGATAATAAATATGAAAATGTTCAAAACGTTGTGGTCGTGTCAATTTATTTATGGTGAAATGGAAAACCTTACTTAATACAAATGTCAAATATCGATAAACAAATATGGCCGCCAAAAGTAGTCAAAGTTCGGACAACTCAATGGGTAGACCCGATACATTCAATGGATGATAAATGTATGGTAAACATTTACCATAACATTTACTTTTTCCTCATATATTAATTGTATAACTAATATGGAAGCATTTCCTTCTTTACTTATTTTTTCCAATGCAACAACCATTTTATAACGCATGTGCCGTTTCGAACATATTGTCTCCGATTAACCGATTTTATTAAAAAGTTAGTAATGTCTCTTACAGTTAAAATTGTGTTTCGGATATTGAGGACGGCATTGAAGCTCAAATTAAGCCTGAGACTGGCGAGGTGAGAATATAAAATTCTACACACATTGGCGGATCCAAGGTTCGGCTAACTGGGGACCGAAAAAATATAATACATCATAATTCATCAACTCAAGACATCATTTATTTGGTATGATTTTCGATTGTTTACAACACTGTAATTATTTATTAGTTTAATGACGATCAGTTCATTTAAAAACAATTGGATACTAAGACCGCTTGGGTGAGTTCCCTCTAGCTCACTGCAAGCAATTAAATTACAAACTACTTTCCAAATGCATTTTTATATCCAGTTTTTATTAAAATTACACTCAAAGTACAAACTTAGTAAAAGTTTACCAGCGCAACTTTCGATTCATTGTTTTCAGCAGTGGCCAGGTTTCACCGCAATGTCCGCGGAAATCATCTGTCTCAATTGACCACATCATGGCACCACGCAAGTTCTTGTTAATCAGGAAATCCATTTTCCACTGCACGCTCAATACATTGTCAAAACCGACCCATTGATCGCCAGAGAAAGCATAAGGACAGGCACTGTTATAGTCGAAGACCTCGTGCCAGTTGTTTAAGCAGATTTCATTGTAGCCCATATATCCGGGAGAAGCAGTATAGGGACCAGGAGCTCCCTCACCACGGCACGGTGCACCAGGCCAGTTTTGTGAGGGGTTAGACATCTGATAGGAGTGACCATATGAGCCGATTCCAAGCACAAGTTTGTCCGCAGGCGCACCTGTATTTTGTATGCTTTAATGATGGAAACACAATTTTGGTATCTATCAAATTATATTTACCTTGACTAAGCCAGTAGTTGATCGAATTTTCAACCGCCGAAATTGGCGCATTGAATCCTAAGTAGCCATCAGAAGCCATTCCAAAGTCATATGTCATAACGTTGATGAAATCTACGTGTCTTGAAATGCCGGGAATATCGTATGAAGTGCGTGCAGTACTCTCACCAGCTCCAACAGCGATGCTCAGTTGCAAACCGTAAGGCGAGAAGCTATTGAGGCAAAGTAATTATGGATTTTTAAAAATCATTATACAAATGTCTATTCATTTTTCTTACGCCTGTTTGAGTTCACGTAGCAGAGTAACGAAGTTTTCACGATCCCGCGAGTTACCACCGCGCTGTGCTGGATACTCCCAATCAAGATCTAGACCATCAAAGCCATGTTGGCGTATGAAATTCAGTGTCGACGAAACGAATCGTTGACGCTTGTTCCAATCTCCAGCCATTGAGGAATATTTAGTGGATCCCTCACTCCAACCGCCCACAGAAGCTAGAACCTTTAGGTTCCAATTTGACTTTTTCAAATCAACAGCCTTACGAATGTATCCCAAACCGCTGTCCATATCCAGCCATTCGTCAAGTGATTTAATTGAGCCATCATCGTTAATGCCAAAGAATGCGTAACTCAGATGGGTGCACAAATTAGCATCGATGTTGGAAACCTCAAATTTTCCGTTACCGGTGCGATAAGTCGCCCATGTTCCCCAGTAGCAGTTTATAATACCTTTAAATTTTCGGAATAATGGAATAAGTGGACGTCTAAGTAGTTGCAGTAGAATAAACTTCTGTTAGACTAGTACTTACGCTCACTGCTGATTACTTGGCTCAGGCAGAGCAGCAATGCTATAGTTAAAAGCTTCATATTCCTCACAAGTCGAATACTTTGTTGACGAAATTGTGGTTTAACAAGCCGCTTTTATAGCCAGATGACCGAGTTCTTATCACCGCTGAGATTGCGTCCAGTGATAGTTATCTATGACATATTTACTTGGTAACATTTTTAAATTATTTTTATTTCCACACTCCAAACTAGAGTAGGTTTTATTGCAATTCATTGGTAAGTTCAAAAGCAGTTCATTTAATTAAGCCCCCAACAGCAGTCTGTCTATTGCACTCACTGGCTCGATAAGCGTTATCGAGGTTTTATAAATAAATAATATTTAGTCTCACTAATTTCGCATAATACATAATAAAAATTAAATTTATGACTGTTATTTAAAAATTTTTGTTTGTGTATTTGTATATTAACTACAAATACATATTTATCCTGAAGGTATCAGCATATACCAGGGTAGCTAAATAATTGCACACTAATAAATCAAGCATGCAAAAAACATTGAAATGCACACACTATTTGCACATGTGTGTGTTTTTCTTCATTTTAAGAAATTCATATTCGCACAAAAAATTTTTTATTCATTCGTGTGCAGCATATTTATGTTCTTTGTATGATTTGCACATGAGTGTGCAATTCGTCCTGCACATTTTTCAAACTGTATCTTTTAAAAACTATCTTCATAAACACGTCAATAAATATGGTAGTAGAAATATTACGGTGTGAGGGTGCTTTTCAATTTTCAAAAATTATTTCAAAAAATATATCATCAGAACGAATCAAGGGGTCCATTCAGCAGATACTGAGGTTTACTCTCACTATTTTCAAAAGCCATTTGGTTCGAATAGTTTTAACTCAAGCTTCCGTAATAGGCGCTGATTTATTTGTAAAAGAGTAATCAGTAATCACAAATCAATCAGTGATTAGTTTTGCACAGCTCGCCTAATGCCAGGGTACAATGCAAAGCACAAAGCACACATTCAAACTTGTGAGAATATGTTTTGAAGAACACAAAGCTCACCCCTAGCCTTGTGGAGTGTCTTTCTATAAGGTAATTACCCGTAGGGACACTGTTTTATTGTAGTGTCCCCTGTACTTTTTTATTTTTTTGTGCAAAATTAATTAATTAATCATAATTACGAGTACCTTTTTTCTTGCAAAATAAGCAATCAACTTTCTCTAAGGCAACAGCAACAAGCGAACCTAAAAGAGCAATTATACTTTTTCCTCAGACATGCTAAAATGAAAATTTATTATTGAAATTATATTTGAATTATTTTGAAATCTAAACGGTTGACATATGTCAAGTCTAAATCAGCTATCAAAATGGCTTAACCGAGACTATACATTCACGAAGTTGACAATATTCGATCTTTTTTCTCTGGCGATCATTACCGACTGCACATCAAAGTTGTCCATATTTTCAAAGTTACTAAAAAAGGATTTTCTTTTGCAAGTGTGCAAAATAAGTAAATTGATAAATTTTGACTTCGAAAAAATATAATCAATGCATAGCTCTACGGCAGCTTTAATTTATAGCATTTTAATTAGATAAATTGGAGCATTAAGTTTTATAATTATTTCGTTGCAAACCACGCCAGAAGCTAATCTCGCTGTGGATGGTAGTCCACGCAAGTAACGAAAGTCCGCCTCAGTGAGGCTGCAGCACGAGCACTATATTATACGCGCAATATCGAAGTTTTCTCTGGTACATCCGATCGAAATGTGCTACGTACCATTAAAAAGTATTTAAACGGGCATTCAGAAAATGTTAAAACATATAATATCAAACCACCCCAGTCCGAAATATAGGGGGTTCAAAATACCCATTTCAAGCAGTTTTGGAGCTCTTGGTGGGGCCTATCACCACAGTTGAGACAGTAGGAGTCCAGCGGTTCGAGTGAAATTGCATTTTGAGTCCAGCGGCACGAGTGATTCTGGCATTTTGAGTGCAGCGGCATACGAGATTATACCATTTTAAGTGAAGCTGCACAAGTGATTTTACCATTTTGAGTGGGTTTTAAGAGATTGTGTTTTGATTGCTTCATTCTGATTGGATAAACCAATAACTTCAATATAGTATGTTGAGTCCAGCGGCATGATTATTTTTAGCATTTTGAGTCCAGCGGTACGATTATATTTATAATTTTGAGTGGGTTTTAAGAGATTGAGTTTGTTTTTTTGGTAGGGAATGGACATTCTAATCGAGAGGTTCAGACATTTGAGTGAGTTAGCGTTTGATATGAAGCGCTCAGCGTTTGAGATGCAGCGATATGAGTGTGTTTATCGTTTGGGATGAAGCGACCAGCGTTAAAGTTTTGATTGCTTTATTCTGATTGGATAAATCAATATATACTCTGCTTTTAAATCCTGAGTGTGGGGGGGGGGGGTGTGGTTTACTTTGAGCGACCAGCATTTGAGTTGCGTTTTCTTTTTCAACATCGACTTACGCCCGCACAGCAGGTGATAAGCATGTCAAATGAATGTAGATGCATTTGCTCACACGCTGCTTCTGTTATTGCTGTAAAATACAATTGTTTTGGTTGACTGTATAGCGAAGAAATAGTAAAGCATCCGTGTTTGTCAGAAAGTAATAATGAGGTCGATTGAATATAATCTTCATTAAAGTTATTCACTTCCGAAAATTTTATAGTTTTTTGTATAATTATTGCAGTTCCGCCGTGGGCTGTTACGTTTGTGTTTGTGTGAAACAGTGAATAGCCTGGTATTTTAAAAACATGTTTGGCCGTACAGTGAGTTTTAGAGATTAATGCAACATCAATGTTGTTGTCATATAGGAATTTTTTCAACTCCAATAGGTGTTGGAGAAGACCGTTCATGATTTGACACAATAAATGGACTAAAAGGGTGAACTAATAACACCTAATCAATTAGCTAATGAAGAAGGTAACTACTAATAAAATATAATATAATCAAAATAAATCTGAAACATTCATTATAGCTATTGTTTCTGACTTAAAATGCGTGTATGATAGCTGCTTATTAAAATTATAGCAATGTCGTTGACCTCGTTTGTTTTCAACCTCCCACATTCATTCATTCTCTCTTACGTTTACACTTTCGAGAGAACTGGTATTCAATTTGCTTAGTAACTTTGTGTATTTATGTATTTGTATTAAAAATGATGCAAACGTCCAAAAATTATGAAAAACTGACAAATCTAAAGTAAAACAGCATGTTTTCCATAAAATTTAGCAACAGTTTTGAATTTACCCACAATTGACCTCGTATTAAAAATTCTTCCACACACTCATCCATACATGAAGGAGCAGTACAGACTATAGATCAACACATCGCACGTTGGAAGCGATCGTTGATCAGACGGACAATGCGTCGAGAGTAAGACAATAGAAGCGAGACGTACAGGCAGTGAGTTGTGTTTGAGTGATGTGATGAAAGCAATAGGTTATGTTGTGCTGCGTATAGAGTGTAATTCCTTTAAAGAAGATAAAGCGCAAGTCGTTAGAGACATATTCATTGGTAACTGTATTCACTTAGAAACTATTCGAATTGTATGTAAGTATTTCCATTGTTATTGTTGTTGTTGTAACAGCTTCGTTTGAGCTGCATCAGGAAATATATATACACAATTTATTATATATGAATGAATGTAATTGTGCAAAGCGATTTTTGAATGTAAGAGAAAGATAGACCGAAATGCAACATCAGGTGTCAAGGTCTAGGAAAAAGGCAACATCAACTGGTCGTAACCAGAGGTCTAAAGGACTCAATTGAGTCGGATGAGACGGGCAGTTAAACAAATGAATTGTATCGTGCGGTGATTGACCGCATTCAGAGCAGCAATTAGTATTGCTTATCCCAATTATTTCCCTGTAGCACTCGAGCATAATGCTCCATCCGGATCCTAACTGTGCAAGTTTCGTCCTGGTGCTACGAGGGAGATGTTTTTCGCTCTCATTAATAGATGGAGGTCTTCCACCTAGTATAATATTGTCCCTATAAGAGCGTATAGCTTCTTCAGTTGCATCTTTATGCAATTGGGCTGTTCCAGAAGTATAGTCATACTCCTCTATGTTGCTATCAGTGATAAAGCGATTTATACTCGTCTTATATATCCTGATATCAGATCTTATTTGGGTAGGCGCTGATGTAGTGAGGGTGCCATGGTTCGGATGATCACGTCTGTACGCACCCAACACGAACTGCCTCGAAAGCAGCTCATTGTGAACAGGCAGTATCATCGCTTCATTATGCAAATGATCCTGATGGGACAATTTGCAGACAACCAGTGGCAGTCCTCAGCGCACTATTCTGACTTCTTTGCAGACATTTCCATTGAGTCTTACTTAGGAAAGGGGTCCATATAGGAGCAGCGTAATTTAGGACAGAACGTCCAATAGCTTTATAAGTTGTCATTATAGTCTCCTTGTCCTTACCCCAAGAAGATCCGGCAAGCGCTTTCAACACTTTGTTTCTCGACGACTATTTGTCTTGGTGGCATGAGCCGAGAATCTAAGCAATGGGTCAAATGTAGTTCCCAATATTATTGGATACTGAACAGTATGAACCCTTAGACCTCCAACAAAAACATCTAGTTCCATCCTCACCTCCTTAGTCCACGAAGTGAAAATTGAGGCAGATGACTTATTAGTTGAAAGCCTAAGGTTGCGAACATTGAAAAATTTAAAAATTGTCCAAATAGATGTTAATTCTCGCACAGATATAATCTACATTCACGCCCGAGGATAAGACACAACAATCATCTGCATAGGTCACTAGTTTTATATGGGGAGGGGGAAGGGACATCTGTGCCAAATAAAGGTTAAACAGAAGAGGAGAGAGAACCCCACCCTGCGGAACACCTATCTTTAACTTACGATAACCCGACCTCACACCCCTGATCTCAACGTATGCCCTTCTACCATTAAGATAGTTCAGCGATATGGGTCTATAAGTGAACCAAGTTCAGCTTCACTGCCAGGGTTTAAGAGAGGTACAATCCTTGCAACCTTCCATAAATCAGGGACAATTAGCTGGGAAATGGATAGGCTTAACACATGCGTGAGGTATACTACCGCTATAGGCGCAAGATGCTTCAGCATCAGCATTGAAATGCCGTCTGGTCCGAGTGCCTTAGTGATTTTGCTTTCCCTATAGCAGCCCAAAACTTCCTCACATGTAAAATCTACCAAATCTTCATGTCCTTTTTTCCTTCTAATGTGACGTATGGATTTACGCTTTAACTTATTCTGCTGAGAAGGGTGCTGCATGAAGTGTCTGCAGAAATAGGTGGCACACTTCTTTGATGATCCTATTTGCACTCCCTCAAATGTGACAGATGAAAGAGCTCTATTCTTCGGTACACCAGATATCTTTTTAATAGTGTTCCACAAACTTCGCGAACCCGAGTCACAATTATCCAAGCGCTCCAGCCATTTTGCCTTTCTATGTTCCGTAACGAGATTGTTCACATTGCGAGCCAACAAGGCAATACGACTATCACCCGGATCATTGGCACGAATTTGATCACGCAAGGTCGCCAAGCGCTGGAAAGCCTGGCCTAAAATTAGGAAACCTGCCAGCAGGAATATGCCTCTTTGCAGCCTTGGTGTTCGCGTCTCTAAGAATTCTTTCACCACTGGGAGGCAAGAGACCTCTGATTGATTGATCAATACAACGTGTAAACTCAGTCCAGTCAGCCCTATTGTAGTTCACAAAGACTCGACGATCCGATTCAACAAAATCTTCCGGACGAGTAATGCTAATAACAATAGGGATATGGTCCGAGCCCAACGCTATATCAATCGACCACTCAGAGTATGGAATAAGCGATTCACTGACGACAGTTAAATCAGGGAAGCTGGATGTGGTAGTACTCATCCTCGTTGCACAATCCTCGTTGATTGTATACTTATACCCCTAAGGTCATTTCCTAACTCCGAGAACCACATCTTATGGTGTGCATTGAAATCACCGAGAATAACTCTATGATCCCCTTGCAGGACATGGCTCAAAATCGGATTATACCCAGGGTCGCAGATGTTGACTGGTGGAAGATGTAAGTTCACAAACTCAATCTCGACATCTCCGGACTTTATAGCCAGACATTGTGTCTCCAGAAATGAATTCTGTTGACCAACAGAAGGCAGTGAAAAAGGTGCCAGTGCTCCTCCACTGTTCCTGCATTTGTCCTGCCTGATAATATTAAAGTCAGCTTGGTCTCTTGCACTGCTGCAATTCAGACGTCATGACGCTCCATGTCCACAATCTCAGCCACTTCCCAACTCAGACCATTTCAATTGAACTGCATAACTCTAAAAGAGTTAAACCGCTGCTCAATTGATGGACTGAGAGCACGCATAATTTGTTAACGGAGCGGCGGGAGGATTGGCCAAGACTGCGTAGAACTACAGGAGCTACATGACGCCCGCACGGGTGACCGGGACACAGGTGGGACAAGCATATTTCTATGTACACATAGACAGCATGACGCTAAGAAGACAGCACTCCAATCTCTATGAGATCTTAGAACAGTGCACCTCCTGATATGACACCAATTGTGACAGCCATTACATCGCACAGATAAAACATTGCGATGTATCTGATTGCCACAAACGTAGCATACCCAGCTTGCAACGGCAGCTGCTTGTGAGGAGGTAGTTGTTGCAGTTGTGTTAGATGTGGGTACAACAACTGAGCTATCATTGGAAACATAATTACAGTTACCTAAGCAGCAGCTAGCAACAAATTGCTCTGTTCAGTCTCTATGAGATTGGAGGCCCGAACAAGATCTCAGGTGGCACCATCAGCCACATCCAGAACACTGGACCGAGGTTCCATTCCTGAAAATCTTTCTACCACAAACAGAGCAGAACCAGGGACCAGGAGTATTTTAAACAGTTGCGCCGACAAAACTGTTGAATCCATATAAAAAATTCTACACATATATACATGATACAGCTACTTGGGCTGAGTTGGACAACCTTAGACTGCAAGAATCTTCTTGTGCAGATCGGGCCGGGGCGAAAACCCAGTCGTCCTCGGGAACGGTGTTGTTGTTGTTGGTGCTGCTGTTGTTGTTTTTGTAGATCAGATGATTTGTACTATTATGTGATTTAGTGGTGTGTCTGTTCATTGTGTTCAGTGAGTATCTACCCGAAAGGACGTATATGGTTATTTTTTGATATTTATGTATATATATATATATATATATATATATATATATATATATATATATATATATATATATATATATATATATATGAGAGAGAGAGAGAGAGAGAGAGAGAGAGAGAGAGAGAGAGAGAGAGAGAGAGAGAGAGAGAGAGAGAGAGAGAGAGTATATATATATGTATATATATATGTATATATATATATATATATATATATATATATATATATATATATATATATATATATATATATATATATATATATATATATATATATATATATATATATATATATATATGTATCCATTAATATGTTCAGTTTGCGATGCAATACGGGTTACGTATTTTTAAGACAATTATTTTTATTTCTACACGTATTTAACTTGGATAAGTCTTCCATTAGTAATATTATTCGTGTTTTGAAGTGGTCTATGGCATATATTTCATTTGAAAGTGATGCAGTCAAAGTGTATATTAGGTTTTTATTACAATAAACAGGTGTTGTAATTCTTTGAAAATAATCTTGGTTATATTTTTCATTTTGTGATTAAGTTATCTATACTACAATACTTGATACTTGAAATAAGTGATTACTGTAAAACACCTCCAAATATGTATGGATGAGTGTATGTGAGAATTTTTAATACGAGGTGAAATGTGAGTAAATTCAAAACTTTTGTTAAATTTTATAGAAAACAATCTATTTTACATTATAATCACCAATTGTTCATAGTTTTGGGGCGTTTTGTATCATTTTAAGAAAAATTCATATAGTAAGATATGAAAATTTGTATTAAAAGTGTAGGGAATAACAAACATTCCAGCAGTGGGAAATTGAATGGATTTTCTAGAATAGCTTCATATTCTACAGTTTCAACTAAATCTATGTACTACATCTATATTATGTACTACAATTCTAGGTTGTACTAAAGAAGCCTAATGTTAAATCTAATTATTATACAGATGATTTTAACTTTTTCTTCTTCATTTTCTATTTCATTAGATACTGTAAGTTCGCACTTGTCTTTTCTTAAATCATTCATAGTTTTCCATAACAACATTTCCTTCTATTCTTGTATCTGCATGTACTATTAGTCCATTTGATCTTTTTGGTTCATGTAGGCAGCTATGTTTATATTTTGCTTCTGTTTTCCTTAATATCAAATAGGAAGTATGTAAGTATGTCAGTATATCCTCTTGTATTTATTTTTTCAATCTTATTGACGTGCATATAGCAGTAAAGGAATCTACGAAATATTATAAAGCGGTTCTCGCATGAGTATAAACGTAAGAGAGAAAGAGAGAGCGAGAATGTGCGTGTGTGTGTGCGTGTGTGCATGTGTGTGTGTGAGTGTGAGAGAGAGAAAAAAAGAGAAAGTTTCAGTTCCTATGAACTTGTTGCGGTCTAGTGACACATCCAATGACAAATGTGGGTAAATTCAATACTTATGGTAATTTTTATAGAAAACAAGCTATTTTACAATAGAATTGGAAATTTTTCATATTTTTGGGTCATTTTGAGTCATTTTTACCGTTGTGTTAAAATTGTATTGAAGGATTTTGGATTTCATAGTCCATTTTTGTTATTAGCTCATAATTTATTGAATGCGTATTTAATGTCGCGTGATATTATACATCGAACCTGTACAACTATAGCAATCGCCTTCGAGTATTCACACTCATATGAACGAGCGCTCACCGCAGTCAATTGCTTGAAGACAAAGATAATCAAACATTTGAATTACTTGGTTATGTTGTTTTATTTAATTTAACACTCTTTTCAAGTTCTGACTCAGGCATTACTAAGAGTAATACGACATTACATGTGATAGTGAAAAGCGCACACATACACCTCGGGTTGATTTCCTTTTAACCAATCTTGTTATTGAGATGTATTCTCTGATTATACGTACTTTGTGTCTGATGATCTACAATATATGTAGAATGTTACCCCGTAACAATATTGAGTTGAGTTCAAGTTGACTAATATGAATTATTTTATTTGTAGTGTCAATCCATTAACCGTATACCTATTATTTTTTACATGGAAGAAAGGTTTCAGATAGATTGGGAGTTTAGTTAATTAGCGATATAATAAGGCTGTAAAATATACCAAAAAATAGAAAATATATAGTTTAGCTGTGCTATTTTTCTGAAAATGAGAATCAAATAGCTTATAACATATGTTGAAAATACAAGAAAAGAAATAAAATGGCGTACAGAATACTTAGTATATTTCACCCTAAACGCCACATGGTTGCGTTCAAGACTATTTCAAACGATTAATAGCATCAGACGAACAAACGATAGGGTGAAGGGCGAGGGGAATAAGTGGTATGGGGCGTGGTGGTAGGGGCATGGGAAGGGTGGTAGAGGGAAGGGTGGTAGAGGGAAGGGTGGTAGGGGGAAGGGTGGTAGGGGGAAGGGTGGTAGGGGAAAGGGCAGCAACGCGCCGGATTCTTTCTAAAAAGA
The DNA here is from genome assembly GCA_035044765.1 of Leucophenga montana. NCBI lineage: Eukaryota > Metazoa > Arthropoda > Insecta > Diptera > Drosophilidae > Leucophenga > Leucophenga montana. The sequence continues at coordinate 419,860 of JAWNNQ010001328.1, read as the reverse complement.
AGAATAGGTAGGGGAATGTGGAAAGAAGGAAGGAAAAGGAGGAGAGGGGCAGGGGAATAGGGGTTGGGAAATGGAAGGTAGGGTATGGGATCATAGGGAAGGAGGGGAATGGCAGCAAAGCGCTACCATTAGAGATAGAGGGATGAAATGTTGTACACTTGTGAATAGGATCGAAGGGGGCAGGGAAGAGGGTGGTAAAGTAAGGAGTGGAAGCGGAAAGAGAAGTAGGAGAATTGGAGCTAGATTAAAAGGGCATGGGGAACGTGGGTCAGAGAGAAGGTGGTACAGGGGGAAGGAGTGGAAGGGAAAGGAGTGGCAAGGGGAACGACGTCTGCCAGGGTACAGCTAGTTTTTCTTTATGTTTTGCTTAACTACATTAAGTGCTCTTTAAAAATTTTTTGTCGGTGTGTGGATGTTAGAACAGGAATCAAGATAATTGCAGTATGTTGAATGCGCTTTTGATATCTCGCGCGATCACGTGCAAATGTTTGCCACAAGTCACCCCTTCGTGCCGATCTGTAAGCGTAGTTCCAAGCATACATGATGTAAACTTCTGGCTTTAAATTATAGTGCACCTAATAAACAAAGATGTTATGTTAATATAATAGTGACTCTATGAGTTAAATAGTGGTTTAACCTTTTTTGTATTTAAGATATTCAAGTCTAATTCTGTTTCCTGCAAATTGGTGTTGTCTCCAAATTTCACATTAGTAACATTTTTGAGATACATTTCGTTGAGAATAGTAATTCCATTAGCGTTTTCGTATTTTACACAACATTATTACACAATGTATTACTAAAAGTTGCATATCTGTGTTCATCAATGAATGACTCATTATTATATCAGTTTCGACTATTAGATCGTATCGTAGGTTGTATTGCAGCTTGACTGTGTCACAAGACCGCAACAAGCCAATAGGAACTCATACAAAAGGACCACCTTGCCTAATACAAGAAGAAAACAAGAATAGAAGGAAATGTTGTTGATGAGGAACGTCTGTGCATTTTACATACATATTTTATATATATATTTATACATATATAATTAAATTAATCATTAAATTTTTTTATATTTACTATTACTATTTCTTGATCATTTTTCTTTTTGCACTTTGTATTCTCTCGCTCTTTCTGTTACTCAACGCACCCTCATCCGTATGTTAGTATAGGAGACAGTTATTAAGCATGCAGAACGCAGCACACACATACATTTTTAGGTGATCAACATGATATGCGTACATGGGGGTGGAGGTAATAGTGCAACAGATCAACATGGATTCTAATAAATGTAGTACAGTCCACTACAATAAATGGACCAAAAGGGGAGCTAATAACACCTAATCACATAGCTAATGAAGAAGGTAACTACTAACAAAATATAATATAATCAAACAAAATAAATCTGAAACATTCTTTATAGCTATTCTTTCTGACATAAAATGCGTATATGATAGCTGCTTATTAAAATTATAGCAATGTCGTTGATCTCGTTTGTTTTCAATCTCCCACATTCATTCTGTCTCTTACGTTTACACTTTCGAGAGAACTGGTATTCAATTTGCTTAGTAACTTTCTTAAATGATATTTATTATCACTATATGAAGATTGATTGATTGAAAAATAAAAAGAGACCAATCTTTGAATACTAAAACTACTTCATATTTGTAACTAAGGAAAAATATATCAAATCATGAAATATTATAGTTGATCATATACTTAATCAAAAGACCGTTTATGATCTAATATATGTAAAAACAAGAAATAAAAGGAAATGCTGCTAAGGACAACTACAGAAAAAGGGTGAACTTATAATCAGTAATGAAATAGAAAATAAAGAAGATAAAGTTAAATATCATCTGTATAACAATTAGATTTAACATTAGGCTTCTGTAGCATAATTACTCGTAGTAATTGAATTAGATATATATAGAAGTAGTAGTAGATAGAGGTAATACATAGATTTAGTTGAAACTGTCGAATATGTAGCTGTAGTACTATTCTAAAACATCCATCCAATTAACCACTGCTGGAATGTCTGTTATTCTCTACACTTTTAATACAAATTTCATCTTATATATGTATTTGTATTAAAAATGATACAAATGTCCAAAAAAATATGAAAAATTGGTGATTATAATGTAAAATAGCTTGTTTACTATAAAATTTAGCAAACATTTTGAATTTACCAACATTTGATTTCATATTAAAAATTCACACACACACACATACACACATATTTTGGGGTGTTTCAAAGTAAACACTTATATTTCAACGAAAATAAAACAAAAGCAACAAATATAAACTACTAATACTTTACGTTCCCAAGGACGACTGGGTTTACGCCCCGGACCGATCTGCACAAGAAGATTCGTGCAGTCAAAGGTTGTCCAACTCAGCCCAAGTGGCTGTTTCAGGTATATATGTATACAATTTTTTATATGGAGTCAACAGTTCTGTCGGCGCAACTGTTGAAGATACTCCTGTGCCGCGCCGGCATTGAGAGGAACCCGGGACCTGGTCCCTGATTCTGCTCTGTTTGTGGTAGAAAGATTTTCAGGAATGGAACCTCGGTCCAGTGTTCTAGATGTGGCAGATGGTGCCACCTGAGATCTTGTTCGGGCCTCCAATCTCATAGAGACTGAACAGAGCAATTTGTTGCTAACTGCTGCTTAGGTAACTGTAATTATGTTTCCAATGATAGCTCAGTTACTGTACCTACATCTAATGCAACTGCAACAACCTCCTCCTCACAAGCAACTGCCGTTGCAAGCTGGGTATGCTCCGTTTGTGGCAATCAGATACATCGCAATGTTTTATCTGTGCGATGTAACGGCTGTCACAATTGGTGTCATATGAGGAGGTGCACTGATCGTAGATCTCATAGAGATTGGAGTGCTGGCTTCTTTGCGTCGTGCTGTCTACCTGTGCATAGTAATATGCTTGTCCCATCTATGTCCCGGTCACCCGTGCGGACGTCATGTAGCTCCTGTAGTTCTACGCAGTCTTGGCCAATCCTCCCGCCGCCCCGTCAACAATTTATTCGTGCTCTCAGTCCATCAATTGAGCAGCGGTTTAACTCTTTTAGAGTTATGCAGCTCAATTGAAATGGTCAGCGTGGGGAAGTGGCTGAGATTGTGGACATGGAGCGTCATGACGTCTTAATTGCATCGTTCATCGAACGGTGAATTTCAGATCTTTTTCACTGCCTTCTGTTGGTCAACAGAATTCATTTCTGGAGACACAATATCTGGCTGTAATTTCCGGAGATGTCGAGATTGAGTTTGTGAACTTATGTCTTCCACCAGTCAACAGCTGCGACCCTGGGTATAATCCGATTTTGAGCCATGTCCTGCAAGGACCACACCATGAGATGTGGTTCTCGGAATTAGGTAATTAGAGGTATTAGTATAGCGGACCAAATAGATAGCTCTCCTTTTTGTACGATCAATGAGGATTGTGCAACCAGTATGAGTACTACCACATCCAGCTCCCCTGATTTAACTGTCGTCAGTGAATCGCTTATTCCATACTCTGAGTGGTCGATTGATATAGCGTTGGGCTCGGACCATATCTCTATTGTGATTAGCATTACTCGTCCGAAAGATTTTGTTGAATCGGATCGTCGAGTCTTTGTGAACTACAATAGGGCTGACTGGACTGAGTTTACACGTTGTATTGATCAATCAATCAGAGGTCTCTTGCCTCCCAATGGTGTTAAGGTAGGTGAAAGAATTCTTAGAGACGCGATCACCAAGGCTGCAAAGAGGCATATTCCTGCTGGCAGGTTTCCTAATATTAGGCCAGGCTTTCCAGCTGCACGCTTAGCGACCTTGCGTGATCAAATTCTTGCCAATGATCCGGGTGATAGTCGTATTGCCTTGTTGGCTCGCAATGTGAACAATCTCGTTGCGGAACATAGAAAGGCAAAATGGCTAGAGCGCTTGGATAATTGTGACTCGGGTTCACGAAGTCTGTGGAACACTATTAAAAAGATATCTGGTGTACCGCAGAATAGAGCTCTTTCATCTGTCACATTTGAGGGAGTACAAATAGGATCGTCAAAAAAGTGTACCACCTATTTCTGCAGACAGTTCGTGCAACACCCTTCTCAGCGGAATAGGTTAAAGAGTAAATCCATAAGTCATATTAGGCTTAGGCTTTCATATTAGAAGGAAAAAAGGACTTGAAGATTTGGTGGATTTTACATGTGAGGAGGTTCTTGCTGCTATAGGGAAAGCAAAATCATCCAAGGCACTCGGCCCAGACGGCATTTTAATGCTGATGCTGAAGCACCTTGGGCCTATAGCGGTAGAATAACTCACGCACGTGTTAAACCTATCCATTTCCCAGTTAATTGTCCCTGATGTATGGAAGATAGCAAGGATTGAACCTCTCTTAAAACCTGGCAGTGAAGCTGATCTAGGTTCCTCTTATAGGCCCATATCGCTTCTTTCACCTGTAGTGAAAGTTCTTGAGTCATTGTTACTTCCTTCAATGACAGAACACTGCCTACTAGCAGGTCATTAGCACGGTTTTAGGAAAGGTCGTGGTACGACTTCAGCACTAAGCGAAATCACTACTTTTATAGCTGACGGACTTAATAAGTCGAGGCCATGCGAACGTACAGTGATGGTGGCTCTAGACTTGAACAAGGCATTTGGCACAGTTGATCATGCAATCTTGTTTCAAGACCTGGACTCCTCCTCACTACCCGATAAAACGAAACGCTGGCTATTGAACTATCTTAATGGTAGAAGGGCATACGTTGAGTTCAGGGGTGTGAGGTCGGGTTATCGTAAGTTAAAGATAGGTGTTCCACAGGGTGGGGTTCTCTCTCCTCTTCTGTTCAACCTTTATTTGGCAAAGATGCCCCTTCCCCCTCCCCATATAAAACTGGTGACGTATGCAGATGATTGTTCTGTTTTATCATCGGACGCGAATGTAGATGATATCTGTGCGAGAATTAATATATATTTGGATAATTTATTAAATTTTTTCAATGCTCGCTACCTTAGGCTTTCAACTCATAAGTCATCTGCTTCCATTTTCACTTCCTGCACTAAGGAGGTGAGAATGGAGCTAGATGTCTTTGTTGGAGGTCTAAGGGTTCCTACTGTCCCGTACCCGATGATATTGGGAACTACATTTGACCCATTGCTTAGATTCTCAGGTCATGCCATCAAGACAAATAACCGTCTTAAGTCGAGAAACAAAGTGTTGAAAGCTCTTGCCGGATCTTCTTGGGGTAAGGACAAGGAGACTATAATAACAACTTATAAAGATATTGGACCCTCTGCCCTAAATTATGCTGCTCCTGTATGGACTCCTTTCCTGAGTAAGACTCAATGGCAAAGCCTGCAAAGAAGTCAGAATAGTGCGCTGAGGACTGCCACTGGTTGTTTGCAAATGACCCATGCGGATCATTTGCACAATGATACTTCCTGTTCATCAACATAATGAGCTGCTTTCGAAGCAGTTCTTGTTGGGTGCGTACAGAGGTGGTCATCCGAACCATGGCACCCTCACTACATCAGCGCCAACCCGAATAAGATCGGATATCAGGATATATAAGTCGAGCATAAATCGCTTTATCACTGATAGCAATATAGAGGAGTATGAGTATACTTCTGGAAGGGCCCAATTGCATAAAGATGCAACTGAACATGCCATTCGCTCTTGTAGGGACAATATTATATTAGGTGGAAGACCTCCGCATATTCATGAGAGCGAAAAACATCTCCCTCGTAGCACAGTTAAGATCCGGATGGAGCGTTATGCTCGAGTGCTACAGGGAAAGAATTGGGATAAGCAATACTAATTGCTGCCCTGATTGCGGTCAATCACCGCATGATACTATTCATTTGTTCAATTGCCCTCCCATCCGACACAATTGAGCCCTTTAGACTTCTGGTTACGACCAGAGGATGTTGCTTTTTTCCTAGACCTTGATACCTGAGGTTGCATTTCGGTCTGTCTTTCTCTTACTTTCACAAATATTGCTTTGCACTACTACATTAATTTCATATATAATGAATTGTGTATATATAATTTCCTGATACAGCTCACACGAAGCTGTTACAACAACAAAAACTACTACTACTTTATGGCATAGCCAACTTAATTACAAAATATAAAATATATCAAAGATTATTTTCAAAGAATTACAACACCTGTTTATTGTAATAAAACCTAATTGTACACTTGACTGCATCACTTTCAAATAAAATAGATGCTATAGACCACTTCAAAACACGAATAATATTACCCTCTCTTGCTAGTTTATCCGCTTCGCAATTTCCCTCTATATTTTGGTGACCAGGCACCCAGATGAGAAGTATAACGTAGTTGCGGTTTTGGTGTTGGAGCTGAAGGAGTTCAGCGCTTTCAGCGCAGCCTGACTGTCCGAGAAGATAAACACATGCTCTTGTGTATGTGAGTATGACCTTAGGAGATGCGTAGCTTCCTGAATAGCTAGCATCTCCGCCTGATAAACGCTACAATGATCGGGCAGTCTAAAGGATTCTCTAATCCCCAGATCCGGTGAAAATACACCTCCTCCTACCCGACATTCGAGCATAGAGCCGTTTGGTATATTTCCTTGTAATTGTAGTATCCTCGATTGTCCGAAGAAACTACCATGCCAAGCTTAAGATTCCCTCAGTCTAAGAGCTATAATTATTGCCCTCTCTCTCGCAAGGAGATCAAGTGGGATCAGATGGAGCAGTACATTTAGTGCGTCCGTCGGTGTGGTACATAAAGCTCCACTGATACAAAGTTCAGCAGTCCTTTGCACCTTATGGGTTTGCTTAAGAGTAGCAGCCCTTTCTAGTGCTAGCCACAATACACATACTCCTAACTACTGGGCCTACGATAGATGGGGAGAACCCCCACCTTCTTCCAATAGCTTATTTGTACGCAGAGTATCCTTCTTAATACGATCTTCCGTGTTTTTGTTCCAGCTGAGCTTCCTATCCAGGATCACTCCTAGATATTTTGCGCATTCGCTGATAGTGAGACTAATATTGTTAAGTTTGGGTAGAAAACAGCACTAGGCCCATTTTGAAAGTACCGCAAGTGCGAATTCCATTACGTTACATAGTGTTTGTGGGAATTTACCACTAATTAACACCACTACATCATCTTCGTACGCTATTACATTGTAACCAGCCACTTCCATAAATTTTAGCAAAGCTGGTTCACCACTATCACCCACAGAAGCGGAGAGAGTACACCCCTATGTGGTTCCTCTACTGACAAATCTTCTGACCGATGCCCCTCCCAGTTGCCAATTCACAGCTCTGCTGGTTAGCATTTTGTGAATAAGCACCCTCTATGTCTAAGAATGCAGATAAGGCAAATTCCTATTGCTCTATCGATTTCTCGATAGTGTGTACCAAGAAATACAAGGCTGTTTCTGTTGATTTACCTTTACTATACGCATGTTGAGCGTTGGAAAGAAGTGAGTGGTTGACTGTGCTTCTTATATGAGCGTCTAGGAGTCTCTCTAAAGTTTTTAATAGAAAAGAATCTAGACTAATTGGCCTAAAGTCCTTGGGTACGGCGTGAGAGGTTTTACCTGCCTTTGGTATAAAAACTACTTTGACTTCCTTCCAATTTGATGGAATATGATTAAGGCTGAGGCAGCTATTAAAAATTAGTCAAGGTAAAATATAATCTTTTGTGTATTGTAGTTGAGCTGGGAAAATACCATCCGGGCCCGGGGATTTAAAGGGTTGAAAGGTATCAATAGCCCATAAAATCTTCTTCCTACTTATTATATTTGATATAAGTGCGGCAGAGACTCCTTCCCCCTGTATTTCTACATTGATTTGCTCAGAATTCCCTTTGAAGTGAGTATCTAGTAGCAACTGCAACGTTTCTTTACTAGAATCTGTACATTCACCTGTTGGGTGCATTAGGTACCCCATCGAGACTTGTGTCTTGGATAGGATTTTTCTTAGACGGGATGCATCCGTAGACGTTTCTATATTACTACAGAACTTTGCTCATGATGCACGTTTAGCATTTCTTATCGATGTCTTGTATAAACTTAGTTTTTTCTTTTATGCGTTCCATGAGGCATCTTGGTCTAAGGATTTTGCCCGATTAAAAAGCTTCCTACAACCTTTTTTCAGGTCCTCCAGATCTTTCGACCACCATGGGGGTTTGTGAGTAACTCTCATCCTGGCTTTAGGGCAAGCCTTCTCTAGTGCCCTCGAGCAATTCTTCGACCAGGTTTTCTAGTTGCTCTATATTTCTAGGTTCATAGGGTGGTTCGTGTCTTAGGGTTCTCTTTAGTGTATTTGTGTATACTTCCCAGTTGGTCTTTCTTAATTCCACTTTCAGATTTGGGGGATTTTTGCGACAAACAGTATAGTATATATGTATCTGTGGTCAGAAAAAGAATGGTCATCCAAAACTCTCCATGATGCAATTTTATCGATAAGGTTATCCGATATCAAGTTGATATCTAAGACCTCTTTACGATTTTTAATAATAAATAATAATAGCGCCCCAGAGAAGAGAATGATTAAAATATTTGGCGATATACCGGGCGTTATGGTCTACTTTGATGACACAGGTATTGCTGCTCAGAATCATGAGGATTATGACAAAATATTGTTGACTGTCCTTCAGCGTGTACGAAAGTACAATATTAGGTTCAATCCAAACAAGATTCAATATCGCCAAACAGATGTAGTTTTTATGGGAAACAGAATCTCAGAAGGAAAAATTAGACCGGAGGGCAAACACCGTGATGCAATTATAAATTTTAAAAAGCCAGAAAATAAGCAGGATGTTATGCGACTTTTGGGCCTATTGATATATTTTGGGGAAATACATTCCAAATTTGTCACAACAAACGGCTGAACTGCGAAACTTGACGCTTAGTGATGTTGAGTTTAATTGGACGGAGAAACATTCGTTTGAATTAGAAGACATACTAAAAATAATTAATTCGGAGCCGGTTTTGTTAGCATATGACCCTAAACTTCCTGCGGTCATTCAGACAGATACATCTAAGGCTGGCCTGTGTTATATATGTGTAATTTAAAAATGTATTAACCTACTCTCATTCACTCATACTCTCATTCATATCTTTCACACATACACATACCACACACATATATACCAATTATTATAGATATACAAAGGAAGCATTAATAAAGTCAGTCGTTAAGTTACGCTCAAGCAATGCACAACACGCGTCTTTCACTCGGACACCTCAAATACAACAACTGGTCACGAGTATAAAAAAGAAGAAAGGAGAGTGAAAAAAAAAACCGTTAATTGGGTAATTCGTCTCGGTAGTTCCGCGTAAAAGCATAAAGATTCCGATCGACGAAAATAGTTTCAAACAATTGCTTGATCAACAGCAACAATTTGCAAAGGAATTGTTGGAACAACAACAAAAGTGGGTGCAATCAGTTCTCGAACAGAATATTGCCAATGCTAGTGTTTCAAGCCGTGTCGCGGGTGAATCGACTATTTGTCCTCCTTTCCACAATTTTAGTAAAGATACGCAGAATTGGGAGTCATATATGCAACAGTTGACTCAACATTTTCACGCATATTCAGTTACATGCGCTGAAAAACAAAAAGCATACTTTCTTTCATGGATTGGTGCTGATATTTTCGAACTGATAAAAAATCTATTTTTCAGTGATAGCTTGCTTGCACCCACATACAAGCAATTAATCGATAAACTAACGGAGCATTTCCAGACAAAGCGACACATTCGCCGCCGCTCGGTACGAATTCTTTAAACGGGGATACAACATTCTCAGACACATAGAGAGTGGGTAGCCGATCTTCGTGGCATTGCTCGTGAATGTAAGTTTGTGTGTGGTGGAATCAAGTTATGTTGATGAAATGATACGCGATCAAATAATTGTACACACGCCATATAACTCAGTGCGCGCTGCTGCTCTTCAAAAATTACAACCAAGTCTTGAAGATGTCCTAATAATTGTCGAAAGTTGCGAGACAACAACAAAAACAGTCGCTACAATAAAAGACAATCGCTACAAAAATCGAACGAAAGGCAAACACAATCATGCTTAAATCATGTACTGGATGTGGAAACTCTCATGCTAGAGAGAGATGCAAGTTTCGTGACGCTAATTGCCATAGCTGCGTCAAAAAAGGACACATAGCTGCCATTTGCTTGACTAAGAAAGGCAAATTGTATAGGAACTACAACAAAAGTAGAGAAGGGGAAAACGATCGACACAAAAACAACATCGCGAACACTATGTATTCAGTTGACACAGTGCATATGAACAGTGTGACAGGAACCGTAAAATTCGAGTCAAATAAAAACATTATTTATGTCAAACTTTTAAACAAAATAAAAACATTTCAAACGGACTCTGGTGCAACGGTTTTGGTGTTAAATTCTAAAACATACAAACAATTAAACAGTCCAAAATTAGTAAAATGCAATCGAGTTTTGCATGCGTTCGGGCAAACGCCAATTCCGATATTGGGTGAGTTGGGTAAAGCAAAGTGCGGAAAGAAACAAAAAGAAATTGTAATAATCGTAGCAAATGTCGAAAATGCAAATAATCTTTTCGGATTGGATTTATTCAAAACATTCGGTTTCGAAATTCAACAAGTATCAAACTTGGTTGATGATTATGCGCCTCAAATAGCTGATTTGTGCTACAGGTACAAAGAAGTGTTTGAACCGGCTCTTGGTGTGATAAAAAACTTCAAAGCAAGTGTTTTTCTGAAACCTAATGCCACACCGAAATTCATTAAAAGCAGACAAATACCTTTCGCTCAATTGGACAAATTTAAAGCAGAAGCAGAACGACTCACAGAAGCAGGTAATTGGAAACCGATTAAGTTCAGCAATTGCGCTTCGCCTATTGTACTAGCTCCGAAACAAGATGGATCATTACGAATTTGTGGGGACTTTAAACAACCTGTCAATGCGCAAATTGACATTGAACAGTACCCATTACCAACGAGAGAATCATTACTGCATGTTATCCGTCATGGCAAGCATTTTACAAAAATCGATTTAAAGGATGCGTATTTGCAAATGGAGCTTGACGAAGATTCAAAACAATTGATGGTCGTAAACACACCCCTGGGCTTATTTCAGTATCAACGGTTACCTTATGGTATTGCCAGCAATTTTTCTGCGTTGTCTAGAACAACTTTTAAACGGCATCTAAGGTTGTGGTAACTATCTTGATGATATTATCATAACAGCATCAACAGTTGACCAGCACCTTAGCCGTGTTCAGCAAATTTTGGAACTCCTTCAAGAAAACGGCATTAAATGCAAACAAGAAAAATGTTTTTTCTTAAAAGATGAAATCGAGTACATAGGCCGACGGATAAGTGAGAAAGGTGTTTTTCCTGACAATTCTGGCCTGCAAGCAGTAAAAGAATTAAAGCCTTCTACAAATCTTCAGCAACTAGAAGCTTTCATGGGAAAAGTGAACTATTACTGCAACTTCATTCCCAACTATTCACAGTTGGCTGCTCCGCTTAATCAACTACGTAGAAAGAACGTACCCTTCAAATGGGGCAACGAGCAGCAACAAGCTTTCTCATCATTAAAATCACACATCATCAATGCAACAGAATTGGCTAGGTTCAACGAAGAGTTACCACTAGCTCTTGCCACCGATGCATCTTCCTTCGGTATCGGTGTTGTATTGTCACATATTCAGCACGATGGAAGCGAAAAGCCAATCGGTTTTGCATCAAAAACTCTTGACAAGCTTCAAGTCAAGTATAGTCAAATTTAGAAAGAGGGTCTTACTATAGTATTTGGAGTGAAACGATTTCACCAATATCTATACGGTAGAAAATTCGTGCTCATAACCGACCACAAACCACTTGTAACTATTTTCAATCCAAGCAAACACTTACCACATCACATAGGTTACAACGTTGGGCAGTAATACTTATGGCGTAAAACTTTGATATTAAATATCGCGCGACAACCGCTCATGGCAACGCTGATGCATTATCATGCCTACCTTTAGACACAGATGAAATCTTCGACAAAGAGGAAGCATGTCACAACATCACTGACCTTGTACCACCAATCAACGCAGAGGTCGCAGTTCACAAAAACATTGACAACGACTTCAGTCTACAAAAAGTGCGCAACTATGTATTAAATGGTTGGCCAGACGAACTTCCGCCGAGTAATGAAAACATTATGCCGTATTTCAACCGTATATTTGCACTAACTATTTACGAAAATATGTTATGTCTGCACACAGATGCGAATCGAATAGTCATACCTCACCTCTCTACTCATCAACTTCTACATGAAGGCCACTGGGGAATTGTTAGAATGAAACACCTAGCAAGACAACATGTTTGGTGGCCTGGTATAGACGATGATATCGCTAAAATGACAACTTCTTGTGGTATATGCAAGCGAAATAATCCTTCACCAGTCAATGAATATCAAAATTGGCCAACAGCTACATCTGCATGGGAAAGAATTCATATCGACTTCGCCGGGCCAATTTTTGACTCAATGTGGCTTATCTGTGTCGATGCATATTCGCAGTTCCCATTTGTTATACAAATGTCTTCAACTACAACAGATACTACTATAGCAGCTCTATCGGCGATCTTCGCAATTGAAGGTTATCCAAAAACTTTAGTAAGCGATAATGGTCCGCAACTGACTTCCGAAACATTCAGAAAATTTTGTAAACTACAAGTCATATCTCACATAACGACATATAAAACAATATACATATATCAAAATATTGTAAATGCTTTTAAGCATTCGGTTAAGTTTCCTCTACTAATAAATTTGTGTACCGCAACTTATTAACGTTTCTTCTTTGTTGGTTTGCTTCTTACCAACTCTCAACTTCAGACAACGTTGGCGCTTGCTGCACAACCCTCTGCTACGGACGACGCTGACGCCTGTTGCTTAACTCTCTGCCAATACGCTGACGCTTTCTCCACAATTCTACGCTACGGACGGCTCTTCTTAACGGATAACGCCGGCGCAGACGAAATATTCTACTTCTTTTCTCACCAATCGCCTCAAATTTTCAAACTGTCTGGCTGTACACGTTCAAACAACAAAACTTTACAAAACTTAAAAAAAGGAGTTGCTGGCTGTTGTGTTTGCATGTGAACGTTTTCACTATTACCTTTACGGAAGAGAATTCACTGTTCAAAGCGATCATAAGTCACTGAAAACCCTTATTATGCGAGATATAGATGATGTTTCAGCTAGGCTTCAGAGAATGTTTCTGTTTTTGCTGAAATACCCAGGATTAAGAATTACGTATATCTCCGGGAAACAAATGCTTGTTGCTGATTGCTTATTACGAGCACAGGTGGTAGATGTGTGTGAAAATGAGGAACTGACAGTGGTTATACATAATTTGGTGCAATCTGTATGCGTGTCAGAGGAAAACTTTGAATTGTATCGTCAACTCTTAAGTAATGATGACAGTCTTATGAAGATTGTAGAATTTATTAAAAATAAAAACTGGGCAAATTATCATCAACTTGATGCTGTCGGTCGAGAGTTCCACAGATACAAGCATGAACTTCATTTTGAAAAAGGATTGCTATTTCGTGATCACCGACTGGTGGTTCCACGGGACTTAAGAAATCGAATTTGTAAATGGTTGCATGCACCGCATATGGGCATAGAAAAAATCCTTGCACGAGCTCGCATGCACTATTACTGGCCAGGCATGAATAAACAAATTAAGGATATGATAGAAAATTGCTCTGTATGTGAAACGTTTAGAAGAGACAATGTGAAGGAGCCGTTGGTGTAGGAGAAATCACCGTTATATCTATTTCAGAGTGTGTCTATGGATATTTTCGAATATGCAGGAATCAATTATATCTCTTTAATTGATGCATACTCGGGATTCGTAATTTCCGAACGCCTAAGTAATAAATCATCGAGTCACATAATCATAGTTCTTCATAAAATATTTAACCGAGTGGGGAACCCAACAAATATCAGAAGTAATAACAGCCCGTTCTCTTCACATGAGTTCAAAAAGTTTGCACAAGATGCAAATATTCAGATGAAATTCTCAAGTCCAAGACATGCTCAAAGTAATGGATTGGCTGAGAAAGGCGTGGCCATATCAAAAAACATACTCAAAAGATGTTATGAAACACAAAAGGTTGACTTCTTTCAATATCGATTGTTGGAATATAACACTACTCCCATAGCCAGCATGAAATTAACTCCTGCAGAAATGTTCTTTGGTCGTCAAGTAAAAACAAAACTACCAGTAATGGGTCAAAAATTGTGTCGAAACTACTTGAAAGAGAAAGATTTACAATCAAGGTTAAAAAATAAAAAAGCTAAGCAAAAATACTATTTTGATAGACATGCAAAATCCTTAAATGTTTTAAAAATAGGAGATCTGATTATATTTAAGAAAACTGGAAAACAATGGCATCATGGAAGAATTGAAAAAATTGTTAATAGCCGGTCATACACTGTTAAAGATAATTTTGATAATTACTATAGACGTAACCGTAGGGTCATAGCAAAAACAAGGAATAAAGGGTTTAGTGCAAGTGATATTATGAATGAAGAGAATGTCAAAGACATTGATGTAGAAAAAATGAAAGAAATTGAAATTGTTCCAGCATCTGCAGGGGTGGGTGATTTCAATAATTGTGAAGCAGCCTACTGCCAGAGATAAATAATACACAAAACGGCTCATTGTCCGATGACTATGAAACTGCTGACAGTAGTTTTTCAGAAGCGGAAGTCAGTAACCATGATGAAAATGAAAATAATAAGAATGTAATTAAAACTAGAAGTGCAAGAACAGTTCACCCGCCAAACAGATATGAATGGGATTAATTAATTAATAAATTATTATTATTATTTAAAAAAAGAGCATGTAATATGCGCACCCTGTAGTAGTGTTAAGTATTAGATATAGGCCAATGTTAGTTGCAATGAAGACGGCGTAAAACAAATAAATAAATTAATAAAAAAACTAATAATTAACATAATTATTACAGTGGGTTACGAATGTATCCATACTCTAGCCCTCGGGCGGAAAGGAATATCCTTTCCTTCTACCGCCTCCAGTTTGGCGCCGGGATAGACCTCTCCCATCTTAGCCACTGCGACCTTATATAGGTCAGCCGACCACCCTGCATCTGAGCAGTTTGGTGCCGGGCCAGGGTTCTCCAACATAACGTCAAGCGCCACTTTGAATATCGCCCTCGCGACCCACTTCCATTGGTGTCGTGGGATCCTTCAAGCTTCGTCATTTCTGTCAATGATTCCCAAAATTTTATGATCCTTGGCTATTTCTGCGAAGGATTTGGCCCATGATGTGCCACTAGTCTTGGCTCTCTTGGGTGCTGCTAATTGACTCTCCTCCATCGATCTTTGCCTCTTATTGACGTTGTTCGTTCCGTATAATTTAATATCGAAGTCGGGTACCACCGCTTTGGCCCATTCGATATCTTCCTTAATCTTCTCGAAATCCTATTTAGAAGTTTGGTCTTCCTTAATAGGAGCAGTAGCATGCCGCTTGAGTATACGAAAGGCTACGCGACGGGCAGCATTGCTGGGTTTCTTTGAGTCAGGTCGAACGAAGTTTTTGTCCCGTCCACTAACTATCTTACCATCCTTGGGCAGACTACCAGCTGAGGGACCAATCGCGATACGCTGATTGGTAGAACCTCCTCTAGTAGAAGCCTTCGGAGGTAAGACGTTTCCTTCAGGCCTTCCTACGCTCTTTGAGGAACTAGAGCTCAGTCGTGCTGTAGCTCTACCGCGCTTGTCGGTATTTGTTGTACCTTCCGGTTGTTTTTTGGGAGTACCGGCCTCCCCTTTCTTCGGTGTTGAAGAGTTGTTGTTTTAAATGTTTTTATTTAAATTCTTCATAGTAAATCCCACGAGCTGCGAAGAAATAGAAGGTCCACCCGGGCAGAGATTCGAAATACCCGGGTAAGACATTTCTTGGAACAGGCGGTCGCCACTTGCCTGAGCCGTCCGTTAGAGACTGGAATATTTTTGTTAAACCTGGGCCAACAGCCAGACTGACTTTCGGCACGGGTCGAGTTACACCTTGGTCCAGCCCAGGTATGAGATGAAGGATGCAATAAAAGAGATGATTAAAAGGAGTAGGTAGGTGAAGAAGTTGTGTATGAGACTATACTTTATCAGGCGGTCACATAAACGCCTCGACATCCCTGTAATACGATTACAGGACCCGCTTGCTGTCCGGGACTGCTTATTAGCGAAAAGGAATACTAAACGCATATTCACAGTTGGCCTCAGTTGAGGGCGTTCGCTATCCCAACCTGCGACCCGACCGGTGGGCTCAGCCTGGCCTCCCAAGAAACCATCTCACAAGTTTCTTGGGCTCATCAGTGAGATACCATGATACCCAGCTTTTTAAAATAATTTCAGGGCTGTATCATTGGAAATTTTTTTTGGAATACCGCTCTTGTACTTCTAGTTTCAGTTTGTGAGCAGTCATCCATTAACTGAATTTCGCGTTTTTCTCTCGTTTTGTTAAGAGAGACGGACGATTTGATCGGGGTTTTGGCAGGATGGAACCCGTTGAAGTGCAGTTAGTTACTAGTCTTTATATTGATGAGTAAGCTCTGCGCACTACTCTTCCAATTATTCTATAGGATTTTCGCCCATCCTCACAAATTTGATTTTCATTGTTATCCATGGTGCTATTAAGATTTTTTGACACTCCAGTTGATTGAAAAAGAATGAACTAAAACTCCAAAGTTTGATAAGCATTTTTTAGAATATTTTTAGGTAGCGGTAATCGCATATTCGATCATTTACACGCATTTCGTATACAGCTGTACGCAGACTTTTGCGGTAGTGCTTTTCTGACATGTTGTATCATAAAATGAATTGAAACTATATTTTAAAGCATTAAAATGCTGCAAAACATATTATTAATTAATAAATTATATAATAAAACAAAGTTTGATTCAATACATAAAACATTAGCTGAGATATTTGCGGCTAAAGTTAAAATTTCAATTGTTTTTTCGAGTACGCAGACTTTTTCGAGCAAGTGTACGTAGATTAAATTTAATAGGTCGAACGTTTTTTGCAACTAAAGCCAATATTATACTCGATTTTATAATGAAAATAAATATTAAATATTTACATAGTGTTTTCGGGTTGAAATTCAAATATTATTTTACTTTTTATACATTCACACATAGTTTGAAATGATATTATCGGTTTGTCTGAAAGTTTGTAACGCATTAAAGAAACCATCGTAAACCCCATAAAGAGTCGATCTGGCCATGTCGTCTGTCTGTCCGCGTCTGTATGTTGTTGCGCATTTTTTTATTCATATTCGTGCACTAATGTACGCGTCCCACCCACTTTTTTGGGTAGGCCTCATACAGCACACCACCCACTTTTGTATGAAAAACTCCTCTAGGTTAGTAAATATAAACTTCACTGAATGTACTATCCTTTTAAACGGCTACACGGAAAACATAATGGGAATAATTATAGTTGAACATTACGGAGGAGTATCAGCAAAGTATCACAAGAGCAGCAGATTATTCTTGATCAGCTAGTGCTAACCAAGTCGGTCTGCTGGTCCGATCACTAAAGCTAGTCCCTCAATATATGATATATTAGTTTAGAAGTTGGTATAGAAACTTTTTACAAACAGAAGCAACATACTAGTAAAAATGATCGTGTCTTGGCAACTATAAGGTAAATATCTGGTATAAAATTTTATTGAATTGAATACATTCTTATTTAAGCAAATTTCAGACAAATACAAGCCTTCGACCAGATATCTAATAAATTAATGACCAAAAAATCCGCAACTAGCAGACGGACATGGCGAAAACGATTCGGTTCGTCAAGTATATATATTTTATGATGTCTCCTTTAGCGCATTACAAACTTTCAGAGAGACTGATAAAACAATTTAACGCCATTTGGGAATGGTATAAAAATATATTTATTGGTACAATAATCTCAGACAGTTCAAGACACGATGATAGTTTGTGAGTGGATACCAAATACTTTGTCCTGTCGTTTTTCACCAACAAGGCCGTTCTTGTTCCATTTTTTTTTTACGTCTGAAAATGCGTTCTTCCTTTTCTCTCGGTATCGGTCTCGCACAGCTCGCCTCGCTCCTGATTGCAGAGTTCTCTGTAGCCGTTGTCTGTCTTTGCAGTACCTGGCGATGTTCTCCTGATACCAAAAGCTTGTCAAAGGTCGGATGTAAGCAACGACCTCCTTGGCAGCTACATCCATGAAGTAAGAGATATTTCTCCATTGCTCACAGATTTCTTCTGAACAGTTGGGAGAGACTGGCTGAAAAGGCTTTATTATTTGCATTATAGTATAAAATGCGTCAGGGTATTTCAAAGTCATGAACTCACATACTTTTTTGTTTATTATTTATTTGTATATGTTTGAAATTTAAATTCGGCACTTAAAATAAAGAGACTCTTCTGCATATTTATACAAAAGTATAAAAATTCAACTCTAATGCCCGTAAAGTATGATCTTCGAAATAAAATATTTGATTTTTCGCATACATAAATATATGTACATATATAAAAAATTTCGGATATGCAACGGTGCGTTCACAGCAAACAAGGATCCTTAATATGATTACTAAGTAAAACAAATAATACATGATTATCCTTAAAAAACATACAATTACTTATAAAACATACATACATACAAAATTAGCTAAAGTTCTGATAACGTTCTATTCTATGCGAATGCGAGTGGAACGACGCATACGCGAGAACTCTTTTAAAACTAATCGAATTAGCAAAACCATGGCAAATATATCAGCAATAATTAGCATGTAAAAAACGTTTTGCCACCCATGAATCGAAATGACACCAGCAAGAAGTGGCCCAATGGCCGCACCAACCGAACCAGTTCCATCAATAATAGCTGTAACAGTCGCCAGTGCATTTGCGTTGCCCTCCAAAGAACTGTGTTGACCAAGCTCTGCACTGACCGATGTTGTAATGAGCGCATATGGACCATTGACAAAAATTCCTACAATAATTAACAATAGTATGCTGATAGTCACCGACGTTGCGCCATACTGTTGGTACAGGAGCAGCTATAAAGGCCAAAGAATCTTGTTAGTTAATAAGTTTATATTACTAGCGGCAACATATCGTCCTTACAATTGGCGATGCAATAAATAACATTACAGTGCAAACTGTGGCTGACATTCCAGTCATATCGGAAATAAGACCGGCGGCAATAGCGCCCACAATGCCACCCACATCGAATAGCGTTGAAAGATCTGCAGACAGCTGGGGTCCGAGTGTGCCTAGAAATCAAATTAAAATTTAGTTCTAGATTAATTCTAAATATCAAACAATGAGCTCATCTTTTTATTTATTTTTTTAATTGAAGCTTATTAACTTCTGCGAATTTGATTACATCTGTTTTGTGCGATTTTATATAGTTTTTATACTTCTGTCACTAAGCTTTTAACACCCAAAAGGAGGCGTCGGACACACCATAAAGTGCATATATTCTTGATCAGCTTGACAAGTCAATTGGAGCTAGCCATAAGCTTGCGTATGTCTGGATGATAACCCAATCTTACTAAAAATCAATATGAAGACCCTCTTGGGACGGTATGAATAAATTATTTCCAAATCTATTTTTCCATGTTTATTCGACTGCAATTGTCCACTTAACACTGTTTAAATGGACGGTTCAATTCAGGTGTCACACTTTAAAATTACATTTTTATCGCTTTTATATGTAGTGTGAATAGTATTATAATTTTGTTACGTAGTTTGTAAACTATTAAAGATATACACACCTGAAATTTTCTTACGTTTTTTTAATTGTAGAAAGAGTGCTTAGATTTAACAATGTTCAATATAATATTTATTCCAATATAATACATATTCATATACCAATATCGTAATTCTTGGGTCTCTTTTATATGTACACAAATCTCTTCCATCTGTTTTACAAATATGACGTTTTCACCATTAGGGAATGATGCCGCCCAAATTCTTCTATCTCAAACAGTTTCATAGAATCAAAAATTTTCTTTGGGGAGCGTAGCACTGTTCATTTGTATAGTGGTACCTTTTTCTCCCGATGTCCTTTACTTATATACCAAATCTTTTCTTTCTGCGTCCTTTTGAACTCTCAATAATAAGTAAAAAAAACTTCATTGCTTTCTTCTTCAGAGTCTATCAGTCTTACTAATAAAATGTATAAAGTTGACTTTTTCTCAACATATTCAAATCTATTGAAAAGCAAGATCACCAGAGCAATCTACTTTTATAATATAGAGCATAAATGGAGTGTATGATAAATGATTGTACTATTAATACTTACTAGAGGACTGTATGTAGAGCGGTAGCCAGTACATAAATGTGTAGCTGACTAGTTTTGTAAAGAAAAGGCAAAGCGAAAACTCTACAACACCAGGTATATATAGTGCATCGGTTAGACTGATGGGGCGATGCGACTGTTCATTATGACCATTTGATCGTGCTAAAATTGGTGTGCGTTCGTTGGGCGCACGGTAGTTCACATCCTAAAATATAATGTAAATTTATATAAAAATAATAATAATATATATTACAGATACTAAATACAGTCAAGTGCATTTAACTCAGTACGTTTTAATTGGGATATAAATATAAACAATAATATTAATAAGGCATGCACTTACGCTAGAATAACCATAATGACCAGATGTCGTATTACGCTGTGCAAAATTAAATCAGTTTTAATATTTCTTAGTTCCAGAAACAAGCATGATATATTGTTATTTTCACTACTTCAATAACTAAAAAATAAGTTTTGATAGACAAAAATGACTAAGCCGACTAATCAGAGACTAAATGCTCACATAAATATGACCACATTAGGAGCATTTAGTTTATATAAGAATGCTTCAAAATATATGTTTTGTAATACGGCTTATATCTGCTTAGCCCTCTTAATCTTAATGCATAAAATTAAAAACGCAACTGTAAGAAAATAAGATTATATTTTATACTCTTCATACTTTGTGTCAACAGTTGTATAGTTTTGTCACAGAATATGCAAAGCATTAAAGGAGATATTAAATAATTTAATAATTGAATTTTGGTATGTTTGTATTGTATACTATACTCGTACAACCAGCTTGCGGACGACCTGCCGGAAATAGTTTCTGAGATATGACGATATTATTTTAGGGAAATTTCACTGCCACTTTTCCCAGTGTAACTTATTTCTCCCGGTTTGTTCACTTGTATATACTACTCTTAAAATCAAAATAACTTTCATTTTACGAAAAGTAACTTAAAGGGGGTAGCAAAGTAGTCATACAAAATATGCCTCTAATCGAAATATTAGTTTATAGTATAACTCCATCGAAAGGTCTTTCTCCATATAACATGAATTTACATGAATACTTGTGAGCGTGGCAGGGAGTTAAGTTAAATTATTTTAATTTTTCCAAGAAAATATTGAAGAAAAAGTTTGAAAAACAAATCGCTAATCTGTTCTACTTAAAGAATTATTCTTGTAAGGGAAACAATTGTTTAAATATTTTCTTAAAAATTTTGTATGTGTTGATGTGGCGTGATAAAAATAAATTGTAGGGTTCAAATTTAGGTAAGAAGCACGAACCACAAAAAATTCGGTTACCTCATAACAGAAAACAATTTTGTATTTATAGATAATACTAGTTTTACTTTTTTTTTTGAGCGAGTGAATGGACTTGCTAAAATCATCAAATATTTCATGCACCACAAAATAACATTTAAAAAAAAAAACATATACTTCCTACCCAAAGGGTTTACGAATCGTAGCTAAACCTTCTAGTAGCCACACCACAACCACTTTCACAAGTATATTGCTTCTGGATAGATAAACCGATATTTCTAAAATTTCACGGTGCACTATTACAGATGAACAGTTTTAAAAAGCTTTGCTTTTTCAAACTGAATATACCTCAATAATATATAGGCTTAAGTCTCATCCTTTAAGGCTTTCCAATCACATTGACAAAATTTTACTATTCATACTATGTGTGAAGAGTATAAATATAGATAAATGTTTTACGAATCGCACAATTTAAAAATTTAACTTTCAACAAAGAAAAAGTTAACTACATATGAATCCAGAGATATAGATGTCGATAGAACGAAAAATTATTTAGTACAAGAGGAAGAATTATGCCATTTTTTTTATTGTTTAGTACTTAAAGTGCATGTTATTGAATTATCAAAGTGCATGTATCTTATTTTATTAATAATAGTCACAAATAGAGTCACTAATTTCACATTAATATATCTATTCAAATGAAATTGTGCAGTGTATTACATAGTCGTGTATTACACGACTATACCATTCTGATACGTTTTCCCTTAAATACTTAATTTTTCGAATACTCACCGCATCATAGTTTGGCGCGATCTCTCCTCCCTCCTCTGTGTCAGACTCATTAGAAACGTGTCGCTCAAGCGGTGCACGCTGTGGATGACATCCAACAAGTTCAGGTTTATCGACCAGAAGTAGAAACAAAAGAAATCCCATGCTGCCCGTTATAACGCCTGGCACTATGAAGGACAGGGCCCAATCGCTCTCCACGAAATGCGCTGCAATAAGTGTGCCCAAAATGTTGCCAATGGAAGTGTGACTGTTCCATATGCCAAATATAAGGCCTCGCTTCGATTTACCAAACCAACGCCCAACAAGTGTCACAACTCCTGGCCAACCAGTTGTCTGAAAAATTCCTGCGCCGATCTGCACGAAAACGAAGTACCAAATATTGTGGATATTCGATGTTCGTGCAATGCCAAACATGTAGGTAAAGATTCCAGTCATGATCATACCCAACGAAAGAAAATATCGCAATGAAACACGCTCCGCAACAAAACCTGACATAAACATAGCAATGGCATACGTAAATAAAAATGCCGAGTCTAACATTCCAAACAGTGTTGAAGCATTCTTTCCGTCTAAAATGAAAATAATATTTTATTACATATTTGTGTTGTATATTGTACTAAATATTTATAAATAATAATTTACCAAAAGGTGCATAACCACAGTCGGCGGCTTGGTTTTCTTCTGAACAATTGCCTTGCAGAACTGACTTAACTACTGAAATTGGCTTTCGAGACATATGATAGCACGTATATGCTAGGAACGTTAGCACAAAAGTTGCTATTTTGAATCTGTTAGAAACAATTAAAAATTTTAACACTATTGTAAGTTAAGAAAATATGTTCCAAATTTTACTTACATCAACTCTTTGCGCACACGAACTCTGGGACAGCATTGACGCGCTAGTTTTTGTAAAATAGTGATGCCAACAGGTATGTTGAAGTTGTTGTTCATCTTGCGAGGACGCATGAACTTCTTCTCAGGTAGAATTCTTTTAACAAAATATCATAAAATCAACCGTGTACCCTCTGGTCTTGTCAGCTACAAAACTAAAAATGCACTTGCTTCAGCACAATTCAGAATTCAACAACTAAAATAATCAAAATAATAACGTAGGGCAGTTAACCAAACAGACAAATCGTTTTAATACATTTATCACAAAATTTCACACTGCGACGCCCGTATAGTTATGGTTGTTATTGTTCTCTTATCGTTTTTCATGTGCGCACTTGTTACTCGCGATGTTCGTCCGTCTCTGTCGCCTCTTCGTTAATGACTGTTAAAGAAATAAGATACCCACATTTAATATATTGTATGTACATACATTACTGATATATTTATGATTCATAGCATCTTTTTGGTTTGGTATCAGTATCAAATTGCCGCATCAGCCTTGACAATTTTCCGCTGCTTTGTTGGCAAATGCGGTGGTATGGTCTTTAATATGGAATTGTATGCATCTTGGATTTATGTACATATATTAAATAGATTTTAGGATCAAAAAATTCATTTTGCTCCACTTCCACGTAAACAATTTTCTTTGTTGTCTTATACTTTAGACTATATCTCACAGCAAACGTAGGCAAGTGCGCCGCTGATTATTTGTTTATTGTAATTACCGTCGTAAAAAATATATTCGTTAGCTTTGTACATGCAACATTTTTAACAAAAGTAAACTGCTCGCTTAAACAAAAAAAAGCATTATACGCTGCGCTTCCCAAACAAACTTCTTCTCTCAATTTGGCCATTCACGGGAAACAAATTATAAATAACTTAGGGATGGATAGTTTACCCAGGGGTGCATTTGTAAAGACAGGCATTTTCATGCAGGTATTTATAAATTCTTTTCATAAACCTGGGATGTCCCTATTTTTCGACTTCATCAGGCTCAGCAGATGGCCAACGCAACGCTGTTTCCTTTTGTTCTCTCTCAACGTTCACAATTGTTCAATTAATCATATCATTTTCCATGAAGATTTAATTTGAGTAGCTCGAGTTTTAAGTTTTGTGAGCTTACATCAGCAAGTATATATGTATAGTGTTTTTACAATTGTATGTACATACGACTTTGAATTAAATTAAAATGAGATAACATTATCTTAAACTGAAAATTGGCTTAATTAGAAGATAATTTTGCATGCAATTAGTGTTTAAATACGATTTCGGGCATCTGGGTGAGCCGGCAATCTCGGATGTGACACGTTCAGGTAGTCCAATTTTTCACTTTTTATTTGGTGTATACGAGATGTGTACAAAAGTAAGGTGACTTTTAAAATTTCACGGGCAACATATATTCGATTATCGATTTTTTTTTTGTTTTGTTGTGTTGGTACAATCGTCACGAACATATGTTTCAGCTATATAGCATGTTTAGTTTGTTTGTGAGAGGCAGCACGATCACGACTTTAATTTTTATCGTAACATTGTATCATATGTATCATACAACTCGAGCTATCTGTAGTAGACAAGTGCATTTATTTTTAACGTAAACGTTTTAATAAAAAGTAAGAGCAAAGACGTTTTAGCTACAACATTGAAGCACTAGTACTTCAACATTATTTATAGACTTATGTAATAATGTAGCTTGTAGAAAACAAAATTTAAGATATCTCAAGATTTACTATAAAACAAGTAATATAGAACTCGTTAGTTGGCGAATTCAAAATACCCTGCCTCCTTTGCTAATGTAAATTTAAAAATTTGTTTTTATATAAAAATATTTTTAAAAAAATTCCGAACAATTTTATATATTAAAAAACTTTTTTATTTCAATTTAAAAAAAAAAAACACACGAAAAAACGTTAACCGAACCGAATCAACGCTGATATTTTTAAATTTTAGAAATGATGCTTGGATTTCATCCAGACTCTCCCAACTTATCCGGGAATCCTCTTCCGGCTTCTGAAGATATATGTGAGCAGTGGAGACATATCTCCCACTCCATGGATACTGCTGCAAACTCATTGGTTACATTTGACCTTTGACGCACTCTTGGTATGATAGCGAGCTACTGTATAGAAAGACGTCGCCTACAGAAGAACTCTTCTATTATTTTTTTTTTTTGTAATTATTATAATTTTCATCAAATTATTCTTATTAACTAAATTAAACAAAACTATATATAAAAACTATCTTGTACAATATCTTTAGTCGAGCGCTCATGAACTTAAATGTGTAGTGTTCTTTGCTTTTTAGAAAACTTAAATTCTACTATTAAGGGTTTGAGTTCTATGAGAGCGAAATCGATAAAAATGCTTTTTCAGACGCAAAAACAAGAAGCAATAAAAGAAAAAGAGTGAACTTGAGGATGGTAAAGTTTTATGTGATGGAAATGGATCTCGAAATTTTTTTTTTTGGTCAGCCATTTGACCGAAGGAATAGAAATTCACATGAACGTTCGAGTGTGCTTGATTTCGAGATACTCCATATATAGTGTAAGATTCGCTTTTTAGACTTAGACTTGTATGGGAGTTACATTTTGGTTTAAATTGATTTTCTGTATTAATTAACAATAACATTCTTGCAACTCTCCAAGAATAACTTATATTCTTTAAGGGTCCGAACTGGACATATGCGAAATAGAATTAATTTAAAGCGGTCCGATCTAAGCCTATATTGAATTTTTTCTCAGGTTTAACGTAAGATACACAATATTTGGCATTTCAACAACAAAAATTTCATGCAAAATCTAAAAAAAATGGAGAAAAGTTTGTATGGAGGCTACCCCTTAAAGTAGCACGACCTGCATCTTTGCAGTGTATTTTATTATAATTTATGTAAGATACAGTAAATTTGACGATTCAAGCGTAATTAACAAAACAAAACAAAAAAATGTTATACAAAAACTTAAAAATGGGGTTTGTATAGAGCTACCCCTTAAAGTGGGGTTGGCAGGTCCATTTAATAGTTAGTTATTTTAAGAGGAGAGTCTAATCATCCAAACTTGAAGTGTCCATCTCTTATAGTCTGTTCGTTCAAACAGACGGTCGGACGAACATGTCTATATCGACTCATCTTCAGATATATATATTTACTTTATAAGGAATATGTAAGGTCTGCCACGACTCCATCTGCCAAACTTAATGCTTTTATCCTATGGGTACAGGGTATAAAAAAAGTGAAAAATAACAAAGCGCCAGGATCCGATAAGCTGCCAACTGTTATTGTACACCGGTGTCGAAAAGTTGGTAAGGCCTTTTCACTAACTCTTATGCAAGAAATAGTCCGATGTATACATGTCCAACGATTGGAATCTCATTGTTCTTGTCCTATCTTCAAGAAAAGAGAGCCCGTTGTCTGCCCGAACTACCGTGGAATAAGTCTCCTGTCAATTGGATATAAAATTCTGTCCCGCGTACTGTATAAACGGCTGGAGCCATATACGGATGCACTGATAGGAGAGTATCAGTGCGGCTTCATACCAAGGGTCAACTCAGTAATTTAAAGGCGGAAGAATAACTGCCACCTAAGTTATTCAAGACATGTGGCGAAGAGTTGGTAAGGGGTATGCGCGAACTCTTTGTCCTATCTACAGTGGAATAGTGCTTCTTTAAATTGGATATAAAATTTACACTTACTGTGTCAACGCATGGATCCATACACGGATGTACTGATAGGATGGTATCACTGTGATTTCAGACGAAAGACGTCGACCAGTAACCAAATTTTCACTCTACGACAAATCCAGGAAAAGACGCGTGAGTACAAATAGGACACACACCACCTATTGGTCGATTATAAGGCAGATTTCGATACGACGAAAAGAACGAAGAGAAAGTTTTTCTTTCGAAAATTTCAACTTGTAAACCAGTATAATAGAAGCATCTATCTCAAACTGCATTTTCAAATTTCTAACACGTCGCTATGTATTGTTTCTTTTTGCATGAATGCTGGTGACAACTGTTTCCAGTCGCAAAGGTACAGAGCCTTGTACACTTATCAGCAAAACAATTCAGAACAAAATTATTGAAATCATTGACAAAATAATAATAAAATGTAAAATTGTTGATAGAGTTAAAATATCGCTGATGAAATAATTAATGTTAGCAAAACATAACCGAGAGATCAGACGAAGCATCGAATTTTAAGCTACGAGTACATAAAAAAAAGTAATAATTATGTCATCTGTCCATATTGTCGATTGTGTCGTGGTGTAATAAATTTATATACGTTTGTTTGTTGAGTATTGAGACTGATAGAATAACTTGGTTGGCACATAATGTAATGATGACATAAATTTCGAGTCACGGTGTATTATTGAGTAGAACAACAACTATATATCTTCAACAGGCCTATGTAGACCCTATTTGTATAAAATCACATGTATTTCAGTAGTTTAAGGCATTTTCAAAAGAAAGAGCGTAGATTGAAGATGAACATAGTAGCGGCTGATAATATAGACAGAATCCCGGATCTTGTTGACAGAATGATCGGGGAAACGTTGCAAACATGATCTGACCTCTGGTACAAAAAAAAAAAAAAAAATGTTGCGACCAGTGATTGATCTATTGTACATCTCATGAATAACCAACTTATAGTAAGTTTTTCTCCCGTATTTTGCATAAGTATTCTAAAACTTAATTTCATTTCACAATCATTGTCCAAATCTGGGATATGCATTCAATGTTCTGTTTTTCGTTCAAATTAACCGTACAAACGATAAAATCATTCAACACTCAAGGCACTGATAGAAGTCATAGAAAGGAAAACTTAATTATCATGTCATAACCCGTACAAACTTCGGCGTATTCGAACACTGCACCCGTCAGCACTACATGAATGTCCTCCGATAAAGGAAGTATTCGGTACAATTTAACACATCTTACCATAGACACTTTCGATAGCATAACATTGGTGAAACTCGAATTTTTTTTATTTTTTTTTTTAATTTTAGCTTGAAACTATATTTTTAAAATATTTTCTTTTGTTAGCAAAATAATTGCACAAATTATATATGATAAATTTTGAATAAAGTATCTAGATAAGATAGTTGTAGGTTTTTACATTATTTTAAAATTTTGCGTAGCTTTCATTTAATTAATTACTCGACTTTAAATGGTATTATAAACTAAATATTTTAATAAGGATGTGCATTTCGAAAAAGTTCCTTTTGTTGTAAGAAGGCTGTGCGAAATCAGTGTAAAAGCGCGACCAAAACTTTATAAATTTGTAATTAAACTCATAATAGTAGTTTGTACACAAATATGCTTATGAAAAGTTGTACACGCCTCCGGTGGCAAAATAGCAAATGGCGAGAGTTGGTAAATAAACTACAATTTAAAGCAATTATGTATGTGTTTACATATATCTAAATATTTATATGTATGGATGTGTGTGTAAATCTAACGTTAAATTTTAGTTTGACTTTTTTTATCTTTTAAAAACTTAAACTAGTTATTCGCGCGCTACCACAGCGTGTCCGTTTTTGTATTTACAAAAAAAAAAATAAAATACCACATCAGTAAAAATTACAATACATCTTACTTACAAAACTTATCTTTACTTTTTATACTCCTCTCACTTATTGTGAATAGTAGACAAATTTTGTCACGAGCTTTTCAACGATTTAACGAGACATTGACGATCCCAAATGTATATACTAAAAACTTTTAAGATCTTTTTTTTTTGAATTTCGGTAACTTTAGGTTACTCATAAATAGGCGCGTCACACCTACTATAAATAGCTATACATAGCCCACAGATAGCTATCTATATACTTCTTTTATCGTCAGATGTACGCTTGTGGTTATCGCTTTGTGCCCTTTTTACTCTCTTGCAGCTCAGATTCGTGAAGTAGACGAAAGTGTTACATTTTTTTTTTAATATTTGCATACATAGTGTTATTAATTTTAACATGAAGTTTGAATACATAGACGGATGCGTCAAAGACCTTATAAAGTATATATTTTCTTGAACAGTTCGACAAAACGAGTCGCTCTAGCCGTACACTATTAGTGCAATAAGCCCAAGGGGTTTTGTACTAAATACTTTTTTGTATTGTGGCTTCTTATTGATGAGCGCGTCGCATATTTAATAAATATAGTATTTCGACCACTTTTTAGGGTACACCCAATGCCTTTCTTATGTAAAACTTTTTTATTTGTTCACGTGTACGTCTTTTTGGTTTCCTGTGATAAATGTTAACGCTTCGGTTCAACCGAAGTTAAATGTTTTCTCATTTTTTGATTCAAATAATCTTACCTAATAATTTAAATTTGTTAGCAAATATAAACTAAAACGACCAACCAGCGTTTTCAATTCTAACTGTTTGGGAATTGGTTCCACAGACATCGCGATGCTTTTATTATTCGGACAAGCACCTGATGTAATTAACAATTTCGCCTAGTGGACAATTTAAAATTGACTCTGGACTTAAACAATTTCTGTGTGAAGAGTATAAAAACTTCGATAACACTGAAATTAATGCATCTCCTTCTTTTGTTAAATGTAATGAAAATGTTACCAATTTAATCTAACAAAATATATCTACAATTTTAACGAAAATTGCAACCTAATTTTCTGCGAATAAATGAAAGACTAATTTAGTATTATATTTAAATACCAAAAACGTTCATGCTGCGCTATGCGTTCTTCAATCATCCAGCTACGCATTGTGGTCTAATCACCAGTTACCAATAGTTTAATATTTGTTGTGCTGTGCCAGCAATTGCATATCCGTCAAATATTTAATGATGTGCACTTTCGCTTCAGCTTTCTGACGCACGCCCAGCGTGTTGAGCATATCGGTGACTACCATTCCAAAGGACTGGTCTTCGGCACTAACCGCCTGGGACATACTGTTTTGGAAAATTTTAATTGTATTGAGCATATTATCGCTGTGCTCTTCCTCGCCACGTTCCCGCTTCAATGGTGGCTCATAGAAGTATGGCTTCTGTTCTTTGTTGCCACCTGCGGCAGCCAGTTGTGTGTCGCCTGTAACTGTAATTTCTGAATTTGAACTTGAGTGTAAAGCTTGCACCAAATTATAATGTAACACAAAATGAAAATCATCGCTTTGGACTACAATACAATGCGCCCGAGATACCTACCATGTGGGTGTGTAAGTGCTTGCGCTGAGGTGGTGGCACTACCATTAAAAGGTTGCGCGAATATGTCAACGACTGTCTGTTGCTGTTGAGGCTGTTGCTGTTGAGTGGGATCCACTTGGCTCACTTGATTCGAGTTGGACTGACCGTTTGCACATTTACCAAGCAAGGATTCCCGGTATTGCCTGCATGCCACAAGTAAAATTATATTTGTTAAAGTTCTTTAGCACAATTTCGGTAGTATATACATGTATGTGTGTACGTACCTTATTGAATCCACCAGAAACTGCATCTGCTTAAAGTAACGCCATCTGGATTCCTGGCAGAGCTTCATTTCTCGCGCGAATTTATCACGTAAGCTCTTCCATCGCTTAGTACATTTTTGTTCTAAAATCAATAAAATTATTTTAAAATAAGATTAATTAAGTGAAACCGAAAGCTGAATACTCTTTAAATAGACGTCGTTATGATTTAAAGCAATTTATAAACTTTTCAAAGATTGAGTGTCAATTTTACCTTATGTTGTGTGTTCCGATAGTAAAATATAAAAATCTATCATCTCCATTGGACGAGTTGAATATAATACTCATGCAATAATAATACAAAACAGAAAAACTATTATGGCGTGCCCTGAAATGTGCTATATGGAGCATAGTGCAAAATAAAACAATTAAGAATGTAGCTGTTGTGCATTAACGACTGCGAAATACCCTACACTTGAAATTTAAAAAAAAAATATATTATTATTTAATAATCATTGGCATAGTGAGGTCACACAAACAATTTTTCTAACTAAAATAAATTAATTATAAATAAAAATAAAAACAAAATAATTTTTTCCGGCTAGGCGGCTTTTGAAAAATTATATACTTTATAAGGTTTACCATGCATTCTTCTTGCCTACAGGGTGTAAAAACGAAAGGGGCGCAGCGATGCGCCCGGATGCACTAGTAGATATATTGATATAAAGGTCTGGTCAATGGAAATATTGAATAACTTGACGATCTTTAAAAATCGTACTTGACATCGCTGATCGATTGAGAATCGTCAAAGTTACTATACTCGTATATTTCCTTTGACAAGCTTGAGATGGAATGTCCCGTCTACTGTTAGGTGTAGGCCCCCAGCTCGATCATTTAAAATATTAAACGAAATATTTTGTTGCTTGTAAAAAAAATTATAAAAAATTATAATCAGTTGCTGATGACAGATACATACTAGGTAACTCGGTACAAAACCGAACGTTCGTAAATTTTACTAATTCATGTAATTCGCAGGGTTCTTAAATTGTTAGCTATTTGTGAAATGAAACTTTTTATCGTGTTTTCG
Organism: Leucophenga montana; assembly: GCA_035044765.1. Classification (NCBI taxonomy): domain Eukaryota; kingdom Metazoa; phylum Arthropoda; class Insecta; order Diptera; family Drosophilidae; genus Leucophenga; species Leucophenga montana. Next base: position 388,096 of record JAWNNQ010001328.1, on the reverse strand, counting down.
TTTTCGAATACTTTGGTAGTATTAAAACGTACATATTCATACTTAAGACGAAAAACTCGTTAAATATGACAATACATTTCGTTGTTGCGTATTTTGAAATTTTCATACGTTAAAATGGTTTGACAACATTGTGAATAGGCTTTTAAATTTAAGCAAGAATTTTAAATATTAAATAAAAATATATTTTAACTTCGGTTGAACCGAAGCTTCAATACTCTTTACGCGCCCTTAATTTAATTTAATTTTTAATGGGGTTAGCTCATGACTATGTCAAGCTTGCGTATATTTGAGACCACAATTTCGTGGAAATTAATATCAACTTTATTGAAAAAGTTTTGTCATAGAGGTTTTGTCATTGTACTTCAAATATAGAAAAGTAATTCAAATATAAAATTAATTTTAAGTTACAGAGTGCAGATTAAATTTATTTACGTAAAAAGTATTACAATTTTGGTATCCAAACTATAGCTCTTTTTTATTTCTTTGCCACACGCTTTATCTTTTCAACCTTTCCATGGAACTTGTGATTTATTTGCTTTAAAAAAAAATAAAAAAATAAACCAAAGATAACTTTCCGATCAAATTTTTCTTGTGAAAATCGGGCATAAGCAACATGAAGACTGACTTTCAAATACTATTTTTTTTGTAAATTAATTTCAATAAATTACATTAAAAATATTATTTCATATTAAAATTGAATAGAATGAAAGTGATTTTATCATAAAAAATTCAGTGTTAGTACTATTTCAATTTTCTAAAGCAGGAATCGTGGAGAAGAAAGAAGAAGAAACCAAAACAAACCCACCAGTGGAGGCGATATGTATCCGCTGCATGGGATTTTGCCGAAAAAAGGTTGCGGTGCGGCTATCAACAGCCGCAACGTCAACTTCGACGTTGTCTAGAGCAGTAGCAGTATCACCTCCAAAAGCCAATTGGCGCCAAATGTTATTGCAATAAAATGTTGCAAGATTGGAACGCAAAACAAATGCACTGGTTTATTGGTTGGCATTATTTTTGTTTTATCAAAAACAAAATAAATATACCCCCAAGACAAGACAGGATGATGAGAAGAAAGCACCATTCAATCTTGTTCATACCGAACACAGAAACATAAAAACCAGCAGCGACGCCCTCACCCGGGCCACGACGACAACTGCGCCAGCAGCAAGTACAGCAACTTCAAAAAATCGCAGCTGCGAACCGAACAGCACTGCACTGCCTCTCTGCCACCGAAGACTTCGCAGTTGCCCACGACTTTCATTTCATGCGCCTTCAACCCCGTTCACGACACTGTAACAGACTCGTTTTCTGCTACTGCGTCGTAGCGCCTCGGTCGTTCGTTTAGTTTTGCGTATTTATTCATTTGCTGTGGCGGCTACTGTGGCCCCATATTTAATCAATTTCATTTTCTCTATTATTCAGATGTCCAACCGACCGATTTAACCCCACTGTTCACTTACCAGGAACTCCAAGTGTCTCAGCGATTTGCTTCCAGGTTTGCGCCTTCCGTACAAAGTGTTTATAATTGTAATGAGAGCGATCGTAAATGACTGGATTCATTTTGACAGCCTCGATAAGATTCAAATCAAATTGCTGCTCCAGGTTCGCGTCCAGTTTGTCCATGATTATCGATAAGGAATACAGCTTTGCGAGATTTAAGAAATCGCTTGTCTTGGCGCCTCAAAATAATAATAACACTTTTTCGCTGCTACTACTTCGCTGTCGCTGCGCAGTGAAACTTTTTGTCTGTGAATTACACAAGCGACGACGCGACGACAGGCTTTGGCAGAAAATGGCTGACCGAGGCAGAGGCAGTACGTCAACGTTCACATTTATTGTTAACTCTCTCATACACATGCCTCTTACCGCCAATTCACGTGGTACATTAATTCACTATTCAACAGAGTGAGTGCAAGCGGGACAAACTATAGTCTATACAAAATTACTTATACAGAAAAAATAGTGTTGAAGCACGCGGAAACTATTATCCAGGGTTGAAATTTCATGGTATGACAATACTTTAAATCTATCAGCCGGTTTTTGTTATGGTCTTGAAAACATAAATTTGTTAAATAATACAGTATGACGTCCGAAGAGAACCAAACCAGTAGCAATGAGAATCGCTCTACTGTACTAAAAGATACTTGGGCCGTAAGTATTTTTGATTGCTGTGGCAAATTTCATAGACTCAACACTCTTTAACTGTGTAGATCCGGCCATGTGAGGTCTACAAAGATGAATATAATGATTGCACCAGTATCAAGGCACGATTCCACCAATACTTTGTGCACGGAGAGAATACCGATTGCTCACAGTGGCTGTCAGACTATGAAAACTGTGAACGTTATAAGGAATCGAATGGCAACGACGTAGTAGCTGGCGGGGCTATAATCAACAGCGAGGAGGAACGTCGCAGGTTTCGATTAAAAGCTCACTTTGCTAATGACACATGGCAGAAGCGAAAACAGCCACCAGAAGATTGGGCCAAACCATTGCCGGAATCATTTGTAAATCGAAACAAGAACACATTTCTCGAGGTCAAACAAATGGAGATCGACGGACACGCTGTGCCCAACAACGAACATGAGAAATCTTTTTGTATCATTATGTAAATACAAAAGCATATATAGACATTATACTTAGTAAAAATGCATTAAATTTTTTATTAAATTCGGCCTCAAGCCCATGACAAAATGTTCAAAATATTGTTAGAAGTCACTAATGCTAAGTCCAGACGGGCAAATAATTTGGGTAAAAACAGTCAATAATTGCGTTTGTTCTTACATTTTGTTTGCCAGAACAAATGACACAACGCGATAAGAAATTTGCGCAGACAGGCAGCTAGCAAATATCTCATATAATATTGCGAGCCGGCCTCTTGTCCATTTTTTTGCAAATAATTTGTCCGTCTTTCCTTAGCTTAAGTAAACGTGAACTTTATGACTTAAAAAATAAGAATACATCTATCTATAAATTTATAAAAACAAAAAAAGACTACTATTGCCGTGATTTCTTTTGATAGTTTTTCTGAATAGGAAAGACGATTGGTGCCAAGTGTCGTCAATCTACCCAGAACGTGAAGTGGCATACCAAAATTTGTCAAGTTCAGCTTGGCTGCTCAACCATTTCTTTCATTATCGTTCTGGCCGATTCAGGCGCGCGTCCCAACAGATATAGTATGTTAAAGTACCAATTGATACAACGCAACTTAAAGGAATGACTCCTGTAAACCATATTTAGATCAATATATATTTTAATTAAGTTATTGATATTTTGGTATGCGTACCATAGACAATATTCAAAGTAGGCACGATGCCATATCCACTTTATATGTTTAATTGGCGAATTTGTTGATCCTTTATGGAGACATTTTTGTGCATAGCGAGCCATTACGCGCGGCCGATCCACTACATCACCGTGATGACATCCAATTGCTCGAACGGTGTTCAAATTTCTACAATATTTTGCGAGAAGTTATAATAAAAAAGAAACGGTAACTTCGGTTGAACCGAAGCTTTAATAGTCTTCACTCTTTTTTTTTAGGAGCTATACCTTCTGTTAGTTAAATCGAGGTAATTTTTAAAAGTATTTTGCTTATAATTAGTCGCCCTTACCAACTCTCAAACCAATATTACAATCTCACAAACAGATGGACATGGCTCAATTTAAGTTCTATCTAAACCATTGCATGTTCAATTATAATGCTTTTCACACTCTGTGCGAAGAATATAAAAATTTGATTTTTCGTAGAGTTACTACACATTTAGAAGATAGAAAAACTTACCTTACAACAAAAAGCATGTTACGCGGCATCTCTTTTAAGGTATTCATAATTAATTCAAAATTTTGCGAAGCAATTTTTTGCATGTACACGATATCATTTTCGGTCAATTTGCTTACTATACGTCCACCATGTATTCGTATTGGCTGTTGAAAGAGAACCTCTGCAAACTTCATATGATCCTTGATGCCAAGTTTCTCCGCGGCGCAGGCCATTTTTCTCTCATCCCGCAACACGGTGGCTTCCCAGAACTCACAAAGTGGTATACGTACTGAACGTGGAACTTCTTCATACAGTCCGTGATCAAGGAGGATGATATCGACCTCTCCCGCGGACCCAGACTTGCTAGGCCTCAGGAAAACTGAAAGTGTTACAAATGGAATATGTTCGAAGTAATCTATTGAGTATTTGTACTCACTGTTTCCCGGATGCGGATCAGCGTGCACAAAGCCTGTATTAAAGATTTGTTCTGCGAACATATTGAATAACTTCACATCAATATCTCGAACACTAAGCTTGTTTTCCTTGATTTTCGCCATGTCGCTGATCTTAAAGCCATCAATCCATTCAAGCGTTAAAACGCGCTGAAAATTATCGGAGCTGTCAATGAACGCCAACATTCGCATTTAAACTGGCCGACCTACTTCTTTTGTTTGACTCCAATACACCTTGGGTATATGCACGTAAGGAAATATTTTTAGATCTGCTGCGCAACGCTCCGCATTTTTCCCTTCATTTACAAAATCCATTTCGAACATCAAATTTTTTCGCAAGTCCCTAAGAATCCAGCCGAAATTATAACCGCTGAAGAAAAACTCGACAATATCTTGGAGAAACATAATGGTACTTAGGTCGCTGACAAACCGCTTCTGAAGATCAACGTACTGTACTTTTATAGCTACATCCTCCCCAGATTTTAACTTTGCTTTGAATACCTGCGCCAGGCTTGCTGCAGCAACTGGCTCATAGTCAAACTCGGCGAAGATATCTTCCGGCGGAAGCCCAAAATCGCAAATAAATACCTCCCGTACATCCTCTGGCGATGAAGGCAAGCATTTGTCTTGAAGTTTGGACAACGTTGAAGTATACTCTTTGGGCAAAATGTGATTGATAGCAGCAAACCCTTGACCAACTTTAATGTAAAGGCCTCCATTTAGCAAACACGTGTCTAGTAATCTATCAGCGCTCTTTTGATGTACAATCTTGAGCTGATCCTCATAGTCCGGTTGCTTATCACTTAGTAGCATGTAATCGATGCATATTAACGTTGCAGTTTTCAATGAACGTGCAAAACGACCCGAGGCACCGCAATAGACAAATTTATTAACCACTCCGTCATAAGTGACAAAAGACAGAGCCCCAGCTACGAGACCCAGCCGAATAAGTGGAAGGCGACGTACTGCTGTACTTCGAGTTAGGAATAGCTGATTCTTTGCATATCGCTGACTCTGAAAGTAGCGCTTGCCACCATTGCCGGCAAACGACAACATACGACCCTATTAAGGAAGTAATTAGCTAAATAACCATTACTTTAAACTGACATTGGCATACTTACACAATTCGGGAGTAACATTTTCACTGTGGCGGTGCAGCGGGGCAAGAAAATTTTATTTCATATCATATAAAAAACACCAATGAGTGAACTTATTAAATTCGTTCATTTTGATGAACCTAATAAAATGAACTATTCAGTCACAAACTTTTCAACACTAGTATTGTAGTCTATGCTGTTCTGGCAAAACAATTTTATTGACATAAAAAATGTTTAGAAAAATATGTCTACTTGGATTAGACGTTCGAATATCAAAGTTCGCAATTGAAACAAGGTCAGCAGGTAATTACAGATTACATAAACTTAAAAAATTGCTGCCCGTAATCTTCAGCATACCACCGATGCGTAGCGGCCACAATGAACACGGGCCAAGCACATGAACTTGAAATTATTTGCAGTTTGCTATTTTTAAATATGAAAACACAATTGCAGTCATGGCGCATTACGGACTTATGCAACTGGCACACACCGATCCTACATAACGTTTAACGATCTGCGAAACAAGAAGCGACAATATGTCAAAAAAGAGCTGATCGGGTAAGTAAGCAAGATAACTAAACGGCTAACCGATTAAACGATCAAAGTACAAATCTCTATTAAAGCTATTCCATGAGGGAAATGTATGAGGTGGTCTCTGATGTGACCAATTATTATAAATTTGTGCCATATGTAAAGAAATCACATGTACATAGCCATCACCCAAGCGGTTTTAAAGCAGATCTGATAATCGGCTTCCCACCGATCAACGAGGTCTACACATCAAATGTAGCGGTCAAGGTACCACACCTAGTGCGTTCCGAGTGCTTCGACGGTCGTCTGTTTAACTATTTGCTTAACGAGTGGCGCTTCAGTCCAGGTCTCAAGGATATACCGCATTCATGCGTGTTGGACTTCAAAGTTGCCTTTGCTTTCAAATCACTACTGCACAGCAACATCGCCAACTTATTTTTCGATGTAATATGCGATCAAATGGAGAGCGCGTTCATTGCAGAAGTAAGGCGTCGTTTTGGTCCTGCGTCCATTCGGTCACATGTACTTCGTTCACGGCGTTCCTGACCAAGATGGTGCATTGACAAATTAAATACGTTAGCCAGTAAAATGTTATTATTTAACCTTTTGTTAAGTCTAATGTTTGTGATTTTTTTATATTCAAAAAACATTTTTTTTCTTTTATTGTAAAGTTGTTAAGTTTTTTTTTTAAATATTGTTGTACATTTTTTGTAAATAAAAATATTTACTGAACCAAAGAAAAAATTGTGCAAGTAACTAAAACCAAATCGCATACACATTTCTTTCCAAGTAAAATGAAAACTAATCACATTTTAACAGTAAAATGTGTCCGTTTTTAATTACATTCGTATATGTTAATACGATAATAAAAACTAGAAAAATCTTTAACTTCGGTGGGACCGAAGCTTTAATAATCTTCACATTTGCCCCCTTGATCGATAACGCTGATGTTTTTCTCCAGTTTTTAAATTTTTAATGGGTGCTAAAAGTAAAACGGTGTTTGGCATGAATTTCGCCTTTGGTGACGGTTGCTGATGGGACAAAGAGTTGTGAATAATTTTGTTGCGCATAGGTTGAACGTTCGGCAGCTCACTAGACAGTAGAGCTATCGAGTCCAAAAATGTTTATGATACAAATGTAAAATTTGTACAATATCAATGTTATCAATTGGATTGACCTTTAGTATATAGTTGACCAATTTAAAAATAATTATAAAACATTACTAATTGCTTTAACTCAAACATGACTATACTACCAAAAAAATACAAAGTGTATTTCAAAGATTGAGGGTATACTAGTACGGACAGAAACGCACAAAAAATCGGACGTGGCTAGATCGACTCGTTTTTATGCTGATTACAAATTCATATACTTTATAAGATCCCTGTTAATTTATTTGAAACGTAGCAAACATTGTAACAAAGTTATAATTTTTAAGTCTCGGAATAAAATGTTTTTTTTTTATGTGATTCGCAACGTTGTGAAAGATTTTAGATTTTTGTGTAATTGACGATTCTCGAAGGAGTTGCTGAACTTTTCAATAAAATTAGTTAAAACGATAGACAATTTATATATGTACGTATAAATTACTGGAATGGTAACATCAAAATTAGGAATTCTACTAGATCTTTTTTTTGTTTTGTTTTTCTTACGATATGCAATCTAGAATTCTAACGCTGTTTGGCAGTTAGTATTTATTTCATTTACTTATTTCTAATAATTATTCCTTTCATTTTTTAAATATTACTACGAAAGGGTTCAAATGTTAATACGGACTCTATATCTGTAAAAAGGTTCCAAGTCTTGGAAAATACTCTAAGCTCACTATATAGTATATTCTTACGAGGTCTATAACAAAAACTATCGAGCTCTACTATTAGGTGTACATACATAATGTAAGTATCTAAAGACTACAACATAAATATCATGATAGTGCTCGCTAAACAATTTTACATTTAAATATTATGTTTTGAAAAATATTGTCTAGCAAAAATGTTTGCGTGCATCTACTTAAATAAGTGGGTAACATTTTGCAATGTAGTGTAAGAATTACATTCAAATGTTTAGCTACACATTTTAAGTTTCACATAAGTATAAGTACATATAACGTTTATATATGTATGTAAAATCCGCTTTTACCATTAAAATAAAAAATTATAAATAAATGATTTATAAAATTAAGCACAAACAGCAGCACTCGAAAATAAAATTGATTAGATTACACTTGTAAAATACTTTTAAAAAAGTACGTATACAAATTAGAAATTAAATTGATGCTACAGATAATACAAATTTTAAGAAGCAAATGTTTGCCACAGTTGTGTGCATTGACAAACATACGAATAAAATATAACATTTAAAAATTAGTCGAAAAATATCACTTTTGGGTCCTTCGCTTTCAGTTGTGTTTAGCGCGTTTACCAAACATATAGCCCTTCCAACGCTCCGCTGTTTTAGCAATCAACGGATCACTGTCAATTGTGGCAAGTAGTAGCAGCTGATTTACATGCGTAGCATGATATTCCCATCGTGCCAGATTTGGTGCGACACCCAGGCTTAAATGTCGCAAATCGTAGCTCGTACCTGAACCTGTATCGTAAAGCAAGAGCATCTTCTTGAGCGAGTACATGCCCTGGTTAAATAATTTACTAGCTTCGCGCGCAACACTTGGCGGTGCCGTTGAGTTCAGGTCGTAAAGTCCCAATAACGAGTAGATAAAACCATTTAGCACAAACGAGGCCGGTGTGGTTGGATATTCCTCATACCTAAATGAAGCAATATAGATTAGTTTAAAACTGTATTAAACTATGTAACACTCACCAATAGTATTTATCCATAAACTGCGCTAAAACACCGCCATCCTTTGAGTTGACACGGTATGGTTTGAGACCACGTGCCGCAGATTTTAAAAAGCGTGTATCACCTGACTGCCAGTAGGCTCGTGACAGTACCGAAATAGCATGACCCTGGCCCATGGCTGAGAGCCAGCCGGCTTTCAATTCTTGAAAACCATTAAGACTGCGTCGCACGGGATTAGGCCAGCCCCCAGTTTTAGAGTCTTGGTTGTTTACAAACCACTCGGCGGCATCGTAGAAATGTGCCAAATGATCGTTTGTGGAAAAAGTTATGTTGTCGTAGAAGCCAATGCCAAGAAAGGCAATTGACTGAACCTCTAAATCACTGCGACGAATTTTTAAAGTCGTTTTTCTATCGCCGAGTACGATTCCTTTTTGAACGTCGATGTGTAGATCACGTGTAATGTGACGCCATTTGTTCAGAGCTAACACACCCATTCCATAATAAATATTTGAGTCTTGGACTGAAATTTGCAAATCGGCTGGTATATAGTATAGGTTGTATGTATGCTTTGTTTCATGATTTTGCACAATGATCATCAGACTACTGCTGTTGGTGACCAGGAGTAGGTCAAGACTAAGCAAAAGGTCGAGCGTTTGATTAAACGAAATTCTGATAGCGCTATCGAATGCTATCGCTGTCTCATATTGGACAACACTTGTGTTGAATTTCGGATGCCAGATACGTGTCATATTGCTAGAATTTGGCGTTGTCCATTCCATCTGATTGCCATCAGCATCTTCGAGTACACGAATACGGGGCGGTGACTCCGTCAATTTCTTGCTGTAGTGCGAAAGTGCAAATTGTGCAATTTGTGTAGGATAAAAATATCCACGTAAATCCCATTGAGTACTTACAGGTACTCCTTCCGCCGCGCTTATGCACTTGACGCGATCACGCACCTCGACATTATAATTCTCAAAGTACATGAACACACCAGTTGGATCGTATTTTCCTTTTGGTATATTAATCTTTGCCGCGGTGTGCATCCAATGGAATCGAGTTTTGCCGTCATCCATAGTACTAACGGAGCCGCTTATATCAAAATACCTGCGCAAAAAAGAGAATGGCACGTAAACCTCATTTGCATCTTCATCGCGTTTACAGGGTACGCTATCACCCTGATTGATGAGGCAATCTATATCCTGAAGTGTTGACGTTTCCCTGGTGCTGTCGCCTCCATTTTCGTTCAGCAAAGAATTACTACTGCGCACCGAATATAGCCGATTATCCCAGCGTCGGACTATTTCGTTTGGGAACGAGAATTCTGCACAGCGCATATAGACACACGTAATTATCACCACGGCAGCGGTCAACAGTAAAAGCACAGCTTTCAGATTGATGCGCATGATGAAGAAAACAATCGGTTCACGCTTCAAAAAAATATTAGAACGTTTAAAAAATAGTCTCGCTATGTTTATATGTTGATTTCTATATTAATTTCTTACTATGCTTATCAGTATTTTATTCCAGTTTATTAAAAGTGCACTCGCTCGGACGAAATGAGCTAGGTTGGTAGCGTTAAGTCAAGTATTTAAGAGCAAATGAGTATTGTGATAAAGCAACAAATAATGCAGTTTTTTCCATATACTCGTACATATGTACATATCTGAATACGATTAGCATTCAACATATGCAAGCTACTAAGTGTTCGCAACAAAGTGATGTGTGTATGCAGAGTATGTACATTTAATCGCTGGGCACATCATATTTAAAGTGCATGAATTTAGCAGAGTACCTGTATTGCCACAGGTACACTGTTCCTAGAATTCGTACTCATTGTGATTAGCGTTTGCAGACATGTATGTACACCTTTATGTATAAGTAATTCTCCTCCTCGTAAACGGCTTGCCCGATTATGTCGATTTTCGTCTTCTTATGGGATGATTTTTAGCTAAAGTTGGATACGGTAGGTGGCGCTTTTGTAATATTTTAACGAGGTACTGTTTGTAAATTTGGAGGTATTTGGTAATCTCTGGAACTACTGAACCGATTTTAAAAATTCTTTAACTAATAAATGGCTGAGTATTAGAGGTTATTAGTATATATATCATTTGAAAAAACATGAACTGTTCCACGCCACCCATACAACACAAAAAACAAACGCGTCATATCACAGCAACTATTTGACCGATCGTTACGAAATTACATTTTTAAGCAGTAAATTTGGTACATATGTAAATGAAGGGCACCAAAAGAAATAAGGTCAATGAAAAAGTGTTCGGTGCAAAGCCTTATATAGTGAAAAGAAAATATAACTCGTCATATCTCAGTAACTATTTGAGGCTAATGAATGAGATTTTGTATATATGTAAAGGGCAACGGGAGAAACAAAACCCAGTGGAAAACAATGTGGTGCCACGTCTCCTATATAAAATAACTAAATTCGTAATATATCCGCATCTATTTGAGGCAGATGGATGCGATTTGGAACATATGTAAAGGGCACCGGAAAATTTAAAACGACTAGAACTAGGAGAGCTCCGCATAGACCATATCTTTGTACTCCAGTTTGTGGAAGTGGGCGCAAACAAACAACTTTTCGGGGTGAGCTAGTTTAAAACATACATACATATCTGAAACCGATTAGCTATTAAGTGTTCGCAACAAACTGATGCACCTTATGTTTGAGGTGTTTGAGTTTTGCGGAGTACCTGTTTTACCTCAGGTACACTATTCTGAATGCTCATACTCAATGCGATCAGCGTTAGCAGACACAGAACATAAGTAAAATAAAATCATTATTTGTTCCTTTATTACATTTTAATTATGTACATAAGAAGGTACATCAGGTATTCGCGTTTCATTATTCTTAAACACTTGTTGACTTAATGCTACAAAGCTAGCTCACAGAGTTTGAGTTAACGACACGCCAGGTAAATTTTGTATTTAATTAAATCTCTTACCTTTATAATCTGTGGTGATAATATACGCTGCAGTGGCTGCTCTTTGTATTGGTAATTGGCACTGCTTGTTAATTTGTGGAAGCCGCCATGCTTTGTTTGTTTTGCAGCTTCTGCTGTTTTACTCGCACTATTTAGATGCACCGCAAAGGGACTAGACATTGGACACAACCAAATTGCACTTGTTCCTTGAATAGGAAGCTAGTAATTTGTATATATGTACTAAGTTTGTAGAACTGGTGCTTGTATTTACAGTCGGACATATTCTTAAGCACGTAAAATAATACTTCCAAACTCTTATGATCTGCTCCATATATTATATATATTTGTTTATATTATATATGTATGTATATATGTACATATTTTGATTTACAAAATATTGCATTGCACAAATATTTCATATTTCATGGAACGCATGAGTTGTTGTTATGCGTATATTTAAAAATACAAACTGTAATTTATTAATTTATGTTTTGTTGACAAAGACAATCAATTTAAAACCTAACTTAATTATTAAACATATTTATTTATAATTTTGTGCACTGCTCACTGGGAGCAACACGAACGAACAGCTGTTTGATTGTCAAAATTGACAGTTATCGGTAATGGACCTTGCATCACTTGAATTTAGCATTGTTTTACAATACTTAAAAATGAATCTATTAATTGCATTGGAGATGAGCAAAGTGCTGCGTGTAAGCCTGTTATCAAATTTAAAGTGATCAGGGACATAACGATTATGAGTTTTATTTCAAAAAATTATTTACTGCGTTTTACCTAGAATTTAATCATATTTCACAATGTAAAATGACAACTAAAATGCATATATCACAAATAATTTTTATTTTAAAACTCATTGAGTGATTTTTATTTTAAAACTTAAAAAATAAAATTCATAGTGATTTTTATTCTGCAAATAAAAATCACAAAATTATTATTTAAAAGAGTTTTGTTTTTCACAGCCTTCGTTTAACACTTTATACTGCGGCGATTTTTGTAAGTTTTATTGCGACTAGATTCTTTTATCATAAAAAATGTGTTAATGAATGTTAATAAAACTAATGACTCCTAGTTTCAATCTAAAGGACTTGTAGGCGCACATTTCTGCTCGCATTTGGCCTCCTTTTACAGAACCAAGAAAATATATGAGCTTCTTTCCGATATTCCTTATATCCTTACGGGGTAATCATCTTAAAAAAATAACATCACCACACAACTCTTCCGGCAACTCATTGCAATTTTTTTTAATATTGCTTTCGTCCTAACGAGTTGTAATGTAAATATCTCACTTGAATAATCAGAAGAATTAAGGAGTTGTACAAGAGTAATGCTGCAGAACCTAGAGAGTCTGTATCGTGAGTTAGGTCTATTTATGTTTTCTCTAGTCATAGACTTTTCTCTCAGATCGACATACAGGCTGATATTGCTAGTCTCCTCTTGCTAGACTCGTCTTGCTGCGCTGATCACGAATGTGTATTCTTCATAGGGTCTCCGATATTTCCTTCACTATGTTACACACATTTTGATAGTTCAACAAACCTAATAATCAAACAAAATATAAATGATGACGAATGCCCACAGTGAATAATTATGCAATCTAAAACAATTTATTAATTATTGATATATATAATATAATATAAAATAATATAATATAAAAGAGATAACTTTATTCTAAAGCTACAAAACATATGTTAATATAAAACGTCTAAAACAACATTACATTAGATTTCCAAATTATATAACTTTTAATAAGGAGCCGTTCAGGTGTTATGAGAGGCAATTTTTTTTTTCTTTGTCACAAATTTACACACAAAAATTTTGTAGAAATGCAGAGAAACTAAATTTATTCCCTTTCGTTATATAAGAAATATGTACTAACAATTAAATGTTTTCATGCAAAATCAACTCATTCTTTATTGGTTCATGGAGATTGAGAACAAATCATTATGTTTCAGAACAGAAAATCTAGGCATTAAAAAAAAAACTTGAGCAGTGTTACATAGCAAACTAAATCATCCATCCCTCTTCCTTTTCATGTTATGTAATTTTTAAACGACCCCTAATCGACGATCGTTTATCAGTGCTCAAAATTATTTTGCTATGTCACTGTGATTCATAAATCACAAAAAAAAATGCTCATCTCTAAATGATAAGTATGTGCTCCGAGCGGAGCGCAGTGAATAAATCAATAATGTTTTGTTTACAAAATTGAATTCGTTTGAATAAATTATTGTTAGGTATAGAGCTCAAAATGCTGGGAAAGATTAGTGCAATATGCCTGGTGTTATGTGCATCGTTCTGCTATGCTTCTAACGGCGATCGGACTACATTCTTTCACAACTGTAGACAAAACTGTGAAAGACAAAATTGTTCTGCAGGTGAGAAGTGGTTTTTGTCGCTTATCCTGATTTATATTCATACATACATATGTACATTGCAGATGGTATAGATATACAGGAGCAGGCTATTAAATACTACCATCAGTCAATTTTCGATAGAGTCTTTCACTGGACATGTGCCGATGAATGCCAATACGGTTGCATGTGGCGTACTGTTTTCGCTTTTTTTGAACGCGGTTGGCCTATACCACAGTTCTATGGCAAATGGCCATTCCTACGCCTGTTCGGCATGCAGGAGCCGGCGTCTGTGCTTTTTTCCATAATGAATTTTTATATGCACTTGCGTATGATGCGGAAATTTCGACGAGAAGTGCGTATCGATAGCCCCTGTTACAAAGTCTATCACTCATTTGCGTTTGTAAGTCGCTGTTATATTGTTAAAAAAAAAACTATATAACTTAATAATCATGGCTCTTGCTGATAGGTCTGCCTGAATGGTTGGATTTGGTCTGCCATTTTTCACACTCGGGATTTTGACTTGACAGAATTGCTTGATTATGCCTTTGCATATTCCATTGTGCTTGCTACCCTGTATTGCATGGTTTTGCGGTCCGTATGTTGCAGTGTGTCCCAAATTGTAACAATTTTTTAATAACCGTATCTTTACAGCATGCTTTACAAGTTTTCAGTTTTTCTCCGCGGAATAATTACACTGGCATTTATATCGTTTTATCTCAATTACTTTGCCTATCTGAGCGCTGGAAAATTTAACTACACCTTTAATATGAAGGTAAATATCGCAACCGGTGTGCTGTCAGCTATAGGCTGGTTTGTCTGGTGTTACAAAGTCCGGAATCGACGCCCATATTACAAACGTGTTCTTCGCTTTTATGTCCTCTTGCTTTTGGCTATGAGCTTAGAATTACTAGATTTCCCGCCCATTTTGTGGATGTTTGACGCACATGCGTTGTGGCACCTGGCTACTGTGCCTATTGCACCGTTATTGTACGATTTTATGATCGATGACTGTAAAGCACTACGGAAGGAAAAACAACTGGAGCTCGGGGGCAACTACTACAATAAGCATATCTAAGTTTATAATTTAATTATAGCTAGTAAATTCTGTATTAATTCGCTTCGACTCGCATTTTTTCTAAAACACTAAGTCATACACTTGTATTTAATAAAGTTTTATTTACATCTGTCCGCATTGTGATATCGTAACTGGCAACTTTGGCTTGTTATTTGGTCCGGTAGGCACGTTTTCGATTTTACGCATAATAAGCAGACCATCCAGTACGCGGCCGAAAACAACGTGCTTTCCATCAAGGAAATTACACTTTGCGCAAGTAAGAAAGAATTGACATCCATTTGTGTCTTTGCCGCTATTGGCCATGGATAGAAGTCCAGGCGAGTCGTGTTTCAGCGTAAAATTCTCATCATCAAATGTATTACCGTAGATGCTCATTACTCCAGTACCATCGCCCTGCAATAAATTAATTGCTTGCTAAAATTCACCATTGTGTGGTAATAATAAAAAAAAACTTACATGCACAAAATCGCCACCTTGTACCATAAAGTCTTTGATTACTCTGTGAAAACTAGCTCCTTTGTAGCCCATTGGCACTCCGTCCGGACGATACTCGCCCGTGCACAATTTTCGAAAGTTTTCCGCTGTTTTAGGTACAGTGTCTGCAAATAGTTCAAAAAGCATCCGTCCGATTTCCTGAAATACAAAGAAACTTAGAATACTAGAAACGAAGGCACAAATATATTCACCGTTGTGCCCACTGAAACGTCGAAAAATACGACCGGATTATTAGGATTACGCAGCTGCGACTGTATTTGATTCCAGGTTGGCATATTTAAAGTATTTATTAGAATAATTTGATCGAATTGAAGAAAAAAAATAAAAGCAGCCGGCAACGATTGTTTACGTATGGCGGGACTCGCGAGAGAGAGAGAACAATTTCGAATAGAGATGGACTATTACAGCGAGTGTGACAGATGTGAAATGGGGCTGTCAACTTAAACATACTGAACAGCTGCCAATTCAGCTGTTTGGTGCACGCGAAATTGTTTGTTTACGTTTCGTTGAACATTTTTCATTTCTATCTCTTGTTTTACAAGTCTACCATATATACAACACTCGTTGCGCAAAATTTATAATTGATACGATAATATACAGGTAAGTGCCAGTTCTCTTAAAAGTAATAATAAATGTGATTGCGCGTCTCTTAATGCACAGCCCAGTTGGGCGCTTTAGGTCAGTATAAATATGTAAGGTAAGCTGTAGTCCAGTCGTTCGTTGAACGACAGTTTTCATCTTAAATTTGGTCTATTAAACTAGGCATGTGGTGGAATAACATAGAGGAGGCGCACTTCGTCTTTTTTTGTTCCTTTCGGATTCTTTGTTTTTAGTTATGGAACAAATTCTCTACATTATTTAATCACCACATAGTTTGTTGTATTGAAGTCATTGTAGTTCGGCGTAGCCTCTTCAGGATCGACCACCGGCACCTGCTACATTAACGTTGGCTTTTCATAGGCAGGGGTAAGGGCGCGTCGATTGGAAGGGGATTGATCTTTTGCAGTCAACGAGTGAATTGGAATAGAATTGGCCCCTTTGCAGTCATCGATGGGATTGGAAGGGGATGGACTCCATTGCAGTCAACGAGTGGATCGGAATGGGGTGGACTCCCTTTTTTCATTTTTTCAATTAATACTAATGTTATAAATGTAAAAGTAACTGTGTCAGTCTTTTACCTTTTCACGCTAAAAGGGTTGAACCAATTTTTATGAATTTTGGTGTAGAGATAGATGGGTTCTTGCAGAAGAATGTAGGCTACTTTTTTTCGCGACTAAAAAGACAGCAACAAGTTGAGAGCAAATGTTGTCAGTTCTGAAAATGGATCCAACTGAATTTCCTGCTGAATCTTTGTAATTGTTTACTTTGGCCCAAAACTCGACTTAGGACTCTCTCCACAGTATACCATTTAATAAATTTTTTTAATTATTATTGAATTGAGCTAATATATTTTCGATATTGTTACTCTGTATTTTGAATAATTCCGAAATATTAATGAAAAGTTTTTGTGGTCGTAAAACATTTTCAATAGAAAACAAAATCCAATATGTTTTAATATTTGGAAATTTACAGGGAGTATAAAATAATAATAAATGCTCGACAACAAAATTTGTACATTAGACGGATCATACTTTCAACGCTGTCGTCCAACTTATCGTTCATTTATTTTATTTTAAAGTCAAACTTTTCTCCAAGGTGCAAATCTCTTTATGTGTTCTTTAAAATCGTATATTTCTTTGACATTTAGAGCAATTACTTTTGTTTTTAGTAAATTACTACTCTACATTACATAAAGTTGATATTGTTGCTTTTTTTATACAAATGCATAAAAGTGAGATGTGGGTTTGAATGGGAATACCTCAAAAAGTAGGCGGGACACACCCATTTGTATATGTATATGAAGCGGCTGCCCACTTAGATCCAACAAATCGAGTTTCTAGCTAATATTGATTTAAATAAAAAAGTTGTTCATTCAAAAACACAAACTGGTTTGTATGGGAGCTACGCCAAAAGTGGGCGTGTCATGCCCATTAGTATGTTAAGCGGCTGTCCATAAAAAGGCACCACATCGCGTATCAACCTAATATTCACTTTAATAAAGAAGTTTTTCATACAAAACACAAAAGTGGGCAGTAGTTTTGTATGGGGTAACCCCAAAAAGTGAGTGGGTCCCACCTATTAATGCACATGTCACATATCAATTATTAAGTTGATATTGATTACAATAAAAAAGTTTTTCATACAAAAAGTCAAGTGTTTGGTGGGTTTGTATGGGGGCTACCCCAAAAAGTGTGTGTGGCGGGTCAATCTTGATACTCTATTAAACTTCAATAAAAAGAGGTGAATGTGCCAATTTTCAACTGGATAGCATAAAAGTGGTGTCCAAAAAATGAGAAACAACAGACAGACGGACAAAGCTTGATCGACTCGTCTCGTCGAGCTGATCAACACTATATATACTTTATGGGGTCTACGATGCCTCTTTAATGGGTTATAAAGGACAGATATAGCCTGATGCTAAATTGACAGCACTGGTGCATACACATGAGAGAATGACAACAGCTAATCCGAACACGTGCGGAAATTTGCCCATGTCTGCTGTAAATGTTTGTTAGGTAAATTTAAGCTTCGCTTCCACCGAGGATAACGTTTTTTCGTTTTTTTTTTGTTTTTTCGTTTAAAAATAGCACATAATGTTTGATTTTCATACATTAGCTCTTTTTCATTCTACGTTTTTGGTTTTTTTCTAAAAGTACGTAGTCTTACGACGGTTCTTTTAGTCAATCTTTAACAATTTCGGAATAATCTTCGCTGCCATAAGTTCCATGCCCAAAATATACGAAAAAATGGGATGGCATGAGTCAACCGATATGCCGACATCCTCAGTAACTTCTCTAACAGTGATTCCACAATTCTCTATAACAATTTTATTCACTGCTTCAACTTTTTCATTTGTCGTTGACATACTGGTGCGTCCAGGGCGGTCTTCATAATTTTCTTCTTCTCGGCATTGTGTGAAGAGCTTCTACCACTTATAAACATTTTGTTTGATCAAAGTAGTAGCGCTAAATGTCAATATTTTAAGTGCGTTGGATTTAATTTTATTTTTCACATAAAATTGAATACAGATTCTTTGATACATTTTGTTCGTTAGCAAAAATCCCCAAGCGCTCCAAAACACTGCTAATCTTTATATCTGTCAAAATCAAACTGGCTGATCATGTCAACCTTTTTTGGGAACATGTGTACTACCATAAAAAAAATCGAAATCACGTAGCCTGCATAATTTGAAAACTCACCTATTTTTTTGTACACACCATGTACATAGGCATGTCTCGTCCGCTTTATTGTTACCTCTCTTACAAACCTACCGCCTAATTTTCAGACTTTGCAAAAAAAAACTTTTATATTAAAGTCAATATCAACTTGAAATTCGATATGGTGGCTTCTATTGTAGCTATAGAACAGACAAGCACACAATCGTATTTATATATTAGTAGGATTGATACTCACATTGTTTTAATTTTTACATGTAGTGTAAATTATATCAAATAAAAAACATCTTGACGAGGTAAAAAACAAGTTGCAACTCACAAAACTACTGATATCAATTTTGTGACGGTATAGTACTTATATTTTTCATTTGTATGGTTGAAATCGATTTTAATAGAGAAGATAAATAAAATGCTTGGATAAAACTTTATATGAAACTTATACCTTGCTTAAGGCTTCTATATGAACCATAGATTTGTGTGGGGCTATATTTTTAAGTTGTCCGTTCTGAACATATGCGGGACATTTCAATTGAATTGAAAAAAAGTGACAATAAATTCATTTCAAAATAAAAACATGAAATTTTTATTTTAAAACTTAAAAGTGGGGCCATATTTGTATAGAGGCTACCCCAAACAATGTTCTTTTAATACACTTTATCTATACTTTGAAAAAGAGAGTCTAAATATTCATACTTCAATTCTCTATCTCTTATAGTCTACGAGATATTTTCGTTCAAGGAGACTGTCAGACGGACAGGACTATATAAACTTGTCTTCGTATGCTGATGAAGAATATATATACATTATGAGATCTACCAATTCTCTTTCTGCTTGTTAAATAGATTTGCACATATTTAATATTCTCTTTTACCTTATGGTACCGGGTATAAAAAATAAACATTTTGTTTTTCTATAAATATAAATTAATTTATGGCAATAAATGTCAGAGATTAAATAACCAATTTCTTTTATTGGCGATTTGTTTTCATACATACATATATCTGATATTTGCGATGTTATATCTCTGCTCACGGAATTTTCACAGAAAAGTAAATTATATCAAAATTTGCGCAATCTCGCGAAGTTTTGTCACTCCAAATATGAGCACGAAAATTTGGTTTCAATTTTAGGCAAAATCGCAAAATGCACTTTTCAAAATTTATTTGACCTATATTTTTTTAAGTAGGTATTGTACAGCACCATGTTAGCATTCATTCGAAGGTATTCAAAAGACCTCTCCAACGATTACAACGATTACACGTTGAAAAATAGTAACCAAATCAAATTAAAGCTTTTTTTGAGCTTTTCCCGCCAAAATCTGCCATTTTGAAAAAAGTTGTAGAACAAAATTTTCTTAGTTTTTTGTGTACTAAAATCCTGTATCAATAAAATTTTTCTGTTCTAAACGATTCAAACAAACAAACACACAAACAAACTACATACATATTTCACTAACTCGTCAAAAATTTCTAAAATTCATAACTTTTAAGTGGGTGGACAGATGTTTCTGATTTTGGGCTCGTTTAACTCGTCTCGGCGTCAAGAACAAATAAAAAATAAGTTTGAGTTGATATCCCCCCCCCTTCCATACGAGCCACAATACCGCTAACGGTGGGTATTTTTCAACCCCCTATGTTTTATGACGTTTTTAATAGCATATAACACGTTTCGATCGGACTTATATAACAAAGTGCTCGTGCTGCAGCCACACTGAGGTGGTTTTTCGTCACTTGCGTGGACTACCGTCCACAGTGATTATAATTTCGTCACGGAGTTTGCAACGTCTTAAAAAGCATACAAGAGATCCCAGAAACACTATCAATCTGATGTTGTTAAAGCTGGATCCAAAAAAATGTATTCAACAATTGACAACAAATTTCCATATGTTTACGTGATTGATAGCAACACACCTTAATTTCTTCAAATGGTTCAATTGATTTGCTAACGAAAACAGTCACAATTTAATAGACAAACTAATCAATCATTCAGAAAAAAAAGACAGACAATTGTTTTTGGTCTATAAATTACAATACGATTCTCTTTTATTACATAAAAATTAATTTTTTTTTTAATGGTGCACAATGGGAAATGTGGTTGCACAATAAATAAAATCGGTGAGCATGTAGTGAGGTGAGTGTATCTGTATAAGAATGTGATGCGAGTGTCTATGTTGGACGCAGCTTAGGAACGCACAATATTCTTTATAATTCAGCAATGTTTTGGCGACTTATGACTAGAACTAAAATCTACAGACTACATTATACGAATACTATCAAAGTAGATGTTAAATAAAAAGTATTGATGACACCAGCCAAGCTTCACTTTTTATTTACATCAATTGCTGGCTTCGTCCGTGTCGACGTCCGCGATGCCTTTCAGTTTATTTGGATTGTTATTATTGTCGGCGGTAGCCTTGAGAAAACTCTGCAGCATGGAATTCGAATCGACAACCAAAATGGGTGTACATCCGTCCTTGAGATGATCGCTTTGACTTTCGTACATTTCACGCGATATACTTCGAGTGAATGAGAAACGTAGCGATTTTGTGCGTGTGAGCTTCTTTTTTATGGGCGGTTTGCCGGTGACAGGCTGCTGTGGTTCCGAGTTGCCTTTCTCCTTCTCGGGTGTTGTCGGTATTGAGCTGATCTCCAGATTAACATCGCGCAATATGTCCTCGGCAAAAGCTTTTATTTCCGTCCAGGCGTCGACAATATCTTTCTCTGTGGCATGTTCGTAAGTGACACAGAATCGTATTGCGTACTTGCCATTGACTAGGGATGGAATCATGTGCATCTTGCCCGAGTGATTGACTTGTGCCAGTAGCTCTTGGTTATAGTTGTCAGCAGCTCTGTTAAATGGAAATTTATAAAATGATTACTGTTTCACAAAAATGAAAAATTTTTCTATATTAATTTACCTCATTCGGAAACAGACTAATCCGAGGCGCACATCGTTTCGCACCTCGAATCGGTCATCGCGACGCACTAGCATTTCGAATTTCTTTGCAAGCGCCATGTGGTTACGTATATAGGCTTGGAGGCCGGAGATGCCATAAGTGCGGAATACAAAGTACAGTTTAAGTGCTCTGAAGCGTCGACTCAGCGGTATGCCGTAGTGTCTATAGTCAATTGCCATATCATGTTCGTGTTGTAGATATAACGGATTAACATTTAATGCTGTCTTTAGGCACATTACATCGCGCACCCACATCGCCGATGCATCGAAGTTCGTTAGTAAAAGTTTGTTTGGATTTGTGTTAAATGAATCAGCGTACTCTAGTCCTTCGGAAAATACACGCATCTCGGGCAGTATGAATGAGTTGCCCGCATATGCACCATCCACATGAAACCAAATACTTGGTATTTCTCTGCATACTTTGCCAATTTCCGTTAAATTGTCGAAAGCGCAGGCACCGGTTGTGCCGACTGTGGCAACCACAAAGAATGGCGTCAGACCCGCATTAGCATCATTTTGTATAGCTTGACGCAGCAGATCGACTCTCATGCGTCCCTGTCCATCGGCCTCGATGATGCGCAGCTTAACCAAAGCCATTTTAGCAGCTTTCTCGACCGAGGAATGTGCTTCTTTACTGGCATAAGCTATTAGTTGTGGCAAAAAGACACTATCGTGTATCTCAGACGTATGCCCCTTTAGTTTCAGTATGGCTCGCGAGCGTGCAGTAATTAACGATACCAGGGTGCATTCCGATGCGGAACCCTGTAACGCGCCACCACCACGGCTGCCCGGTGTGTCTGTGATAAACGCTTTTGGCAAACCTAGCGCTTTGGCATACCAATCAAGCACAATGGTCTCCAATTCAGTAGAAGCGGGACACGAGGCCCACGAGAAGCCAATCGAACCAATAGCACTGCTCAACATATCTCCTAACTGCGATGGAAAAGAATTGCCTGCCGGAAAATATGCAAAGAATTTCGGATGATTCCAGTGCACAACGCCTGGCATTACCTTCTCCTCAAAGTCTTTTAGCACATCTTCGAAGCTTTCGGGCTGTTGTGGCGCTTCATCTGGAAGAGAGCGATAAAAAATAGAAACATAAATAAACAATTCAAATAAAGGTGGACCGCTCTTCAAGTTTTGTACTGAATATAATATTATATACTTATACTTAGCCATGAATGAATGAGTGAATGAATGATTCTAGCATAATATATTGACTGCTGCTGCTCATCTACATACATAAACGAATTTGGTTGGCTTGGTTACTTTCAAAGCAGCGCATCTTTATTATTTCTATCGGCACCTACCTAGCGTATATGTTATTTTTGGCTGTGATTAACCAAATACCAACTACACAGACGCGCACATAGATAGAACAAATCCCACTACGTTTGTGCATAATTAATTGATTTGTTTAGTTCAACTAAATCCGCAAAATGCGTAAATATTTAACTTAATTTACAGCGTGATCATTTGTTTAAAGAGCAAGCATGTGAGTAGATCGAGTTGGATCGCTTCATACAGGCAAACAATGTCGAAAGCTTCTTATATTTTTTACACTTTGTGTGAATAGTATAATAATTTTTAAACTCAATTTGTAACACCCAGATAGATCTTTACGAGATGAAAGTGTTCGCCAGAGATTTAAAAACGTTTTTAATTCCTTACTTTTAAGTTATCGTTCTAAAAATAGGTACTATGATTTTCTTGGAAGAGAAAATTCTATAAATCTAATAATTATTATACCACGCTCTCGATTAGGCGTAGAACCCTTTTTTGTTTTGATTTTGTATTAAAAACTTTATTAATGCTTGAACTATTCATTTGAAGTACATTACATGAGCTATTAACTGTATAAATATACATTTCATATGTTTCTTTATTATGACTTTTGAAAAGTGTTCTGTGCATTTAAATATTTAAGCTTCGCTTCCGCCGAAATTAACATTTTCTCTGATTTTTGAGATAGTTTTCGATAGAACGTAGGCGAAAGCTTATAACACTGACCTACGAAATTGGCTAGAGTTGAAGTACCACTTGATGCACTTCACACATTTGGTCTGTAGCATTCCAAAATAAGAACCGCCTACACGCACTATTTACTTAAACGCCAGCCAAATCAGTGTCAGTGAGTGATTTCTATACATACATGCATCTGTACATATGTTGTGTGGGCTTCATGCGCGATCACTTGATAAATTGCGTACGCATTATAGGCGGACATCATCACTAGCATCTTGTACTTTCACATGATTTATTGTACACAAATTTTATTGTTGAGAAAATAATTAGTCAACTGACAATTTCACAAGTTTCGCATATTTGCACATTCGACACAATTTGTAGTCATTTATTTGCTTGCCTTAAACAGATTTTGGTTCGTTTCAAAGTTTTTTGTTTTTTTTTGGAATTTTTTCATCTTTCCAAGAATGAAATATTTGCCGGTATACGATATACATATATTTGTTCATTGTTAATTTGTTTAGACATATTTATCTAATTACCCAGCTAAAATTTATCACTTGGTCTATAATTAAAATTCGTAAATAGTTTCGTTGCCTGTTTTGCGTTGTTGTTTATAAGTCGAACAGTATATTTATTTGTTCACGAAATTCGTTTAAACATAAAGTGATTCAGTCAACCAGAAATTTATTCAAAAAAGCCAAGAAAACCCGTGAAGGATTGCATAGTAATTATATAGATGTTGTAATCAACTTTGAATAATTATTTTATCATTTAACTGTTGTTTAAAAGAGCAATCATAATCAGCCTAATATTTTTTTAAATATCTGTATCCTTTCTATTGGAAAAAAATTATAAATATACATACATAAACCTAAGAAAAAAATCGAAATTTTAATAGATCGTTTTCTTTTTTTTTATGAAGTAGTTTGTTGTTACGATTCGAGTCTCAATAGCGTTAGATAATTTTAAACGATCGGATCCTTTTATCAAACAAAACTAAAATCTAACGTTGTATTTATTTTTTATTCATCAATTTTTATGTTGAACCAACCAGTATAGTTTTCATCATCTTAATTTAGAAATATCGTTTCAAAGATATGAAGGCTTTTTAGGTTTGTCAAAAACCTAATTTATGAACAGTTTTACGATGTGCCCCTTTTTTTAATCTTAGTGTGTAGTTTTTAAATTTTTCACTCAGTATTGTAATTTAGTCACAAACCCCGTAAAGAAAGCATAAGGTTTACATATGTTCCCTATTCTCTTAAACTTAGAGATATTGGTTTGAAAGCTGGTATGAAACTTTTTACACCCAAAATAATAATGAAAATATTCGAGGTGTTGTAACTACAATGCAAAAAAAAAACCCCTTGCAATTTATATTATTGTATTGGAAATGTTTTAGTTGAAGCAATTATTTTTAAAATAAAACTTGATTTCGAAAAGGCTCCATAACATCTGAGAGATCTAGTTTTAACTACATAGTATTTCTAATTAATTCATATCCAACCAAATTATCTACGGCCCTCTATTTCATTTATTGGAAATTGTTAAATCTAAATATCCTTTCCACAATATAAAAAACGAAAGTAAAATTTCTTTCTTTTTTGCAAGTGTTAGTAATCTCAAAATTGGATAAGACACTTCATGTAAATACTCGTATATGTGGCCTTTTTAAAATTTTGCATGTACTTTCAAACAACTTGTAATTACCTGGCAATAATTGTTTTAGGTATCCAGGATCCAATGTTGGTGCTACATCGCGTTTATCGATGTTTGTGGCATAATTGCAAATGTAATCGATCATATCCTTGCCATGTTTTCGAAACTCTTCAACGTTCATTTTGTCTGTTTTTTGTTTTTCGTAAAAAAAATTGTTTTTCTGTTGCGTACTTTATATTCGTCAAAACTATTCACAACTTCACAATTCGAATAGCTTGCACAGTTCTTTTGGTTTGTTAATTTTTATCACACTCACAAGTCATTCACGTTTATTCTTTTATTTAAATTATCTATTGCGCACTTATTTCAATGTAGTATTGTACTTAAAAATTAACTCCTTCACAGATCCGATCTCACTTGTTAAATATATACATGTATCTATATAATGTATCTATGTACGTATGTATGTTTGCGATACAATTTCTTTTGCGCGAATGAAGTTCGCTTTCGCAAGCGTTCGATTTTATATTGAGTTCGAGATCGTAGCACGATCGATTGATCTCACGAAAATATCCGATTGGTTTTTTGTTAGTCGTTTCCTCTCATGAGCTGAGTTTGCATCTGCAGCGCAGCGCGAATGTTGCTGTTGTTGTTGTAGCTGTGATTTTTACCTAATGGAATCTCAAATTACTTTTATTAGGTTTCAAAAGCTTGGGAAAGACCGTAAAACAACTATCATAAGTATAAGGCACGCTTCACTATTCTGCAGTACTGTATGAGGGATAAAGTAAGAAAGTCTATATAATATAGTCGTGCGCTTGTAGAACTTATATATAAAAAAACCCCGTATATAATTTTTCTATTATTTTAATAATAGGTTGCATACAAATCGTGTGAACATATGTATGTATCAATGCATATCACTTTTAATGAAGTTAAATTCAAACACGATGTACATGCAGTGTAATCGACACTTTAATACTCTTCACTCTTGCTGCATTTTTCTACTTTGAGCAATTGGGCACACTAGATTAGTATTACAATTTTGCATAGACTTAAATGATGCATCGAAGACTTCAAAGAGTACGTATGAAATATATTGATCAGTTTGACGGGGCGAATAATTCTAGCCATATTTGTCTACTCGCCTGACTGTCTGATGCCTGTATAATATCACTCATTGAAAATTGGTGTATAGAATTTTTGTGACCAAAAGTAATATCTTTGTGAATAATGACATGGTATAGCTACTATGCAAACATTTATTCAAAGATTGAAAAGGAGATTGCAACATTGAATACTTTTTAATGTATTAAATATAGACCATGACTGAAATACTCTCGGAGAATTAAATTAAAAACATTTTGGCTCTTTTTCAATTAAGTACTTACAATTGTAATTAAAAAACAATTATACTATAGTATTTGTATAATTGCATATATACAATACAATTTTTTTGCACTTATCAGAAAAAGAGGATCCTGTTTTGTTTGGCTTTAAAGTAAGCTAAATGTTGCTCTGAAGTCACTAGTTTGTTTCCGTTTCAATTCGTCTGAAGTTATAACATAAGACCATGCCTACCGTTTAGCGTGTTTTTGTGTGCGCATCGCCTATTTCTTGTTACTCGCGGGTTACGGTGCGCCCGCCACTGTATTAGAGTTTTTAAAATATTACAGCCTCATTTATTATTAGTTTGACAAGGAAATTCTGTTTTCTTCTTAATTCGTTAATATAGTAATTATGTATCTATTCAAGCACATTTAAATACATTTACTTTATTAATCTAAATTGCCGCTTAAAGCTTCAATGCTACATCATAGCCCAGTCATATTAGGGTTTTACCTCGGAATGAAATATAATAAGCTGTAAATTGGTATAAACCTTTTGTTTTGGCGTTCTATATGTTGTCTCAAAAGTCTCATATAATATCGTGTTCGCGTCTTAAGATATTCAAGGTCAAAGGTCGCGAAAGCTTTTAGAAGAATATATATGTGTTTTAACAATGTTTTTGCCAACTTATTTAAAGAAAATTTCCTGTTGATGTGATTGAGTACGCCAAATTAAAAAAAACGAGCAAATCAATGTCTAATGTACACTTTTCGACACTCGGAATGCACATTCTCAGAACTTAAAGTATTCAAATAGTCTATATGTCCAACATTTCTTGCAATACTTGCAGTTTTTAAAGTTTGTAAACCACGTACAACATTCACATAAACACCTTCTGAAAGTGACTTATCACATATAAAACACAAATCAGCTCTTAAAATTGTACGTCCGTCGTTGCGTTAGTATAA
The DNA here is from genome assembly GCA_035044765.1 of Leucophenga montana. Lineage (NCBI taxonomy): Eukaryota > Metazoa > Arthropoda > Insecta > Diptera > Drosophilidae > Leucophenga > Leucophenga montana. The sequence goes on along the minus strand of JAWNNQ010001328.1, from coordinate 360,413 downwards.
AATTAACTTTATACAACATACGATTAACCGTAACTCAGACTTGACCTTGCATTGGGCCATATATGACTGCGCTGCGCACTCTTTATACTCTTTCCAAAAAACGGTTAATCGTATGAAAAAAAAGTTGAAACTTAAGTTGTACAGAATTTTATACTCTACAACTTTATAATAGGTGCAAATCTCATTTAATGTATAGAAAGCGAGATATTCGCGAAAAACCGATTTTCGCGACCTTTGACCTTGAATATCTTAAGACGCGAACAAGCTGTTATACGAGACTTTTGAGACAACATATAAAACGCCAAAACAAAGGTTTATACCAATTTACAGCTTATTATCTCTCATTCCGAGGTTGACCCCTATTTTTGGCTAAGATGACTGGGCTATCAAGCTGGGCTTTAAGCTCACTCCCTAACACATTTCATTAGTGAATGTACATATCCAAGTATCTACATACAAATGTAGATATGTACGTATATTTTATCATTATTCGCTGTGAATCCCCATAGAGTGTTTGGCCAAAACGTGTAGAGTCATGCCTCAGAAGCATTTAGACAACAATTCCCTGTTCGGAACTCGCTCGCAGTTAAATTGGCAATAATTGTACAAATATTGGCTAAATCACTTAACTTAAAACTGAGAATTTCTTAGTTTTTTTTTTTTTTTTTTGTGGCTACACAATAACAAACTAAAAAGTATGAGAGTGTGCGAGATATATTGGGTATCATCAGAAACATCATTAGCACGTACGAGTATGTAGCTTAGCATTGCCCGATAGCGACGTCACTTTGGACTTTGGTGGTCTACAAAAAGTACGCTACCAGTTCTGTTTCCCGCGTTTCATGGTGATTTACATGTAACCATGTGATAGATGCATCATTCTTGCCATATTCTTTTTATCTGTCGCCGGTCGCTAATAATGACGTAGAAGACTTAATAGTACAATAGCTTTCCGTTGCATTTTCTTGCTAGCCCGCCCACTGGTTCAACGAATCGGAATGAATGAGTGCGCGCGCTAAATATTACTCGAATCCCTAATAGACGGGAGAGTATTTTTATCAATCAATCAATCGTTTACTGATTGTTTGAGCATTTGATTTGCAAAATGTATTATTTTTTGATCCGTGTCATGTTCCACGCTTTTGCAGCACACTGAAATTCACTTGTATAAAAGCGTCTTTTTTTAGAGGTGTAGAACTTTGAATTGAAATAAAATACTGAGATTACATAATTTCAAACTGAAATTAGATTTATTAGAAAGATAATTTTATGTTATTAGTGTTCAAATATGATTTCTGGTATGTGGGCTCGATATAAAGATTTTTTGTGGATGTAACGGTGCCTCGAGAATCTCTTGTGAATTTTCTTCACTCCAAATGCGGCAATTTTATTTATTAACATTTCAATTGAGTCAAAAATAAAATTCATTGAACATAATATTAATGTGGATTGACTTCCAGTCTAAATTCTAAAAAAAACACCCTGTATAATGCTAATTAACGCATACAAAAGGCGGCGGTAGCAAAGGCCGAATAGATGTGCTGCACGTAACATTTTTATTAATGATCAAAGGCAGAAATAAGACAAGACACACATGTGTACATACATATGCATATATTTTGGCCGTCGATTTAAGCGCAAGCGTGCAGCTCTAAGTCTGCTCCGGTAGCTGACTCATTAGTTTGGCAGTTGGAGCGCGTTCGCTTTTGCTCGTACTTTGATTTGTTTAAAATACTAGTATATAAGACGAATATAGATCTACCTACATATGTACATATTTATTTCGAATATTTAAGACGATGACTTTACACTTTATTTTCGCAAAGTTGTGCTGAATGCGAGCTTTTTGACTTTGCCACATTTTTCTTGCGCTTTTTTCATATACGATATTTTGCTTCATTGCTCTGCAAACTTTCATTGAGATACCCGATGACGTCGTTTGTCTAAATATAAATTCAGTTTACCCGGTCACACTTAACCGAAAACTTGCCAACGGCACAAAGTGTATGCAGCTGCGCAAAAGGGATAGACGACGAGACGGCGAGACGAAACGATGTCACTAGTTTTTAAATGTGACCGCCGCGGCGCATACGTGTGCCCGGTACCATGTTTTGCTTTGGGTGCTGTTCATTGTTCTTCATCTTGTCAATTTTTGCTTCTGTTCGTGATTAATATCACGCCGCGACTATTATCAGCTGCGACTGCCGCATGCGAAATTGGATTCAAGAGCTAAGCTGGTCTATCGTCGACGTCAGCGACACTTGACAACAGTACGAAATTTTTTTAATTTTGATTCTTTTTGTCGCGTTTTTCTTATTGCCAAATCCAAAATATGTGATGTGACGGATCTTCTTGCCGCTCTGCTGCCAATTCATTGATCAAGTATTTTATTTATTTTATTGTACAATTTCTACATGTCAACATTCATAACTTATATTACTTCATATTGCGTCATTAAATTCATATTAAGGATGCGGTTAAGTGGGTAATTAATGATTTATCAAGAAGAGATTTGGCAGTATGGCGGAATATTTTGAAAAGTGCTTTTAGTTCGTTGCAGTTCTTATTTTTATTGTATTGTAGTAATTTGTTAAGTATAAAAATTTAGTTACCTTAAAATTTAAACATTACACTTCAAAATGTCATCTCATTAATATATAATTAAGGGAACTTCAAAATTAAACGAGAAGTGAATGTCGGTTGAATCGAAGCTTTAATACCATTCACACGAAATTTCAAATCGTATTGTAAAATACAACATGAGTATATGTGTGTGAAGTGACCATATGCAGCCACTATATCGAATGACACTTTAATAATGTCTTAACTAATGAAATTTTACATACAAAAGAACAAAATTGGTCGATAGGTTTAGGGGCTAAGCTGATATGTACATAACTAAAAAAGTGTTTAATCCAAGAGCACAAAATGTATGCGATACGCTAATTAGTATATGTATATGAAGCGGACGTCCTTAAAAGTAACCGCGTAGAATTTCAAGCTGATATTGACTTAAAAAGAAATGTTTTTCATAGAAAAATACCAGATATATATATATATATATATATATATATATATATATATATATATATATATATATATATATATATATATATATATATATATATATATATATATATATATATATATATATATATATATATATATATATATATATATATATATATATATATATATATATAAAAAATTTAATTTTTATTATTTTTCTTTTTAATTTTTAATATTATTTTTTTTTTTTAATTAAAATAAACTACAGTTTCCAGTGCACCTTGCCTTTGCCATCACTATCTACAAAGCCCATAAAAATAAATTTATAAAAACAAGAAAATACGTTAACTTCGGTTGAACAGAAGCTCTAATACCATTCACACGAAATTTTAAATAGTATTGTCAAACATAAAAGTGGGGATTTAAATAGAGGCTACCCCAAAAAGTGGGTGGTACACGTCCACTAGTAGATGTGTATGAAGCAATGTCGATATCGAATTTCAAGTTGATATTGACGTTTTCCATACAAATGCATAAAAGTGAACTGTGGGGTTATTTGGGACTACCTCAAAAAGAGGGCGGGACACGCCCATTTGTATAAGTATATGGATCCAGCAAATAAAATTTCAAGTTAATATTGATTTAAATGAAGAATTTTTCATAAAAACACAAAATTGCACGGTGGGTTTGTATGGGCACTACCCCAAAAAGTGGGCGGGCCACGTCTATTAGTCTATGTATGTTAAGTGGTTGACCAGAAAAAGGCACCACATTGCATTTCAACCTAATATTGACTTTAATAAAGAAGTTTTCATACAAAGATTCAAAAGTGGGCAGTTGGTTTGGTTTGGGAGCTACCCTATTAATTTATATGTCAAGCATCCGTCCACTAAAATTTACCATATTAACTATTAAGTTAATATTGACTACAATAAAAATATTTTTCATACAAAGTCAAAAGTGGACAGTGGGTTTGTATGGGGGCTACCCCAAAAAGTGGGCGTGGCGGGTCAATCTTGACACTCTATTAAACGGCAATAAAAAGAAGCGTATGTGCAAAATTTCAACTGAATACAATAAAAGTTGGTCCCCAAAAAATGCGCAACACCATACAGACAGACAGACGGACATGGCTAGATCGTCTCGTCGAGCTGATCAAGAATATATATACTTTATGGGGTCTACGATGCCTCCAGCATTATTTAAATGATACATGTTGTGTCAGCTGTTTGAACTCAAAGTGTTAAATACAATATAATCGAAATCAGGCTTCCGTTTTACCACCGGTTCATCAATTTACTACATTAAACGTTTAGTTTCAATAATTATTAGAACAACGAAATCAACGAAAAAATGCTATAGTTACTTCTTCATTCATTGTTTGGCAAATATGAAACAAAACTAGGCCCAGTTGTTAACACACATTTTTACGGCCCTGTGGTAATTGTACTACCTCGGAATATCTTATTTTTAAGCTGTCTGACAGTTTTGTTTCTTCTTTTATTTTATCTATTTTTTTGTATGAAAATTGCAAACAGCTGATATAAACGGAAAAGTAAACAGTTTAATTTCTTTTCAACTGTTCGATGAAATTGTAATTGGAAGCAGATGATTCCAATTAATAATAGCTGATATTGTATATTATACACTTGCATCAGTTAATATTTGAGGACTCGATGGCTCAACTGTCTAGCGTGCTGTCTAACATTCCAAACGACTTGTGTTGTTACCCCCGCTCGATCCAAATTTTCCTTAATTTCATTTCAAGCTTTGGTGAAGGGTGGATAGTGAAGGGATGACAGGGGAAGAGGGTAAGGGCAGCTACTCGCCGAGTACCAGCTAGTATTTTCTACTTTTCACATAGAGTGTGAATATAATTATAATTTTATCACAAACTTTGCAACGCCTTAAAGGAACACCCGGCGACTCCATATATCAGGCTGATCAGATCAACAAGACGAGTCGATATAGCCATGTGCATGGTGTAACCTCCCTATCTATTCCCTCAAATTTTGTAAATATTGGTTTGAAAGTTGGTATGGAAACTTTTTAAGGAAAATAAACACAGTAGTGAAAATGACTGTGTTACTAGAAAGTATTACACCCATATAATAACACATTGCAATTTATTTTATTGTATGAAAACGAAAGTAAATTACAGCGTTGCAGAGCAAAGGGCAAATGTAAAGAGTATTTCAGTTTTGGTGCCATCCAATACTTGCATATTTAATCTTCCCAAATTACTCAACAATTGTTTTAAAGTGTTTTTACGGTAAAAAAAAACAATTGATATGATATTTTTATCGTTTGTTCAAACTAAATAAAAGCATTTACGGAAGAACTTCAAAGTTTTAAAATTTAGTTGGCTTTGTCGGGAAAAAACAAAATAGGTTTTCCATATTTCAGGCTCAAGGATTGCTAAAACTTCATGAAAGCAACTACTACCAAACAACGAAAATAAAGAAGTGTAGATGAATCTTGGTAAACGTACATTTTCGATCTAGTTAAATTTAATTTTTGTACATTTTAGTGATATGCTCTACCTTTAGGCTGCTTCAACACGATAAAGTTTTTTTTCTCAAATCTTGTAAATTTGCTCAACATTTTGGTAAAACTATGGTTTCAAAAGCATTGACCCTTCGTCTATCAAAAAAGGTTTGTGTCTGTTACTCGATTTCGTGTGCAGAGAGTTTCAGGCTGAGAATGATTTTGTTGTTTTGAAGCACGATTACTTATCTAATGGTTGTTTTTTAATCTGAAATTTTCCCGAAGTGTTAAGTTAAAGTTGATTGATTTGCACGCAAACATTTCGCTTTAGCATATAGATGCATTATTTCAATACTGGAAAGGTGGGCGGTGCCAAGCCCCCCATATAAGAGAGAAATTTAATTCGTCATATCTCAGCAATTATTTGGTGCATATAAATGAGGTTTGGTACATATGTACAGGGGGACATATGGATAAATGGGCGGTGGAACGCCCCCATTTAAAAAAATAATATCCAACATAATCACAATTTACCTAGTTCACGCGTGACAGTTGAAATACTCGTATATTTTACATAAAAACCATTGATTTAAAAGTCACTTTTACTAGATTAAGTTGAAATTTAATTGATTTATACTGACAAATATATTCAATATGCAGTTTCTGAATTGGTGAGTTAGAAGAATTTTTAAATCAACTATTCAGTTGATGTCATTATTCAACGATTTTAAGGATTTGCTTGCTCTGCCATGTCTATGCACGATCTTCGCAGCAGCTTGCCGTCGCTGCAGGCGTACCTTCAACTACATCTCATGATGTGGAGAGCGAACCTAAACTGCTTGACTATAAAAGCTCGTTTGATGAAATTTTGAAAGATCTTATAAACAACTGGCAATCGCCGATTGTTTATCTAAAGAGTCGCGGTTATCTGCCAAAAGAAATGGAAAATATGGCAGAGTTTAAGCTGGACGATACTGGGGTACAACTGACGCCATCTAGCACAAAAAAGTTCCGTGGAAGCAATAAACGAATGGACACGAATATGATAAAACCAGAAAGCACATTTGAATCTCCGACAGACTTCGACATAAATGCGCCAATCCTACGTAGCACACGTGCTTCTTCAAAGAATAATAGTGGTATTTTCAATAATGTAAAAGACATGTTTAAGCAATTTTTTGCTACCAAGGAAGAATTAAACTCTAAGGAGATTGAGTCAAAGTTGGGCATTCAGTTGGATATCAATGGAATCAAGACAAATGCTAAGAAGGAAGCAAAAAAACACTACGACAATGTTTTGGAGCGTATAATACAACGGAGCAACATTGGTCTAAGTAATACGCCAACTTTTCCAAAGCTCGACCCTATTGAAGAAGAAAATAAAAAATTCTCACCGTCAATTAAGCAAAAAGCAGTCTATGTCAACTGGGATTTGGAGCAGAAGAAACTGCCACGTGTTGTGGAACGCACCCTCGGTATGCAGTCGTCAACGGAGCGAATTAAGTCTGATAAGGAGGTCATGCCACCAGTGCAAATACCACGATTTCTTAGTTGGGACCTGGAAAATAAGCGGCTTATGTACACATCGCCTAATTCAAAAGATGACTACATTAATGAATTAGTGAGAATTTTTGGAAAAAAGAATAAAATTGAGAGGAAGGAACCAGAAGCTTTTGTTATGGACGATGACCAAGGTTCGCAAAGAAATATTGATAAGATAAATTTTTAAATATGTTGTTTTATTATTGGTATTTTTGTTCGAGTTTGTTCTTATTTATATATTTTAAACAACGTCATAAGCATATTTCAATAAACTGACTGAATGTCGTCATCAATATGTACATATTAGCATGTGTTTTAGATTTTGTTAGATTTTCGCAGGATGGCGCTGCGAACAAATAATAAAATCTGGCGTTGTTTACATTTAACACTCTGTGTTTCTCTTGCACCTTCCTGATTCATTAGATGAGATAGATCGCCGACGAAAATATCACAACGACTCACCTTAAACAAACACTATGTAAGCTATAACACAAAATCTCATTTAGATTGTTTCATGACGTTCATTCCATTAAACTGAATTTGCAGGCATACTTCAAAAGACCGTCTGTGTTTTGTAACTAGAAGACTGTAAGTTTGTATTTATTTACTGTTTATTATATTAGGTGTAGAATTAATTTTTTAACTTTTTCATTTGCGAGAGCGAAATTCAATATTTGAGCACATTAATATATTTGAGAAACATATCATATTAATAGTAAATTGGTCTATAATATTGGTCTAAGAACGTATAGGGTTGTGTGTCCCTCTTGTACAGATCTAGTTCTGATGCGCTGCATTGCTCTGCTGCGTTGGTATTGCGGAAGCTTTACGCACGAGCAATGGTGATTTCTTTGGCGACTTCTGGACATTTACATAGCCAATCTCATTTTCCGGCGAGGGCGACGATCCAGCGCCAGAGTTGCGACGCGATGACGAGGGACGTACGTTAGTGTCCAGATGACGGAAACTGCAAGAAATGAAATAAGTTATGTGTATAAATTTATCCCGTCTAGACATTTACTAAAACCCACCGCAGTGACACATTCCCCTTCGCGCCGCCATCATCACCATTGTTGCCACTACTGAAAAGGAACGCCAGCGGCCACGATATCCACGAATTGTGCTCGGTTGAGCTCTGCGTGCGTATTATCGGATTATTGCTTTGTCTGCTAACGACTGGTGAACTTATATCAAGTGATAACTTTGGGGTACCCGCCTTGTTGATAGCTGGATTGTAGATCTTTGGATCGCTAACCATGCGCACAAAGAACGAACGCTTTTGCGCCAATGTATCTTTCTTTTTCTTGTTAATAATCTCCGTCAGCACATCGTGCTGTTCCTTCTCGAGCAATTCATTAGCAAAATCGAGAATTGTTTCCCAGGCATAATCAATGTCCTCATCGCTGGCATTTTGAGCTACCGCACAGAAGCGTATGATGTACTGATCATTTACGCTGGCCGGCACCATGTGTAGCTTGCCGGATTCGTTAATGGCGCTCAGCAGTTTCTCGTTAAGCTTGTCGCTGCCTTTGAGACGAAAACAAACCAGTCCGAGCTGCAAATACCAAAGCAAATCAAATATTTTTGAATGAATTGTATGATTGTGATTCAAAGAATTTGTATTGAAGTCTAATTCAAGTTCAGATATAAATAGACGCGCTTAATTAAATTTTTTTCCGGTCCACGCTTGAATAAAACTATTTCGTCATAACTTGAATTACTGTAACTGAAAAGAAGTCGACTTCCACAGAGTTTATAATTAAATTTAGACAGTGTTATTGTGCTAAATATTTAATTTTCGAATTTAAATCATGAACGCTCTAGTTTTTTTTTTATCTTTTGTTCAATTTGATTGAATACTCTTCAATCTTAATTAAAATGGTAAGACAATTTTGTATTGTAGTTTGCAACACATTAAGAAAACTGCAAGTAAGATGTTATACATGAATGAATTATTTCAAAAATTAAGTTTTTACCAAAAATGAAATGAAAATCATTAATCGTTAATATAACTACAATTTTGCAGGTATCAAAGAAAATAAGGGCGTTATGCTTGTAGAATAGTATATGTGAAGATTATATTGAAGGAAAATAGGTTAAAGACCGATCCTAAGTCCATCCATCTAGAGCTTGCATATTTAAATAACCAGCTGAAATTATCATTGGAAAGTTTGACGTTTTTTAGCATAAATCTACGCAGAACGTTTTGATGTACCAGCACTATTTGTCTCGTTTACAGTAATTTGAAAAATTCATTCGTCACAAAAAAAAAAATGTATTTAACTCGTGAAAATTTAGTCCGACTTTCCATGTGGATTATCAAGACAAATTTACTTCCACTTTGGCGATAAAGCCTCATCCTTTCATTCTCTGTGAAACTCTAGTAAAACGAATTTATTCGCACGAACGAATTCGATGCTGTACGTGAAATTAAATTACAAGATACATGGGGCATACCATGAGATTGAGACATCCATCTGCATTAACGGGATCAGCATACATTTCACCGTCAAGAAATTTGTTTGAGTTAGATACCGCATAATTCGCCAATCGTCATAAAAAAGGCTCGTATCGATTGGTGCAAATAAATGTTGAAGAATTACAGCCACTGTGATTCAAAACACACCTATTACATCGTAGCAGGTAACGAATCAGCAATCGACTGTATGGGTGTTCCAAGACGAGCCAAATCCAACAAACGTTGTTCGCGGACGAAGCAAAGTTGTACTTCGAAGCAAATCGTCGCCTGTTTGTTCGGAAAAACTGGCCACGTCTCAACTGTTCCATTAAAGGAACATAGAATGGTAAAATCTAAATGGTACACAACCATTTAGATATTAAAATCTTTCGAAGAATTGAGAAAACCCAACCGCCGAAGATGGATCATCCTCCACCATGGCAATGGGAGTTCACAGAAGAGAGTTTTTGAGCACTCAATATATCTAATTGATGGGTCATTTGCTTTACCTTAGCCCAGACTTGATACCCAATGACTTTTTTTTTTTATTTCTGCACATCACAAATAAATTACGAAGTCAAGGTTTTTCATCGTCTGAAGAAGCTTCTCAAACTTTTAAACAGGTCGTTTTGAAGGTACCCACTTCTGAATGGCAAAAGTGCTTCGAAAATTGTATAAAATATTTTGAACATAACTTACTTAGATATACTTAGAACATAAGCTAACAATTAAAAAAAGCGTAAAGAAATTCGATCAGACCAATACCAAATTTAAAGTTCTGCCTTGTTTTATTTCTAAAAGTGTACATAAGTACTTGTAAATTTTGTTAACAAGCTTGTTAGTTCACACATCAAGTGTGTAGGCCAACAAGTTGTATTGGTATATAAAATAGGAGGGCAAAACATTGCTATTTGTAATAAACAACTGTCATTCAAAACTAGCAGTGCGAGTCTGCCCGTCGAGTATATCGATCCATTTGTCCGTCTATCCATGCATAATTTTCTGTCAATCGCACACCAAGCAGTTTCCAAAGAAATTTCAAATGTCAATTATGCCAAAACACTTCAATCAAACACTTCAACTTCAATTTTGCGCGATTTTTATATCTATTGTATATATTTTAAGATATTTCTCATGTTTTTCAGTGATGTGTGCGTGTGTGTGAATAGGAAAGAGTAGTGCTTTGAATGAAAGAGTGCGAAGTCAACGCAACCTCAGGCAGAGCACAATTAATTTGCAATTAACCAATGGAAACGGGGATTTTCGCAAATTTCTTTTAAACTTATTGTTATTATGTAATGATACCTACATGTATATGCCGTTTATACTAAAATGACGAAAAACCAAAACCATACGACTTTCCGATAATAATACAATAAAAAAATATTTCATTGTAGTACACTCTTTTACATGTCCCAAAGAGCTTTGAACCTTTTTCTCGTATATGTCAATATTTCTTTGACTGCATTGACTCCATGATTGATTGATCGATTCAACGTTAATTCGCTTACAGCAAATCGAATGTGACCTACCTTGACTTGATTACAGATCTCGAAACGTTTGTCTTTAAGCACATGCTGCTCAAAGCGTTTAGCCAGTTCGATATGATGTCTGATATACTGCTGCAGCCCGGAAATCCCAAAAGAGCGTAGTACAAACCTGAAATATATGTATGTATGTACATAGTTTAATTTTTGATGTTTTGGCAACTTTGCGCATTATTACTGTTTTTATTTTAAACCGCGTGTAAATAATGATTATTGATTTTTTTTCGGCTTTCAAATGGTCGCTTGTGTGCATCTTCAAAAAATTGTAATGGGTAAAAAAACTATTTGACAACTGTAAACAATTTCATTTGCACAATGGCAGATGGGCGTGAAGGCAAGCGAGCAATTCGTAGATTGATCGACACAGCTCAATGTTGCTCAACTGGGTTCGCTTCGTGTACATACCATAATTTCAGCGAACGAAAACGCCGGCTAAGTGGAACTCCCCAGTGACGATAATCGATGGCAGCATCCGAGTAGCCGTGCTTTAGATAAAGCGGATCGACGACGAGCGCTGATGTCAGGCGAATTCGGTCGCGCACCCACAGTGTGGAACAGTCGAAGCTAGTCAGTAGCCATTTATTTGGATTTGTGTTGAATGAGTCAGCATATTCGATGCCCTGTTTTAGCGAAAATATCGTATAAATCAAAGAAACAGAAAACGAGCAAATATTTGAATGGATTGAAATGATTGTCTAAAATGAACGATGACATGTTGGGAGCTCGAATGAAACTCAACGATGATGATGAGTTGCTTGTGATTATATTATGTCACTCACCTTCAATAGTGGCTTGAGCTCCGGACAAATAAAACTATTTCCTGCATATGCAGCATCCACATGCAACCAAACACTTGCAAACTTTTGCAACTCATATCCAATCTCGGGTAGATTGTCGAAGGCGCACGAACCCGTTGTACCTAGTGTAGTCGAAACGAAAAATGGTACCAAGCCCTGTAGCTCATCCTCTTCCATTGCCTCGGCCACTGTGCTGCCACGCAAACTAGCATTTTCATCTGGTTCTAAAATGCGCAACTTAACAAAGCATATCATCGCGGCCTTCTCAACACAGCTGTGTGCCTCTTTCGAACAATAGGCCATCAGTTTCGAAAGTAGATGGCCCTCTTCGACGAAGGGGTGCTGCGCCTTAAGACGTTTTAGTGCCTGAGCACGTGCCGCCAACATGCTTACTAATATGCATTCCGAGGCGGAAGTCTATTTTGGTACACAATGAATAATGTTGAAAAATGCGTGAATTCCGCGCAAAAACCATAAAACTATATGGCAGAAATACGTAGAAATAAATTTTAATTACCTGTATGACGCCGCCACCAGTACTGCCCTCTTTTAAAGCGAGAAAGTGATCGGGTAGTCCAATTGCTTTGCCTTTTTATAACAATTGCGAATTAATATAAATAGTATATGCTGCTATGTTCAATATAAAGTAGCCTACCCAACCAATCGAGCACTATAGTTTCCAGTTCGGTGCACGCTGGACTCGCGGCCCATGAGAAACCAATACAGCCAATGCCATCGCTTAGCATATCTCCCAAGATCGAAGGATACGAATTACCCGCAGGAAAGTATGCATGAAAGCGAGGATGCTGCCAATGTGTTACACCTGGCATGATTTTGTCTTCTACATCTTGCATAATACGATCCCAGTCTTCTGCTTCGTATGGTGCCTCAGCTTGTGTGTAATAGGTGTGGGGTAATATGAAAATGAAACAATTTAATTTGACAGCGTAAGAACAAATACAAAGGGAACAGTCGTGTGTTCACTTGCTTGTAGATGGAGACCTTGCTAATGTAGACCTATGCAGATTTTAAAATTTTGAGACACAAAAAAAAATTTTTTTTTTTTTTTAAATAAAAAAGAATATGTTTTTTTAAAAAAAAATTTTGTTAAACTATTGAAATTAAAAATAAATTAATTACCTAAAAAGGAAATCCTTTTTCCGTCTATGCGGCCTTGAAAAGTGTGCATATGTAAATGGGTTATGCGGCCGTATTATGGCGTGGTCGGCGTTGTGGCCGTGCAAATCCAAAAATTTAATATAAGCTATCTGCGTATGGTTAAGAAGAACCTACCTGTCCAAGTTTGAAGTCTGTACTTCTTATAGTTCGTGTTATCTGTCTATATCGACTCGTCTTCCGATGCTGATCAAGAATATACATATATACTTCATAGGGTATGTCATGCTTTATTTTGCCTGTTACATACATTCGCACAAATGTATTATACCCTTTTTATTTTTACACAATTTTTAAAGGGTATATAAATGGGATTTTCCTCTGAAACTAATCACATAACAAAATGTCAATTCCCAGCCTCCTTAAGGGGTAGCCCCAACAAATGCAATTACCCACACTTTCCGCACACAACTATACTTTTTGGTTTTTGTATGAATATTTTCATTTTTTTTTTATTTCTTGAGCTATCAATTTTCTTATTTGTTGACCAAAAGACTTAACGAGTTTGTCAAAATCCGGTTAAAAAATGTTTCCACACCAGACCCGAAGGAAATAGTTTAACCGGCTGAATCACTGACTTTGAAACTTGAAGCAAACATTGGAAAACCGATGTTAGGGTTTGCTCTTATTTTACCTTCACTATTTTATCTTTGTTCAGAGATTTTTTGGGACGACTTAAATGTCATGAAACCTTTCCCAACGATATTTTAAACGAGCAAACCATTAAACGTTAAATTTGCGGGGCAGACGAGCATAACCATAAACATTTGTTAATACATTTCGATGATAATTGAATATTCTTCTTGTTCAACACTTGTATTAACCGAGAAAACAAAAATAGAATCATACTAAATTTAGTAGATGCCAGCCCATACAAGTACCCTATTTTTTCAATATAACTCTATAAAACTCTGGAAATAAACTTTGTAATTCAAGATGGTCGAATACATTGTGCAAGTCCCAAAAATAATCGTATCCACGCCAAGGTAGACTACGAAATGTTTTATTTAGATTAAACCTAAGTGTTATTGAATATCATATTTTTATTTTTCTAATTTCTAGATTGTTAAATCTAAATTCAAAATTCTAACTGAATTATATTGTATTGTTTCGTTTCTAGCATCTATATTTAAAAAAGTACGCAGAAACATTCTGATTCCGTACAAGTGTTAAGCGAAAGGTGACAGCAATCCAGTTTTTAATGCAAATGCAGTCTTGGTTCGATTTTCCTGTCCATCTGACAATTGGAACAGAAAAGGGCTCTTTTGGTTTTCTATCTATCTTCTTATCACGGCAGCGAAACGGTTTGGGTCACCTTCTGCTCCATTTTGCTGCAAAATCGAAATTTATATAAAAGAAAGAGTATCTCTCAAAGTATTACGACATCTTATTTAATAACAGCATTTTTTCAAAACAGCATTTTTTAAGAAGCCGCACATTGTGTTTATTCATTGACACCGACTGCATGAATCATCATCAAGAATATAAAAAGGTTATCATGAACACCACTGATCGAGCAACTCCGTTGGCGATCAGCCCGCTCATTCATTCCCCAATCACCCATTTTTTTAAATCGCCCAGACACTATTTTTTTTTTAGTTACTTTGATAAGTGAAAATATACGCTAATCAAATGTTTTATTTTAAAATCATATTATTTAATACGTGGTAGTTACCTGAGGTCAAGACTGAAAAGTTAGATCTAAAATTATCTGTCTCTAAAATTCATCCTAACTTTGAAAAATAGTTTCACCATTGCATTCACTATCTTCGAATTATGTCATGCACAGTGTTATTACTACATAATAACGTAAATACACTTAATCTTTGTACATATGTATATACTTACATGGCAGTAAATGTCTCAAGTAGCCCGGTTCAACGCTAGGTGTCACCCGTCGGTCATTGAGTGTCTCCATGTAAGTGGAGATGTACTCAACCATTTCCATGCCTCGTTTGCGAAACTCTTTACTATCCATCGTTCCAAATGAAATCGTTTAATACTCCCTTGCTCAATGTATCCTTTTGATAAATAGTTTCTAAGACATTGAAAAATTACAAGAAGAAAGATGGTTAAATATATTTTTACTTTTCTATAATATCGTGTAGGAATAAAACGAATTAAGAGAGTAGATAGTGTTTCTGCATATAGGCATACATATACATATTTTCGAACATGGCTAGATCTATTCATATAGTCGAGCTGATTAGGTTTTTATGTATGTTTTAAAAAAGTGTCCTGAACATCGCGCTTATTGCTTTTAAAAAAGTTTGATTAATTTGGACTTTATAGTGCTACTCAAGAACTTTGGTCTCCCCGTTATACCTTATATCTCATGTATGAAACTTACATTTGGATTTAGATTTTTCGATTCAAAAATTCATCTCTAGTATAGAAATTTAAATCAACCAACATATTTAACAATATGAAACAATTAACGAATTAAAAGCTTTGAATGCTATTATTTTAGTGGTACTTCTTTCGTCAGCAAATGTCTTCGAACTCGTCATTTGATCAGAAATAATTTAAATGTAAGAGTTTATTTAACTTAACTTGAATGTATTTTTTTAGTGTTTAAATTTTAGAACTTGATTTTGAACCTCTTATACATATCCGATTGAGTTGAATTTCGGCATACATGATCCGAAAGAATAAAAAAATAATTTTTCCGAAAATATTAAATCAATTATATTCATCTTTAATTACGGTGGATTGATTGGTAGAATTATATATACCATATGAGAAAAAATATGGCAATAACCAAAAACGAATAAATATGCAAAGGAAAAAAAAAACTAAATTTTATATTTTTTTGCACTAAATCGAAAAGAGATGCTATCCAAGATTCTCTTCTTCACTCAAGAAGCACACATATGACTAGCAATAAGATCGTTGTATTTAATTGTAGTTATGAGTAAGCGTTTGAATACACTATGCAACAAAATTAATAAAAAAATCTGGGATCGACATGACACCTTCTTATAGATTTTTTTTTAACCCGTTGAACAAGAAAATCGCAATAAAATTTTTATTAAACAGGATGTTGAAATTATAAATTATTGAATTTTTTTATTCATTTTTCGGAGCTAATCTTAATATATTTTAACATAACTCGGCTTAGAGTTAACCGATATAGTTAAGTAAAATACCAAATTTGTTATAAATAAACTAACTACAAATTAGTCAATCGGCTCGGTAGTTACGGAGCAATATCTTATATATCCATTTCGTAAAAGGTTATTTACTTAAAAGTTTATAAACTAAGCATGTTTTACGATTTTTTTTTTCGTCGATTTAAATAATTTTTGATTTATTGTTTATAAAAATTTTCTTTTTTGCCATTATTTCTCTGTAACTACCGAGTCGATTGAAGTTCTTGGACAAAATGTGTAGGTAGTTTAATTAGAGATATATTAAAATATATAAGACTAGCGCCACAAAAATCAGAAAAATAATTAAAAAATAATTATCTCAAAATTCTATCCATAAAAGAAATGCTATTTTTATATTTATTATATAAAAACACGCAAATTAGAATGCTGTAGTCGTGAGTTCACGACTTCGAAATACCCTGCCACTTCCAAGAACTTGGTCATTCGGTTGGCCAATAATGGCAAAAAATATTTTTAACAACATTTAAATCGAAAATTCTTTAAATCAACTAGAAAAAAATGGAAAAGGGTAAAAATGCTGAGTTTATACATTCTTCCGAAAACGAGGAGCCTTACCGAAATCTAAATACAATTTATGAAAAACAGTGGACGTGGTATTCAAAATTTTGTATACACTTGCTCTGCTTACATATCAGGAGGCCCTAGCTTTTTTGTATCCGAAATCTCGTTGCTCAAACATACATACGGACGGATGAAGAGACGGATACGGCTATATCGACTTAGCTTTCGATGCTGATCAAAAATATATTTTATGGGGTCTTTCATCTCTCCTTCGGCCTGTTACATTTAATTGCTAAGTATACCCTTGACCTCAAGGGCAAGGTACAAAAAAAATATTATTGCGATTTTTGTGTTCAGCATGTCAATTTTAATTTTTTTTCGGCTGGTTTACCTTGAAAACGTGATGTTTTTTATATATAGCCGTATTATAGGCGTGTCATCCAAAATTTTGTTATACAGTTGATTTGTGTAACTATCAAGAAAATGTAAAAGGATAAGTTTGATGGCTCTATCTTTTATGGTCTCCGAGATCTCGTTGTTCAAACATACAGACTGACGGACATAGCTAGATCGACTCAGATGTCGATGCTAATCAAAAATATATCTATTTTATGGGATCTACCAGGTAGCCTTCTGTCTGTTACATACATTTGCACAAACTTGATATATACTTATCCTCCAGAGCAGGTTATAAGAAATAGTGGCATGTCGATCACAAAAATGGTTTTGCATATTGATATCAATTGGTTACAAATGGAAATATTTTTCCTTTATCTATCTATCCTTTTAGTATCTACATTTAAATAAAAGAACAAACTTTTATTGTAACTTTTTCTTTTTCATTCGATTTTAAAATTGTTTTCACTTATTTAATTCCAATTTCGAAAATATTTTAGTGTTTTAGTAAGAAATTTGAAAATGCTATCAATAACAAATTACTTTACATCGAATTTATTTTCTAAATTTTTAAGCTCTGGAGAGATACTCGTATATGTATAGGGTTTTGTTCTTTTACTCCCACCTTTTACATTTTATTTCAAATATCTTAAATATCTTTGTTTATTTTAAGTTTTGCATCTACGAGTATATAGCATATATTATTTAAATATTATGACACCTTGCACTTGTTGTTTATTTTCCATGATAATTATTTTGTGTGTTACGATCATTTAACAAATCCAATGAAATCTTGGCTATTTTTGACTGAACAACAGTATTGGTTTTTTTTTTAATTTATTTATTGTAAAGTCATGCTTGTGTTACTAGTTGATCATTTTCTGCGAAATTTTTCCTAAATTTAAATTTTTTAAACGCACAGCGATAGTTTATTGTGTTTTATGTGTAAGTAAATATTTCACTTAGGCCATTTTCTTTTTGTTATTTTTTTGTTTTATTTGCTTTTAAACATACGCACATAAACAAATTGTTTAAATCAGTTGTTATTTTTGTGGTAATTTGTTCTTCGATCTGACATTAATTGGAGGTCACAGAATTCTTTTTTGAATTGTTATAACTAAATACTTGCAACTTACTTTAAAACTCCGATCAAAGTGCCGTTAAGACAAAATAGTACCGTTACTCACGCTGCGTCATACGTAAATAATCTTTCGATTGTGGTTTAGGCCAGAGCTAACCTCGGTATCAGTGTTGCTTGGCAGTTTATATCTATCTAGTCATCTGCTTTTATAATGTGTGTGTTTGCGAGTTGTATATCCTGCGCAGTGCTACAAAACTGTGCTGGGATGGAGTGGAACATTAAGCGCAAATAAGTGAAATATTTGTGGTGTTTCTTCATTCGTTTCCATTCAATTTTTTTTTTTTTTCTAATTCACACTTTGCTTTCAGTTGTATGCTTCTGGATTTAGAATGGAGTGGGACAGAATTGTTTGCCGGAGCATATCCGCTGCATCTTGATTTCGTAATAAAGAGGGCACATTTCTGAATTCGTGAAACTATGCTGTGTATGAGCAACTAAAAGGCACTAAGCAACAAGGACGCACAGTGGTCCCAAATTCGAAAAAGCAGGGCATAATTAATAAAATTTGGTCTTTTTCGACAATTTCTTTTTAACTATGGTTTTTGGCGTCGCTGATTATTTTAATTCCACTGCCATTATGAATACTTTGTTCCATACAAATTCATAGCTCATTTTCGAATTTTTTAATTCCACTATATGAGCACACCAGAGAGCGTATAGGGTCGTACAAGCATATGATCCAGATAGGCTACTGATACAGTCAACATTTTTATAGTTTATGCTAATTACTCGAAATTGGATATGGGTATTAATAATACAAATTTTCATAAAACACCCAACCATATCCAGATTTGACCCTTGTATCAAATAGATAGAGATTCTAATTGCTAATCGAGTGTGACCGACATCGAGATATACTGTATCTAGTGTATGGCTCTTTATTTGAACTATAGATTTGTATGGAGGCTAAAATCTATAGACCGATCTGAACTTAAGGACTGTACCGAACAGAAACGACAACAATTTTTTTTGCTTGTAACCTAACCTTTTTTGATCTTTTTGGTTTACAACATTATATTAGCAGTTTAATTTGGAATTTAATTTAGAATTGGCAAATTACCCCAATTAATAAACAAAACAAGAAAATTGTTAACTTCAAAGCATACTGAACATGAACTTGTGTACAGGGTTTGTACAGGGGCTACCCCAAAGCAAAGCCGGAACACGCCCATTAGTATATGTGTGTGAAGCGACCATCTATAAAAACATACCATGGGTAATGTCAAGCTGAGATTGACTTGACTTGAGAGCATTTTATACAAAAACATAAAAGTGAGCGGTGGGCTTGTATATGATGATATGCGGCCTTCTATAGGAAGCCATCATATCGAATTTCAAGTTGATTATTGACATAAAGAAGCTTTTCATACAAAAGCACAAAAGTGTGTGAAGCGGTTGTCCATAAAAGTCACCATATCAAATGTCTAGCTGACATTGACTTAATTAAATAAGTGTTTCATACAATAGCACAAAAGTGAGCGGTAGATTTGTAAGAAACCCGACCAGAAAGTGGGTGGGACTCGCAAATTAGTATATTTATGTGAAGCGGAAGTCACCATATGCAATTTCAAGCTGATATTGACTTAAATAAAGAAGATATTTATAGTGGGGCTACTCTAAACAGTAGAGGGGTAACCCATTGATATATGTGAACCGTCCGTCCATAAGAAACCACAAAGCAAATTTTTAAGTTGATATTAACTGCAATAGAAAAATTATTTATTCAAAAATCAAAAGTGGGCGTCGCATGTCAATATGGATACTCAAATTGACTGCAATAAAAATAAATCTTTGTGCCAATTTTCAGTAGGATATAATAAAAATTTAACAGCAAAAACACTAAAAAAAAAACGCAATAACTACCAGAACTGATCAAAAATATATATATAAATATATATATTATTCATGGAGTCTATGATGTCTCCTTTAATGCGTTACAAACTTATTGACGAACTGATAATACCATTTCACTATGTCTGAATGGTGTAACAAGAAAAATGATAGCTGAAGCTTTACTTCCGTTTACTCTTTACCTTTGCTCGGCGACGCTTGTGTTTTTGAAGGGATACTTACCTTATATTATACCCTATATACTTACCTTATATTATACCCTATATCCTTACCCTTATATGTATATATATTTGTTATGAGATTTTTTGAGATTTGTATCCACTGTGTGACGTAGTAAGGAGCACTTGAACTGCAAATCAATCAATCAGTTTAAAACTGTTTTATGAACTTAAGTTGGTCGTTTAAAATTAAAAACATTTGCTTTGTAATAGGTTACTAGGTTTCTATTGTAGGTATAATAACATGGTACCTATGTCCAACAATATTTAATAAATACTAGCATACGGTAGTAGGTAGGCAACTCGTTGCTCATACCCAATGTACCAAAAAAAAAAAAAAAGTAACGTAAATTTCAATTTTTATTAAATTGTTCTATTAGCAGTTGGCATTAGGCTTCATATTTGGGCTTAAAATTAAATGAAATTATATTGTACGTGTTGCCAGCAACATTAATTGTATGAAGACGTATCAATTGTAATTGGAATATAGTAAATAATGTACGAATATATATTTATACATATATGTGTACTCGTATTCAAGTTCTGTCATCATACTGGAAGACAACACTCGAATAGCGAATCAACGATATCGAACCAACAAATGCCTGATGCGCATGAATGAATTGCTGTTCATCTGTTGCCGTTATTATGTACCCTACACATATTAAATTTAAAAGAATGTAACGCACACCATTTCGCTTATACATAAGCTAAATATACCATAATACTAAAATATTTTTGAAGCAAAATATTTATATGTTGGGATACAAAAAAATATTTAATTGATTGAGCCCTCGGTCGATCGTTGGAACCAGAAACCGTTAACCGATTCAAATTGATAACCGAAACTGGATCCCGAGCCGATATTTAAATTTGTTTAGTAAATCGGGAACGAAATAAAATAAGATGATAGTTTCGCTTCTCACTTTTATTTTTTTTTTAATAAATGTAGTATGCATAATGTTGGAAGAAAAAAAAAACAAGTTAGAAAATTCCACAAATTTCCCAAAACCATTCAAGAGTTACTATCGAATACGTAAGTAAGCGTAAATCGTTTGTTTGCAGGCGTCAAGTTTATTTTAGAACGGGTTGACGCCAAATCATTTCATACAAAATTCAAAAACTGGTTGTAAATGTAACATTTACGCTGCGAACCAGTGCAATCAGTTCCAACCAGGAATTAAAACTAAAATGTATTTCGGATTTGGTTTCGGTACGGCTCTTGGATTTTAGTTTCTGTATACCGGTACGGTACCGGTCAATATTAAAATTCTTGAAAAAGATGAGAATAATTACTACTGCCAAAGTTTGAAAAGCCATGTATCCAATTAATGGCATGTTAATTAAATTTTTTTTAAATAATATATTAAATATAAATAATCTTAAACATAGCTCCAGCATTTTGGCGGTGGATTAGTTTTCGATTTTACAAAATGCAAATAACATAGAAATTATTGATTTGAAAATTATCGATGTTGCTCAGGCAACGTTCGTTTCGGTGTCGGCTGAGTTGAGAATATCTGCCGTGCTCCCATTTTTACTTACTTTTACGTTTTCAGCACGGAATAAAACCGGAACCGTTAACCGAAATTAATCGCGTCAAATTGAGAACCGAAACCGATATTATATATATTTTTTTAAACCGGAACCTTTTACTGTAATAAAATAAAATCAGAGAACCGTACTGGAACCAAAACATTTATATCGGTCTAGTTTCGGTTCTCACTTTTATTTTTTTCTAATAAAAATAGTTACTTTTGCATAGTGTACTTACGCACAATGATGTAAAGAAAACAAAAAAAGCTGATACCATTTGCGCAGTTTTTCAAAAGCCATTTTAGTTGCCAGAGCCCTTGCCAAAAAGCTTCGCACACCATCCTTAAGCTACCTAATGCTAGATAAGAATTGATTGTCTTACGTTGGAACACGACCTATATGAGGCTGGAGTATCTATCTGCTGAAGAAAAAATTGTATGACTATTTGGCTTCATTGTAAATTTCAAATTGGTATTAGTCTCTGAAATAGAAAAATGTGAATGTATTCTATTCGAGAATAGTGCATATTTTAGATCCCCGATATATTGTACAGCTGACTTTTTTTTTGTTGGATTTTGTGTTTTGCTTGTTTTGAGTGTGCTTTTCCCCCATACCATAACTCATCACATCCTATAACTTAATGTGCTAATGTGGTTGGTACAGAAAGCGCTAAGAGGGCAAAGATCAAGAGGAAAAGCATCAGTAGGGCATGTAGAGGACTAAAACCTGTCATTTTTTCCGCACAGGAATCGAACCCAAGGAACTGTCGTTTCAATACTAGGCGCTGTACCTCCTGAGGCACGGAGTGGACAGGAAAGTATTTGTATAGCTGATTTGGCAGATTTATATTTCAGAGTTTTATCTGTTGCTGAAAAAGTGCAACAACATAAAGAAAATTGGTGATGAACTCGATGCATACATGGGTTTGTTTAATAAGAAATGCGAAGATACAAAAAGTAAGGTATTATCAAAAATAAAACAATTAAACAACAAAGAAAATGTACTGAAATGGTGGTTAGAATCTTTCCTTTAGGAATCGGCTGGAATCAAACCCTCTGAATGCCATAATGCTTTTAAGGTGTAATTACAATTAAACAAGAAAAACGTTAACTTCGGTAGAACCGAAGCTTCAATGCTCTTCATAGACCGTTGGGTCTATGAAGGCTATCTTTAGAGACACTCCCATTAAAATAATATATTATGTTTGTATTTTATTTTTCTTGAATAAAGAACAGTTTATTACATAAAATTTATATTGTATTTAAAAGTTTTCTTTTTAATTACTTTAATTTTTTATTTGCTCATGAATGTAATAGTTTTCTTATTATTTTATTGGTCCAAAGGGGTTTAGGAATCATAATCTTTGAATAAATAAATATAAATAAATAACATGTTATAAATGATAAATGGCCTTTGGAACTTTGGCCTTTGGAACTTTGGCAATAGTAAATATAATCTTGTATTTTGCAAATTTTAAAGTGACCGGTACCGGTACCGTACCGGTGTACCGAAAATAAAATCCGAGAGCCATACTGAAACCGAACATCGAAATAAATTCGAACCGGTACCTTATACCGAAATTCACGTTTCGAAACCGGAACCTGTCTCTGGTTTCCAGTAAAGATGCAATCAGATTTTTTAAATTTCGATGAGTTTGTTGTCACTTTCAGTGGAAGTTGATTAAGTTTTGATTTTTTGTTTTGTTTTTCAGTTTATCTCGGGAAATGGAGATTCGTACTCACTAAACCTAACCGCTGCGAAAAAGTTGTTTACCAGTTAATGTAATATCTATGAAACACTGATATACCCGTAAAAAATCAGGACAAAACAAAACAGATTGCCCTAAAGTCAATGCTAAAATATAGTTAAAATAACTCATCTTTAAAGAACATCATCTGAAGCCGCTTATGTAGTTGGCTAAAATGATTCTAATTTCTCATTAGGCAGAGAATTGATTACTGAAAAATAGAATTTTGTCAAAAGAAAACATTAATTTTAATGTAATAAAACGAGCAAACATATTCGGTTGAAATGCTTGCTATGATTGTTTATAAATTGTTTTCCTAAATATATTTGTTTTATTAATTTTGGCTATCCGCCGTTGAAATGTGACCTTCAAAAGAAATAAAATATTGTTAGATTCACACGTGCATGTCCAATCTCAGCTTATTTCGACTATTCGAAGTGGGTTAAAGTAGAGTTTCGGAAATTGAACATGACACACACATCACACACAGCAAGTCAAATAAAATAGTAAAAATAAAGTTAAAATAACAGATTTTATAATGTACTAAATAAAACAAAAAACGTTTTTTTTTTTTTTTTTTCAAATTTTTAACAAATTTTGGTAAACAAATGTCAGTTAAGAAAAAAAACTTAGGCACTTTTTACCTCCATATTCATAGTTAGTCAACATATGTAGTTCAGGTAATTCCTTTACTACAAATATAAAACGTTTTTATTCGTTGACATGTGTTTACGCAATTTTTTAAAAACCTTGAAAATATGGCATTTTTATTTTTTTCGTTTTATTTAGTACATTGTAAAAGCTTACTATTAAAAGTTATTTATCATTATTTTATTTTACCCATTTTAGTCATCTGCAGAGTGTGTAGGACGAAAAACAGAACTTTTGAAATATATAATTTTCTGGTTCCTCCACTTATATGTGTCTTATTGCGTTAGAAAGAAACATGCTCTCCCCAAAAAAGTATCATGACATTTGATCAACTGGAAGCGGCGTTAATGCTGTCGGCCAGAACATCCTTCATGTTGTCGGTCGACGGCCATTGAATGCGTCGGAATAGCCGCTTTCCTTTCATCGGCACATGCATTTTTCTAAAAATGTTAATGTCGACGTAATTCGGGGAGTGGTTAATACTTAAATATGATTTTTAATGAAAACTTCAATAACAAGAGTAGATCGATAAAATGAAAAAGCGCTGTTTAGCTTGGGACACATTGGAAAAAACAGTGCACACACCTTCCATACACTCAAATTGTCGGTCCAAATGCGATAAATTGAATTTTTTGACATATTCAATTCCATTTTCATTGAACATTCATGATACTGTTTATTTTGTAGGCAGCATGTTTTTACATTAAATAAACAATTAAGTAACATGCTGTAACAAGGTATTCGTTTTCGGATTTCGATTGGCACCACGCCAACCAACAAACTTTTTGTGAATAATCGAACACGTGAAATACTTTGAAGTAACTACTTAAGCTAGATTCTACGAAGGTGTTTCTTTAACATGTAAGTGATCGAACCTATACATATAACCTTTCACAGAAGTCGAATGTTTAGGTACAGAAAGCCAACTTCTCCTTTTCCATAGAAAATAAGAAACTTTTTGGTTCGCATACATAGGTACGTTCATATAGCCACCGCACATACTAATAGCGTAGTGGATACGTGTGAATTACACATTGTGAAAGGTACGAGTATTAAAGCGTCGCTCCGACTTCAAATGTGGTTTTGCTTTTGCATTTTTTTCTTCTTCTTTTTTTTTCTTGCCATTTCTTTCAATTTTATTAATATCATCCGCAGAAAATTGAATTATTGTTCTGCCAGAAGGAATCGTAAAGCACTCGATGATGCTGATGACTACGATGATATCGCTCTGCTATTTCTACTCTTGTCGGTTTCGCATGTTAACTGGAATGTGAAAACGCATTCCTCTTCAGCATTCCGAATGTTGATGTACTTCGCTCGCCCCATGATCCAGTAAGCAATTTCAGCACGTTTGTGCTGCGTTTGACAAGTGTTAGTGTGTGTGTGTGTGTGTGCGTGTATATGTTTATATGAGTATATATGTATGTATATTCTCGTATATGACTGTGTGTGTGTTTATATCCTTATTCTGAGCGCATTCGAAGTATTTTGCGTGGGAGAAGCACCCCATAAAACTTCGTTAATCAACTTTTGCTCTCGAATTCAGCAGCAGTAGATGCAGCAACGAGTCAAACACCCAACACAATTCTTTTGCGGCAATTACTTTATTGTGTGCTCAACAAGTGGCACAACCCACGCCACACGTTTCACAAATTGTGACTGCTCCTTCTTTTCGCTAAAAATCGTGCGGTTAGACTTTAAACAACAATCTGCGCCCAGCGCATTTATCCTTCGTCACAATGTCCTTGCACAACGACAGCTGTGCTGTGTGTTTGATTGCATAGACAGCATTGCTGTTGTGGTTTGTGCCGTTGGTGGTTCAAGTGCTTGTCGTTCGTTAACAATTATTCAATTTGTAAGCTATCACAACAGTTTTTTTTTTTATTCTATCCTCTAGTAGTATGACCTCGTTACCTAAAAAATTAATACGTTTTTTTAATTTCTGCTTAATACCATTTTGATGCTTTTTTTTTGTTTGCAGATTGTGAAACTTTCCACAAATAAGATGATGCACTATCGAAAAGGCGAGAACATCGAACAGGAGTTAAGCAAGGATGAATTACCTTTTGACGACTGTATGCCAAAGGAACAAAAGGATTTTCTGTGGATGCATGTATGCTCATAAAACACTAAGTGAATTTAATTGTGTACCCCGACCAACTTTCTTAAAATATTTCGTTATTTAGGTTAAGGGCGGTACGAAGGTGAACAATGTCATCAGCTATGCAAAAAATGCGCTGGACAAAGGTGAATATCGCACAGTAGTTTGGAGTGGTTCCGGAGGTGGTGTCATCAAAACGATATCCTGCGCAGAGATATTGAAACGAAGCTATCCGCTATATCAAGTGACGCGAATGTGCTATACAAAGTAGGTTTTTATACTCAAAGCGAAACGATTTGTTTTATATTTGATTTACCTTAGTGTCGAGGAACACTGGAAGCCACAAATGGATGGTTTAGAAGAAATTATTGCGACGCGACAGATACCTTGCTTGCATATACTTATGACTTTGGATGAACTGGATGATAGTATCAATGGGTATGTAGAATTTAAATTTTCGAAGATTTTGTATTCACACTTTAAGGCATAGCCCATACACAAACCATCTGGCTACATTTATTGATTTGCAAATGAGAAACTACATTAAATTAAATTTATTAGTCGGACTATTGGATTCGTTAAGCTTTGGCGTAGCAAGTCTTTTTGGGGCCGGGCGATCTTACTTTCGGGGCTTTCAATTCTTATATTGACGACAAAACAAAAGAAATAAAAGTTTATTGGAAAGAATGGAATAACGTGGTTCTGGCAATTATCAAACGAAAAAAAATCAAAAATGTTAAACTAACAATTTCAAACAAAAACAAGAAGAGCGTTCCCCCCCCCCCCCTTGGTTGAACCGAAACTCTTATACTTATGTCTGAAGAAACCATCTTGCGCATTATTTATTCCAGTCAAATATAGTTTTCATATTTAAATGCCACGCCCATTGTTTAGGGTGGCTCTTTACATTCTTTTATTGCAGTCAATATCAACTTTAAAATGTCTTGGAGGCTTTTTATGGACAAACGTTTCACATATATATCGTGGTGTGTTCGTTCCGCTTTTAAAGTTAAAGTTAAAGTTTTTTTCTGGTTTTTAAGAAGTTGGAACATACCTTTCTATGAGTACTATACTTTCCAGTGGCCATAACATGCTCATTTACAAGAAGTCTTACTACTAAGATTCAATCTGAAATCTCAAAAATTGACAAAATTATAGTACTTTTCGCACTATGTGCTCTTTATACCTGGCTCCTGGAAATAAGATCCTGGAAAATTAAAAAAAAAAAAATTACCCAAAAACTTGTACTCAAAACAATTCCAAAGTTTTATAAATAAAATAGTTTTTAATGGGCATTTCACGACATATTTTATACTCCATTTTGAATGTCTACTTATATAATACTATAAAAAATCACAGCGACATCCAAATGGATATTTATAAATCGTTTCGTTTTGTCGAGCTGATAAAGAATATACTAAAGTGTCCTTTAAAGTATCTCTAACTTTCACATAAACTGATAATACTCGTTTCACACTATGTGTAAAGGATACATTTTTTATACAAATAATCATAATGAATTGTGTACTGCATTATAAGTTTATCGCAAATTGTCAACCTATTAAGTAAATATATTATATTTATATATGCAGGTTATTGATTAGCTGAGATTTTGGAATTAAGTTACGTGTATTATTCGTTTGGAGAAATAATTTTTCTCAAAATCAATTTAAGTATTTCATTTTTAAAGCTTTCGATTACTCTAAATTAAACTTTTCTCCTGATTTATTCTATTTCCGAGCAGTTTACAAAAACCCGATACAATTGCTGAGTTCTGGGAGGATACCACATCAAGGCCATTGCACAACAATCGCTCTAATCAACAGCCACACGGTCCGCATTCTATGAGCAATAACACAAACAAACCACATAAGCGCTCACGACGCCTGCCATCGCAAACAGCACAACCAACTGATGGCAATACAAATGAGAATTCTTAAGCAAAAATTTGAACATATATGAATATATAAAATCTGAATTTAAAAAAAAATATATATATACATAGCACCATATTATTTTCACCCTAGTCGAAAGTGACTGTTTCATTCATTCATCTTTAACGCATCTTTAGAAAGAGCTATTTTCTGAGCAGTAGTTTCCTTGTATGGTGAAATTTCTCAAAAAAGCAGAATTTGGGAAATATCCCCTCTTAGGGTCAAAAGCAGGGAGAGATGGTTTGGTCAAAATCTGTATGGCGAAAATTTTATTTTCTTATTTACATCCGATCGTTTTCAAAATAGGTATATACTTATACTCAACAAAACAAATCAGTAAACGACACATTTTGGCGATTTTCGCCGATTTTTACCCGCAAGGGGGAAACGAGTGTGAAACGATCTTAACCTATTCTCAAACTTTAAATGGGTAAGAGACTTAACTTGATATGAAGTTTAAGGTTAAAATATATGTGCATAGTGGCTCACTTTTTGTAAGCAGAACTGACGCTGTGGCTAATGTAGATACGGTGCCCAAATCTTTTATATAACCTTCTGATCAAAAAGTACCAGGAAAATGCCAATAAAACGAAAACGGTTTAATTATTCTGCTATTTATTTTGTCTCCTTCTATTTTATTCCTATTAGATTAAATACACATATTCCAATCATCGAAACACTATTCATAGGACAATTTATGGAAGAATAAAAGGTAGTAGAGAAAAAGCATATATTGTTTTTATTTTTTAGACATTTGATTGAAGAGGTTAATAGACGCCAAAAAACGACGAAAATCATCAACCACACTGCGGCCTGATTCTCGAACTCTTTATACCAGTAGTATGGTCTGTGTTCTTGGAATTTTTGAAAGCTTCTGGACGTGGTGGGCGTGGCATCTACAAAATTTAATATAAGACATCTGCGTACGGTCAAGGAGAATCTGAATGTCCAAGTTTCAAATATCGAGCTCTTATAGTTCCTGAGATCTGTTGTCACATACATCTAGACGGACAGACAGAATAGAATATATTTACTTTATGATGTCAACCGCGCCTTCCTCCACCTGTTCGATACATTCTTACTTACTTAGGTGGCTCTACAACCGTCTATCGGCCAAGGCCGCACGTAGGAACCATATCAAACATGATCGTTTTAATGAGAAATTCCATTTTGATGAGAAGGTAAACATAAGAATGCTTTACCTGACTGATTTATAAATCATCGTCAGCTTACACCCGAAACCACCTTCTACACAACAAATAATTAAATACTCATTTCGCCGATGGCACCATATTATTTTCACCCTAGTCGAAAGTCTTCATTTTCGATTTCTATATGGAAAAAGTGCAACGGGTATAACTGCAAGTATATATATACAAGTATATAACGAAACATTAAATGATTTGTGTAAAAATTGTTTAAAGGTTTGTATATATTTTGACAAATTTATTTGCATTCTCAGATTCGCTTATTGTATTTTTGTCATATTGATTTAAGTAGAAAATACCTACAGAATTCAATTTGGTAAAGATTTCTTTCTTCGCTCGTTGATCAATATTGAAATACAAAGATTGTTAAATAAATTTGATGCGTAAGTTTGCTTTAATTAACTTAACAAAAATACGCGAATAATTTAATGATTGGAGCGTAGTTGATTTCAATTCTGATTCAAGGTTTGAATATTCGTCCTAATATAAATGAAAGTTACCATAATTTATAATTCATACTTTGAACAATTTTGTTTACGTATAATTTATTAAATTAATAATAATCATTTGTCATTAGGAGTAATTATAGTAACGGAATATATGATGATACATCTAAACGGGGATTTGCTTGCATGACTATATTCAGCGATTTATATTTTTATGGTAAACCTTTTGTTATTGGATATTTTCAATATATGTTTAGTTTTATATATATTTGTTTTAAATTACAAATCATCGCCTTCGATTTATTTACCTTTTACTTTTCTGATTTCTGAGTTTTCTTAGTTTTTGTATTCGCTGCACAAAAGCACAACGCCGTTTGTTCTATTTGTGTATTTGATGATAAATCAATTCTGTTTTAATGAATACTATTCTAAATATTTCCATAATGAGAGAGTATGTTTCTGCCTGTGTATACTTGTTCTACGATCTGATCTGTGCGATCGCACTTGGAATAGCGACGCAACGTACTGCTTAGGCTTCACTCTCGCCGGGCGCTGCGTTATCTTCTTCATTTATCGGCACAATCAGATTCTCCTTAGACATGAGATTATATTTTGTGACGAAATGCGTAAATCGGTGGCATAGATAGGTTTCTGCCTCGAATTCGTCAAATATGCGGCGATGATGGAAATACGCGTGCGAAAAAATGCGATAGACTCGCCGGCATACGGAGCCTAGTTTAGTCACCGAAGACTCCTTTATAGAAACTCTGTCAAAATAAATGTGTATGAATTCTCTTTGGCTTTAATTAACTTGTAAAACTCACCTGCTTGGAAAGTATTTATTGCTATTGAGCAGACAAGCAGCACCGTCCAACGTGTGTCGCGTATAATCGATGGCGGGACATTCTTTAGGCGTTTTGTGCGCAGCACATAAGAATATCCACTGATCAGTGGCCGTCATTTGCGTGCAAGTTGTAGGTGAGCATTGTTTCTGTAAACGCACGGCCAAGCCATTCAATTCCATGCAGAATTGCCTCAGGTGCTCATATTTCCAGACGCCTTCGTCCTGAGCCTCTGGCATGGTCAGTATAAGCTCAACATTAGATGGATCACGTTTAATTAACTGCTGTATGTATTGCTGTACGGCCAATGTGCTGTCCATCTCCTCGAGCGGTTCGTCCGGCCACCGGCAAAAATCCTACATAAAAAATATTTCGAAACAGTTAGACAAGCAAGGAGTATGCAGTGTACTATATTTACCTTTGCTTTTGTGCCCGGTCTATTCCTACGCAATAACGTTGCACCGTCAGCCATCTTCATGATTTTCTATTGCAGTCCGCTGATGTATTTTCTTTTCTACAACGCCTAAGAAAACAGTAGCAACAACCACACACAATAGTTCACTTACTCTCTCTTAATCTCTCTCTCCTGCTGCTCAGAGGACACAACGTCTGTTTGTGGTTAAATTTATTGTACAATTCGTTTAATTATAAAGTCGTCAACTGCTTTGATGAATTTATACATTTTGCAGTTAAGAAATTACACAAAAAGAAATTAATCTAAGGAAAATCGAAAGCACTTTCCTGCTTCTCTTCGCTTTGTGTTGAGAAAATTTTTCTACACCTAGACTTGATTGACGCTAGGTTGTCGTGTTACGAAATTTTTGTTTTTGTAATATAAAACCTGCAACGGCTTTAATTAGGTGATAATTTTATTTAATAAAGCAGAATAAAGAACGATTGAACGAAGAAATATTTTACATACATATGTGTATTGAATATATGTATTTTATTAATTGCTCACCGTATATAGTATACCTTTATTTTAGAATTATTTTTCCAATTTTAGTACATTTACGTTTTTCTACTAAACAGTCCCTGGTAAGAGTTGCCATACATTGTGTAAATTGTTACCCTGTTTTGCTACAATTGCACGTACGTTATGTCGTTCGTATAGTTTTCCCTGTACAGATATGTTTTTTATTGCGTCTGAGCAGTGCAATGTTAGTGAACGAAGCAATATCAAAGAACATCCAAATAAGCAAAGACAGCAGATTGAAAACTTAGACAAATTGCGTTTCTAAAATTGCATTTTTAAATTAATTAAAAACAAGTGAAAAGTATCACCAACAAGCTCTGTGAATATGTCGTATGCTTACTTATTTAAGTACATTATTATTGGCGATACTGGTGAGTTTAGCGTAAATACGAGGCAACAACAAAGACAATGGCAGATCGTCATCAGTGTGTAAAAGTCGCAAATTACGAAATAATCATCGCAAAAACAAAATTATCTCTTAAAATTGAATTATATTGTCGCCTGCTGCTAGACAGAAAAGTTGTAGAGCAAACCAAAATGTTCAAAACCAAGGGCTTGTCTCAACAGCTGCCCGCACACGAAAATTAAAATCTGAATCTAGCCATATGAGACAACTCCATGAAAAATCAATAAACCCACAGCAGCATTTTTATATACGTACACATGTAGATTAATATGTATGCAGACGCGGGCGGATTTTGTTGTTGTTGTGGCTATCGTTGTTGTTGGCCCTGCTTTTGAATATGCTTGTTGACGCCGAGCGGGGGAAGTTTTTGGAGTCTCAAAAATATTTAGTTAACCTACCACACAGTGAGTCAACCACCCCTTAGGTGTTGTATTATTTTCTGTGTCTGAGTTCGCTTAGTTTGTTTAAATGCAGACAGTGATTCATGGCCTCATTTTTATACCCTTCATCAAACATTAAACGAAAAATGGTATACGTACATATGTTGCAAAGTTTACAACGCATTAATTGAAACTTTGAAGACGCTATAGAAAAAATATACGTATGTATGTGCATACATATATTAGCTGGGTGAAATCGGATGTACTAGTCTTGTCCAGCTCTCAGTTTGTCTGTTTGTAAACTTTCAAGTTATAATATAGTGTGGATGTTTTTTATATACGGATATACTATTTGTATGAAGTATAGCACCCATACCAACTCACCTAAATATTCAAGTTTTGTTTATTAAAGCTTGCAGATTATCATCTTAGGATAATCTTAATTTGATATTGTAAACTATGACCTATCTTCGTTTCAGTAAAGTAACCGAAATATTCCACAAATGCATACATCTCACAGCGAAAAGTTTTAGCCGGTTTAGACATTTCTACCGTTGATAAGAGGGAAGACATGATTAAAGGATTTAATTCCTCAATAAGTCTACAAAAATAATGTATAATAAAATTTGGACAGATATTTCATTGTCATAAAATTCTATCTACGCAGCTGATGTGCCGAGTGTGGCATAGAGGGTAAATATACTTACAGACGAATACTACACTTACGACGAATTCTTCCATATTTATAGCCTAAACCTATAGGATGAAAGGGTGTATGTATTAAGTTTGTGAAAATTTATGTAACAGCCTGGGCATTAAATCGGAATCGATACATTTAACCAAAATTAACCGATTCAATTAACAAAAATATTTATCCATAGTGTATTTGTGCATAATGTTTAAAGAAAAAAAAACTGCTAATACCATTTATGGTTGGAAAATTCCTCAAATTTCTCAGATCTATTCAAATTGTCAAAGATACTCTCGCACTTCCAACTATGCAAGTAAGCGTAGGGCGTTTGTTTTCAGTCATCAAGCTTATTATGAATCATAGGAATTGGCTGGACGCAAAAACATTTCATGCAAAATTAAAAAGTGAGCGGTGGTTTTGTATGGTGGCTTCCCCCAAAAGTGGGAGTTGTTTGTTAGTATATAGAAAGTTTCCATACCCGATTTCAGATCGATATATTAAAAACTGAGGGACATGACTAGTTCGCTTCGTTTCGTCTAGCTGATCAAGAATATATACATGTTTCATACATTGTAGCATCTCCGATGTTTCGTTTAATGCGTTACAAACACCGTGACAAAATTGTAATACTATTTATATTATTATTGTGTGAAGAAAAAACGTAGTCTGTTTGTATTAACTTATTTTTGAATAAAGAATAGTGTATTTCAAAAAATTTAAGTAGCTTGTTAGTAAAATTGGTCTTTGGAACGATGGGAATAGTAATAATTCTCTTTTCTTTTCAAAAGTTTTAATATTGACCGGAACCGGTGCCGTACCTGTGCATCGAAACTAAAATCCGGTACAGAGTTTCGGTACGTAACAAAACATGAACGAAAACTCAAATACATGAAGTGTAACTGATATTGAAATGGGTGTATGTCCAAATAAATGTCAAGATCTCGGAAACTGTAAGCGATAAAACACGTCAAACTTGGACTTTTCACTCTCTTATTTCATTTTAGAATTACTTTGTTAAATATAGCGTCCACTATAAAGTGTAACGCCAACTCAAACCGAAATTAAAAAAGTAAATAACTAACACTTATGAATGTTTTAATCGGTTATACTGAAGTTAATTTTATTTATTTTGTGAGCGCATAGTTTGTACGTTCTGCCACATATTAAACTCGGAACAATTGAGTGTGACACAGAAAACGCTTTAGTCTTAAAATCTCCAAATCGCATTCATACAATTTTATTTTTTGAATATTTGAATGATATTTTAAGATTTTCAGACAAAGGCGTTTTCAGAGACACTGACATACTCTGTTCTATATGTAATGCTTAAATAACACTACGAGTATTTATAAATATCGTTTTTGAATGATTTTAGGAGTTGGAAAATCATGTTTGCTGCTACAATTTACCGATAAACGTTTCCAGCCTGTGCATGATCTGACAATAGGCGTTGAGTTTGGTGCACGCATGATCACCATAGATGGAAAACAGATTAAACTGCAAATTTGGGACACTGCAGGACAGGAGGCGTTCAGGTGCGACATAGAATAAAATATATATAATAGGTACATATTAACCATTCGATTTCGATAGATCAATCACTCGCTCATATTATCGTGGTGCTGCTGGTGCGCTTCTCGTTTATGATATCACACGTCGAGAGACTTTTAATCATTTAACCACGTGGTTGGAGGATGCACGTCAACATTCCAATTCAAACATGGTTATCATGCTAATTGGCAATAAGAGTGATTTAGATTCAAGGCGCGAAGTAAAAAAAGAAGAGGGTGAAGCATTTGCTCGTGAGCACGGCCTTGTGTTCATGGAGACGTCTGCACGCACAGCGGCTAATGTGGAGGAGGCTTTCATTAACACAGCGAAGGAGATTTATGAGAAGATACAGGAAGGCGTATTTGACATAAATAACGAGGTTAGAAATATTACACCGTATTTATATGTGCATATTAACCTGTTCATCTATATTGCAGGCTAATGGTATAAAAATTGGACAGCAGCATTCTCCGACAAATCCATCACTGCCCGGTTCTGGTAACCAGGCTGGCTCGGCCAGCAGCGGATGCTGTTAGGTGTCGCCCCCTTTATCTTTCTACACTCTTACACGTTCGTTAGCCGCTTGTCTATAGGCCGTTCGTTAGTGAATAAACTAGATGTTGAAATACAGTTCCAATTTCTTTGTTTTTTTTTCACAGTCCGTAAAGCTAAAAAGAAATTGAAATCAAACAACTAGATTTTATCTTTAGTTTCCTAAAGAAATTTACGTGGAAATAAAAAAAATTCCTTACGATGAAGTCAAAATAAGAAATTGTGTAAAACAAAAGACAAAAATATAAATGCAAATTTTACATAAACATAATATAAATACTATTATACATACTTGCATGTTCGTATTGTATTTTCGTGAAAAACTTAACTGAAGTTTGATTTAAAATAAAAAATTTTGATGTAAAATATTTTTTTAAACAATGATTATTGTAAATTAATTACACAAAACGCACCGAATATGTTTAAAAGTGATGAATTAATTGTAACAGGTAGAAAATTCAGAAACATCTAATATTTGTGATTAATTTTGCTTGCTCATTTCATAGCAAATTTCTCGGTAGTGGCAATTCATATTATATTTAACAAAAACATATATTTTATTTGCAATTATTTCACGCTATGCTTTAATAGTTCTATATAATTTCTCATTTATTTTTTTATTTTTTTTTTATTAATACAATACCAAAAAACGCAAACAACTAAAATGATTGTGAGCTAAAAATTATATAAATTTATATATACACAAATGAAAGAAGTATGCGATAATATATGATCGATCAATTTAGTACGAGTATTTTACGAAGTTTATATTTAATAAAAATTCTAAAGAATAAAATAAACATTAAAGTAACTGGAATTTGTATTGCAAAAAATAAAAACAACATAAAAATAAACGTAAATATTTTTTTATTTTAGATTCATACCAAGCGCTATTTGCATTGGCTTTTTATTCTGTAAAGTAGTGAGAAAATAGATAAATTGAGCATATCGATTGTTTGTAATTTGCAAACATTTATTAGCTTATTATTTATTTTACATTATGGCATCATTACTTTATCGAAATTACTCGTGTATTATTTGTGCGAAAAATGCAAGAAATGCATTTAAAAACGTTAAGGAAAAAATAACTGCTGAAAGAAAAGTTATAGGTGGAAGCAAGAAGAGATTTATATCAGAGCAAAAGATTTATTAAATACTTCGTGAAATTCAAGCGAATCGGGAATTCGTATCAGAGATGGGGATAAAAAATCTATTAGCACCAAACGAAGAATGCTAAGACTTCTTCCCGCAAGCTCAACAAAACAATATCGTACACAACTTTGGTTACATGATCATTGTCGACGAAACCTGTCAATGATCATGGGCTTCAATTAGCTCTAGGCGATGTCGCACCTAAATTTAAAGAGAAAAGTGGGCGAATTTGGTAAAAACAAAATTTTTAGTTTGTGAGATGCACTTTGCAAAACTCTGTGTTTTTCATTGCAGGTACTCTTAACTAGAATAATCTTCCAAACTAACATGAACTGCGACCAGTTGAAAAATATTGCACTGTGAAGAAATGGCAATTGATGCGAAAAAATGCAAATGGCTCAAAACGTAAACACACTGCAAAACAAATGTAGGTACCTTTTAAATTCATCCGAATGTTGGGGGTAAGTTAACACTACTTTCTTAACGTTTGCATTATAACTAAATCCTAAAACAAAATATGTTTTGTTAAGCCGAATTTAAAGACTTTCTAATCATGTTTAAACTTTATTTTATTTAATTATATAAAATAGGGATTTCATGACTACCTTCTTTTTATCGATATTTTAATTGGAATACAAGGGCTTTAATTGGAATATGTCGGGAACTGGTACACACATTTTACTTTAAATCTAACATAATGTATATTATACTACAATAGTATTCTTGATCGGCTCAACGATATGACTCAAAACTTGTCCTCCAAGCTGCATTGCATAATTCCTTTTGTTTTCCACATACAAAGCATAGGTAGTATGTGCTTTATTTGAATATGATGTATCAGTTAGCTAAAAAATTAGACTATGGTATATAATTTAATTTTATAAACTGAAAGAAAGTTACGTCAGGCACGTCAAATTTATCATGTTACTTACTACTAAAAGGCACGTCATCAGACATTTTACATTCATGTTTATATAAAACTAGCGGGTAAGTTGCTACAGCTAACAAAAAAGAAAAGAAAATATTATAAAACAATTTTTGAGGCAAGTCAAATCATACTACTGAATATATAAGTTGCGCCGACAGAGCCCTTGATAGAAGTCACACATATATCAATATGGTCCTTAATGAGCATTTTATACATTATATACATTAACTTGCACTCTTATATTGCTTTTGATAGTTAAATCTAAACGAAAGAGTTTATGTAAATGTTAAGATACCCTAAGCTTTAATAAACTACTATACCTAATTTTGCATTACTCGATGTTATTTTTAAAGGTATTGTGCCTATGGTTAAAGAGTCTCGACTCGTCTTGTCACGCTGGTCATGCATATATATTACTAGCAGGTCCGCGGCGCGTTGCTGCCCTTCCCCTTGCCACTAATTTCCCCTGCCAGTCCTTCCCCCTGTCCCACCTTTCCTTGTCCCTTTACTTCAGCTCCAATTCTCCTACCCCTCTTCTCCTGTCCGTTCCATCCATTCTACAACCATTCCATTTAATTATTTATTTGTTTATTTTTGTATTAGTATTTTGTATTTTACATTTATAAATTTACTTTTATGGGCTTTGTTGATAGTGATGGCAAAGGCAAGGCGCACTGGAAACTGTAGTTTATTTTATTTTTCAAACAAAAAAAGAAAATCAAAAATATAACAAGAAAAAACTCTGCACTCGAGGGTACTCGGCTTCGAAATATGCCATACTTTGAAGGAATAGGAGAGTGCAATACCCAAACTTGAAGGCTCTATCTCTTGTGGCAGTTATATACATACGAGTATACACAAGCTTAATATAGGACTTTACCCTATAGATAAAGGTACATTTTTATTAGTTCGTTTAAGAATATTAAAACAAAAAATTGCTTTTGAAAATGATTTTTATTAAGTTCATTCTTCTTTTTGATTTTTTTATGTTTTACCTTCTAATATGATATGTTATGATATGTTTAAATATGGCATCATCGAGTTGGAAGATTTGAACATAGTAAATATTATATAAGGAACTCAATCATCTAAAAATATCACCATCAAGCCATCAAATACAATATATTATACTTCATATGTTTTGTAATATATATTTGAAAAGCTTAATATAAACCATGGCTAGATACGCGTACACATATTTTCAATGCTTACATTCGGGAACATCTCTTTGAAAGTGCGAATGATCACATCGTACTTGGAATAGAGTCCTCCTCCTGGTGGAAGATTTTCAATGCAGTCCTTGTCGTGCAAAACTTTTATAAGATCTCCAATATTGTTGATTTCGCCGTGAACGATTTCATCTCTTGCGACTTTATCAATCCGTTTATCCAGACGTTTATCTTGCTTGATAGCTGCATCACAAACTTTTGGTGCACCAGCAAAGACGACAATGATAATGGTCATATTGTCACGACTGCCTTTATAAAGACACGTATCCAATACCAGATTCGCTATCTCAGCGAGATTTGAGGTAACAAGTAAACGTGAGTACACGAACTGGCAAACATCGTCGGTGCTCATCACATCCCAAATTCCATCGCATGCTAAAACCAAAAACTCATCATATGACTTTCGATCACGCATAGCAACCTCAGGACATGGTGACACCAGCTGATCACATTGGTCGCGATCCGGATCATTTTTGTAGTCATAGTCGCCAAGTGAACGCGACACTGCTAAAGTGCCGTTGATGCGATTTATTAAGATACTACCGCCAGCTTTGTAAATGCGCGTTCGTTCGTCTGGTACTGTTGGCTTATGGTCGAACGTCGCGAAAGCTCCATCCCCATACCGACAGAGTACAGTTCGAGAATCACCGCAGTTGGCATAGAAGATCTGCGTCGGCGAAATTAGCACACAGGTTGCTGTTGAGCCGCCAATCTTATCCATCGTTTCCCTGCGCATCGTCTCGTCCAACTGTAAAAACCCGACGTGTATGGCTTCCAATATGTTACCATTGCGTAGTTGATCCGTAGCTAGAATCGAGTCCAGGAGATTCTGTGCACAGTATTCGGAAATTTTATTGCTGGCATGGCCGTCGAACACACCGAAAAAGCTCCACTCCGCGATATCCTTTATGCCAATAGTTGCCATATGCGCATCCTCCATATCCACCCGCCAGCCCTGCATAGAACTAACAGCGTAACGAAGCAGATTCCCCTCTCCAGTCACGGTGTCCTTGCATAACATTGGTTTATCCAGAAATCCACCCATGCTAATTTAGTTTTTATCTCCGAGAATGGTGAAATTGATATTGGTTCCACCTTAAATTATTTATTTTTTGTTTGTTTATCTTGTGTGTAGCCAAATTAAATATTATTTTCGTATAACATTTGAAAAAAAAAAAAATAGAAAAATAATTGCCATTTGCTCGAATTTTCTTTACTATTTACATTTTAGAAAACTTGCTTAGATGGCACGAATTTTTGGCTGTTGCAGATTAGATTGGAAGATAATTTTGTTGTGTATGAAAAAATTGAAATTATGTAAGAGGTAATTACTTAAAGAAAGCTACGTTGTGATGAGAATTAAACCCACGACCTCTAAGCGATAATCGTCGCAATACAGAGTGTTCAAAGTAGGCTGTGAAAAACAAAACCTTTCAAAATCATTGAAATTATTTTATTTTTGATTTCAGAATACAAATCACTCAAAGATTTTTATTTTTTGCGATTTAAAATAAATATCATTCAATGAGTTTTAAAATACAAATTGATAAATAATAATTATTTTTGATTTTTATACCCTGCACTGGAGGACAAGAGTATACTAAGTTTGTGCAAAAGTATGTAACAGGGAGAAGGATGCGTGGTAGATCCCATAAAGTAGATATATTTTCGATTGGCATCGACAGTTGAGTCAATCTATCCATGTCCGTCCGTCTGTATATTTGAACAACGAGATTAAAGGTAGAGCCTTCAAACTTGGACTTTTAGATTCTCGTGATAGGTACGCTGATCAATTGTCTAATTTTTATCAATAATCATTTTCCATATGCCATACTGTAAATAGCACTCGCTTGGACACTGACATTGAAGCTAAAAAAATTAATTCAAAAATAATACGCGGAAATATGCAGCTCATCTTGGACATTTTCACAGCGCAAAACATTGATCCGAACCCGGTCGAACCTCAAAAGTTCAGCTCTACGAAAGTTTAGTTTATTAGTAAACATTATATGTATCTTTTACAAGCACTATAATGAATATTGAATTTTGGGACGAAACACAATCACAGGTCACAAACACTTATTTTGTTATTAATTACATACCTTTTTCTTTATAACTATAATAGCAAAAAGTTGAATTGCAATGTAATAAAACCAAATTGTATGCAAATTTCAAGTGGTCAAAATTGGCGGGAAAGCCAATTGCGTTGGAAGCTTTACAGCTGGGCGAATATTGAGATAAAAGCGAAACGAAAAGAATTTTTGGCCTATCGGATATATTAGTAATCGATTACGAAACGATATTGACGCCAAGATTTAAGTTGAAATTTCAATTAATCGCTGCTAAATCAGCTGTTTCTCCCACTGTGCATTGGAAAGAAACTCGACCACGTAATCAAGAAACAAGAGCGAATAAAATGCCAGATGAACGTGTATTACGCAATCGACATGTTAGAATCATTTACTTCCAGAGCATCTGAAAAGTCCAGTCAGAATGAGAACAACTTCAACGCAAAGAAAATGCAAGCAATGTGATCCGCAAAATATCGTTTCCGATATATTTTGAATACTGTATGACCACATCATCACTGAATTTTTAAATGAAATTTTTTTTTTCTCCGAGAGCCCAATCTACAAATACCTCCTACCTTTAATAGATCCTAATATTTAACGATTGTACTTTTTTGAATGGCATCGTCAAATTTTCAAGTCTTAACATAGCCAAAAAATATTCCATAAAAAGTTCATTAAAATCAGTTGCACAGATTCCAAGTTCATAAGCAGTAAATATACAAAATCTCATTCGTTGATACATTTAGATTGCTCATAGTATTCGATAGTATTACAGAGTTTGTTCAAATATGTTCCTCAGTGTTTTTTTTTTTTTTGCAAAGAGTGACTATGAGTCGCAGCGCGTTTGAATCATGTTGGGATCGGTGGTGGGGCGAAGTTAGCTTACAAACGCGCAGTCGCTGAGTCGACTTCTACGTAAACTGTTATACTACAGCGTTAGTCTGAATAGTAATGTTAATGAGTCGATTACTAAACATGTGTTGATCAGAAACGTTTCAATGTGTTGAGTAGTCTGAGAAAGTTTATCACTGAATTCACTAGGCCTGACATGTCATGACATGTCAATATATAAACGCTTAACATTTGTTTATGCAGATATATTTTATTTCTATTTTTATTTTATATTTGCGTGTGTATTCTTATTTGTATGTGTATACTTAAAGTTTGTAACATTTAAATTTATAATTGAAGCTTTTACTTTGCTTAATTGCAACAGTTTCATTTTATTAAATTAAAATTTATTTAATTATAGTTTGTTTGAAACAATAACTAGGCTACAGGGTTTTTTGTTTGTTTTTTGTTTGTTTGGTTTTCTTAGCACTATCGACTTTTTATTTATTTCTTGTTTTTATTTTACTTAATTAATAAATTTATTGTTGTAAAAATCAATCAATCAAGGAATTTATTGGTTTATAAACGTTTAGTTGAAAATATTTTTTTATTTCTTTATTTATTAGTTTTTTTTTTTTAAATTAATAATACTTTATTGCTTTATTTGTATTTATCTGTCTGTGTGTGTGCAAATATTCGCAGTTTGACTGTGCTAATTTGTTTGTTT
This sequence comes from Leucophenga montana, assembly GCA_035044765.1. Classification (NCBI taxonomy): domain Eukaryota; kingdom Metazoa; phylum Arthropoda; class Insecta; order Diptera; family Drosophilidae; genus Leucophenga; species Leucophenga montana. Next base: position 318,157 of record JAWNNQ010001328.1, on the reverse strand, counting down.
TTTTTTTTTTTGCTAACTACACTTTTTTTTAAATAGTGCTTTCTTCTTTTTAAATATGTTTTTCATTTGCAAATTGTCGTCTTTATTTGTTTGCGTAATCATCATTCGAAAAGGTGCCAAAATTTTTGATGAAAAAATATATGAAAATATCTTCAAATGCGCAATTTTGCTTTTGTTTTCCAAGTCTGTTTTAGATTTTTATTTTTAATGTTCTTTATTCGTGTGTAAATTGATTTTGAGTACTAAAAACGCTTCCGTAGAGTGCAAAGGGTGTTTTTTCTTTTTGTTATTTATTATTATATATATATATAATCGAATAATTTTGAAAAGTGTTTTTGTTATACGATAATTTAGAAAATTGTCATAATTTATTGCATACGTTACATAGATTGGTTAAGAGCTGTCTTTTACTTTTAAATTTCTTAGTTATTGCCAGAATAAATTATACAAAGGTGTAAAATTTAATAGGTACATATATTCAAAATAGATTACTAAGAATGAAGGGGACCCGTTTACTCATGGCAGTGATGCACTGCGTTGATATAAATTTGCTTATTATCCTTTTCTTCATATGTTCTTATCTAAGAATTTCATTTGAGACTATATAGTAGGTACATCATATACCATGAATGTGTTTACAACAACATTTACAAAGTGTTCCTAAAAAGAGTTTCTATTTTAATTTTTATTAGCTACCAAAGAGTACCTCAAAATATGCTGCTTTCTTTAAGCTCCTTACACATAAAGAAACAAAATATAAAATTTGTTTTAAATATTTTTAACTAGAAAACTACGAAAAGTCTATCAAACTATTTTTTTTTTTTTTTTTTGTTCTAAATGTATTTTATAACAACATAAGTAAATATAATCAACGATAGTTTTCAACTAAATACAACTACGCTACTTGTTGTAAAAAGTTGTATAAGTCATTTAATTTTATATTTTTTATGTAAAGTTAAAATTATAACTCTATAATTTAATAATTTAAACTAATGCATGAGGTTTACTTTTTTAGTCTCAGAAACATCACTATCGCTCTCCTTGGTCTGACGCTTTTCGCAAAATTCAATTAGGTACGAAGCAACGCCGGAAAGTGAGGTGAAAATTCCGGCAACATAGAAGGACTCATCCCATCTGTAAAACAGCATACAAATTAAATTTACAGCAATTACAAATATAGAGGATGGATGTTTACCTTAATGTATGCTCGTAGATTGCACCAGCAATTGGTGGTCCTACAATCATGCCGACACCTTTAACATAATATATATTTAATATTAATATTAATTAAGGTAAGGATTATTATATAATTACCTTGAACCAAGAGCACCAATCCGTAGGCACACGTAAAATCATCCAGATCGACAATGCTTACCAATATGCTAGGCGTAAAGGAGAACGAACTGGCAAAGGTGAACCCAAATATTATGCATAATGTCAACAGGCCATAATAGCTGGCTATAAACAGCGGCATCAGAAATACCGAAACACCGCAAACTGTAAGACAATTTTGTTAAAGCATGTTAAACAACTTCAGTTTGAGTTTACTCACTCAACATGCATACAGAATAGCAGACATTTACATTCATCCACGAACGATCGCCCAAATAACCCAGTCCAATCATACCAATCGTTTGCGCAATTCCAATAGCTGAAATCAGCTCGGCACTTACGTTGCTCTCGTAGTTGTATTCCTTCATATACTCAGGCAGATACAGATAAGGTATGATAAACCTGCGTAAATAAAATAAAAAAATAAATCATAAGTTGTGCGAGGAATTGTGTTTTGTTGCCTTTTAAAAATATCCCCACAAGTGAAAGGCAGACTGAATCAAATTTGATGGCCAGAGTGTGACCAATCGAAACCACCATTTTTTGAGATTAATTGCTTTGATAATATTTTCTTCAATAAATTGATTGTTGAACGAGCCATGTTGCACTACTGTTTTGAAATTAAAAATTCACCATGATATTTATATTCAGCTCAATTTCCAATAATATTCAGCATCTTTGCCCTATATCGAACACCATTGATCGTAGGCAACTCGCAATCGTTGGCGTCAAAAAAGTAAGGTCTAGAACCTTGCAAGAGTATACTTGTTTGCTGTATACTATAGATAAATATTCGCCTTAAGGTAAGAGTTAGTTGGACAGGTTTTTGTGCGTTTACCCGTATTCGCCATTTATCTAACCACTTATTTGACAAGTTAACTTTCAGTTTATTGAATGCTTTCAACGGATCTACATCCTTTGCCATAATGGCAGTGTCATCTATAAATGTTGCAGTATATATGAGACCAGACAGTGGCAAATCAGCTGTCAACAGAGTGGAGACCACTGGTCCTAAAACATTACCCTGTGGTAATACCGTTTTTAATTATTCAAAGTTTATTACTACGTCAATTACTTACACCATGAAAAATCTATTCTCCAAGTGAGCTGTGCATAACAAATTAATTTAAATAAATAAGTTTCTTATACAAAAAGTGGGTTGGCTACCCAAAATGCGTCCGGACTTGGAGAAATTGTGATTGTCCGAAGCTTTCTTATTTGGCAAGGTTCCGATCAATCTTTTCTTTCGTGGAAACTCTGCTCGGTAGATCCATTTGAAAAGAAGAATAAATATATATGTGGAAAAATGTATGGTTTTCCGTCGAGAGAGACGATGTGGGCCATTCAAGTACCAAACTTGCAATACTTTTTTAAATAAAAAATAAACAAATAAATAAATACAACCTTCGGGCCCTGGAGAAATATACTAACGCTTCCTTTCAACGACCCAGTGTAACGACCCAGTAATGGCTTTTATAAAAGTTCAGTTGCTTTGCTGTACGGATTAAAATTTATTTTTCGACTTGAAAATGAAGAACAATTTTTTTTATTTAAAAACTTTTATGATTTATTTATCCACATTCAACACTCGGACTTTTAAATATGAGAGCCACGCTAATGCATATACTAAGTACATCTATTATGTACAATACTATAAAATATTGTAGATATATACAATATATTTATGAATCGCAAGAGAATTCAAAATGTTTATAAATAAATCATTGAAATGCTGCCAAATACGAGTATATCTTTCTTCTATGCGCTTCATTTAATTTTATAGTTGACACATTTTTCAAGTGCCCTCCAAAATTAAACGATTTGTTAAGTCAGTTGATGTGTGTAGTACACAGTGCTAGTTACAATTTATTTGTTTTTAATATAGAATGTTTGGCTTACCAAATAAAAAGAAACAGCGTCGAGAGATTAAACAATGTGAATTTGGTGTCCATAAACAGTGAGAAATCGAAAATCGTCTTCATGGTGTCCTTCAGGTTGTCATACCATGTCTGAAAGCAGAAAATATTGATACCAATATAAGCGTACTATAAGGATATATATATAAGGATATAGGTTCCAATGTAAATGCAAAAGTGAAAAGTTTTTGCGCTCAGCGAGTCAATTATCATGCTTGTTGTGTTAGTTCAAATTCAATTCAAACACTTCGAACGTTCTGCTAAATCTTCATTACTTACATCTTCGTCATCCTTGGCGATGGTCGTCATTGAGTTGCGGTAAATATTAGGACATGATGAGGCGCGTAACCGATAGCGGTGCGTGTTGAGCATGGCACCTCGATAATGTATCGAGTTTCTGTGTATGCGCATGTCTTTTAGGAAATTCGAATTTCGTATAGAGATATTGCGTCGCAAATTCGAGCGATAACTAGGCTTTTTTGATTTCGACAGACGTCGTAAGCCAGTAATGCTGTCCAGACGACTACGTCGCTCAATCGCCTCGTCCCGCCGGATGTCTTCACGCTGTTGCTGATTCACGGGCATTTGTATCACAGTCGGAGCTCCGCCGTTCTTGCGTTTTTCATGTACATCGAGTAGAGCAAACGATTCATCCTTAATTGACATATAGAAACAGTGTAGTTCATCATTTAGTACGTCTACCGAATTATGACGCAGTCCGCGCGTTTTCAAATTAGAGAGCGATGGCGTTGTGTGCTGCCCCAAGAAAAGGTTTTCGTTAAGAGAATATCGTGAGCTGGCGTTATGCTCGTTGTTTTGATCGCGTGAATATTTTTGCGTCAGATATCCTTCGTCAGAGGAGCGCAAAGAACTCTTATCCAGCGAATGTTTCTCTGAGGGCGATAGTGTCTCAATTGAGGCGAGATAATTTTTTTTGACGGCCTCTGCAGCTTCTGAGGCAATACCCCCCATCATAGTGTCATCTGGAGAGCCGATAATGGCTGACGTATGGGGATAGTTTAAGGGCGCGGCACCAGCAGAGGACATTGAAAGCAGATTCTCTCGTGACGGTGCTTCTGCACCCTCTTTATGTCGCAGTGATCGTCTGCTCAGGCTTTTCACCTCACATATGCTATCCAGCTCAAATGAACCCAAAAATGTTGGTAAAAAGATCTCACTGCGATAGCGTTTCAATGTACCATCCAACGGATCACCAATTTGTTGATTTGCTTCTGTATTGTTCTTTGTGACAAGCGAATCCAGTACAGCTTCTTTGGTGATGCCAGTATCTAAAAGCTTCTTAATCTCCTCCAAGCAAACACTTGAATTAGAAAATGTTGTAACACTCTGTGAGCGGCTCTCAAGACGATTCTCCTCGATAAGCCAATCGGGATCACGCATAAGTGCACCACAGACACAAGTATTAAGCATTGTTGCACCCAATATAAGGGTTGCACCACGCCAACCATACGAATCCATCAGATACTGCGTTAGGCGGGCATACACAAAAGTGCCTATTCCAGTACCTGAGGCTCCCACACCTGTGTATGTTTGAGAATAAATTTATATATTATTTCATATTAGTATTATCAATTTTATTTTTATTACACACCTGTGGCAAAACTGCGCTTTTTATCGAACCAAAAGGCAATAGACACCACCGCAGTGACATAACCAATACCCAGACCCAGGCCAGAAATGATGCCGAACGTGACCATTAACATCTCGATGGAATTGCAAAAAGAGGAAAGTGCAAAACCAAAGGCCGAAACTAAGCCGCCGAGAATAGTCATTTTGCGGCAACCATATTTATCAACCAGATTTGACATAATTGGACCCATAAGCAACGGCACTGAAAAGAATAGCGAACTGATCCAAGCTGTTTTCGATGGCGATTCACCAAAATAGTCCAGAAGCTGTGTGTTGATCAATCCAAAGGAAAAGGACAAGCCGTCGGCAATAAGAGAAACCACCAGTGAGGCGAATACAACGACCCACCCGTAACCGCCATCGGGCATCTCGGGTTTTTTTTTCTCTGTACTACTTGAGTCTATTGAATCGCCGGATTCATTCGATATTAGACGCTTACGCTTTCTTACGCTATTACCTCCGTTAACCAGACATGTCATAGTGCTAGATCCATCGAGGGCTACGCGTATTGTGCGATTGTGTTGTGTGCCGCCTACAGCATCGTCTTCGGCCAGATCATCGGCGGAGAGATTGCAAAAGGTGACTTCCGGAAAGAGGTCGTGCTTAATAGATTTGTTGAGCGGTGTGGTCGTCACTGCACTGGATACTGTTGCTATTGTTTGCGGTGTATCTGGCGCATTGACGCTAATCGTAGGCGCAGCTATTAGAGGCTGGTATATACTGCCATTCTGATTCGAGCTATTATTTCGTTCCTGTGATTGCTGCTCTGCAGTCGGTATAGCCATCTTTATTTTGTAGAAGGTAAATTTGAAATTTAATAATTTTTATGCACTAAGTAAAAGTTGATCGCCAAAAAAGTTACGCTTGAACACGAATTCTCCGTTTCCGATAAAAAATTCAATCTTCTTTTTTTTTGTTCTGATTTTATGTTGTTTGTGGTTTTTTCTCTTTCTTTAATTAGTGTTTTTTATTTTTTTATTTTAAATTTTACTTTTTGCTTCTTGTTATGCGGTTTTACTTTGCAAATACCAAACAGATTGGCGTAATGGTATGTGTCCTTTATTCTTTACTGCTCCGGACAGGTGCAATTGCGGTGTAGATTTGACTAACTACACTTTAAGTTGACACTACGATTCTGTGAGCGTAAAAGTTTATTCTGCTACTGCAACACGAATTCACTCAGACTGAAATTATTGTCTTGACCAATTTGCAGTCGATAGATGAAAACGGCTTTAAGATGCTGCAAAGATAACGAAGCAAAATTAATATATTTAGTTAAGCAAATAAAAAAATAAAAAAACAGAAAAACGTTTAAATGGATTAAAGCATTAAATAATTTAAAAAGCGGGAATCGACAAATTTACCATCATTTTATTTGGAGCATTAAAAACATTTGCGATGCTTTGAAATTAAATATTTAACAATTGTAAATTGATTTGAATCATAATGTAAATATATTCTAGGTCAAATTTACAAAAAAAAAAAAAAAAAAAAAAACACACAGGAAAACTAGTTGTCTAATTTAATTATTGTTTTATAACTGGGTCAGGTAATTTGCATTGATTGCCGAATGATTAAAATCGTATATATTAATTAATTTAAATTAATTTGTTTTGTTTTTGTGTTTGCAAACAAAAAATAACAAAATTTTTAACGCAAAACAGAATGAAGAACAACTCGTCTGCAAATTCGCGTTAAAACTGTTTTCGAAATGTTTGCGCAACAACAACAAAATCCGAAATTCTTTCAAAATATCGTTTCAGTTTTAGTCGTTTCTTTTAATATTGTGTATATGTATATTCTATATTCTATATATATATATATAATGTGCTAGCCAAAATATTCGGCTTTGCCCGGTTCCCCAGTACATTGTAATTTAAATTCGAGTTTATCCTCCTTTAGTTAACAAATTTATCTTTTTATAAGTACAAGTTGCACAAAAATATTTACATTAGGATTGTTGAACTATTGAAAAGAAATTTCAAACAAAAGTTTGGCTTCATTAGAAAGATATTTTTATGCCATTAGTGTTTAAATATGATTTGTGGCATTGTAGGCTCCACGGCTGGCTCAAATGTAGCGCATTCTGAGAGTAAAATTTTCGACCACTTTTTCAATCAATAGGGCAGTATCTCAGTAATGGTTCGCACAATGTTATCTTCTAAGTCGTCCAAAGTTGCTGGTTTGTTCGCATAAACCAGTCACTTCACATAACCCCGGATAAAATAGTTGAAATGCTTTAAGTCACACAATCTCTGACTGGTCCATTTCGCAAAATAACGTGTTTTGCCAAATCTTTCCTTCAGCTTCAGTAAGTCGATTGTTTGACACGATGTATGCCATGTGGCGACGTCCTGTTGGAAAAACATGTCTTCATGATGTTATCGCCATGTTCATTATTAAATAAGTATGGACCAACGATTCCACCGGCCCATAAAGCGCACCAAACAGTGATTTTATTGTTGATGTAACGGTGCCTGGGAAATCTCTCGAAGATTTTGACAAAAATGAGACTCATCCCTGAACAGAAAATGACTTCCAATGGATTTTCAGCACATTGACCGAAAGTACGGCGAAAACTATATTCATTCGGCTTTTCTTGCACTAGCCAAGATCTTTACGTAAAATTTTTCATAAAGTCGATGCTGACTGCTCCAATTGATGGGCATGATGGCGGATCGACTAATTTGTGTTCTTCCCAACACTACGCTCTACGATTCATGGTTAATCGAATTTGTCACTCGAATTGACGATTATGTTGACCTTAAAATGGACGTACCCGACCAAATTATATCAGTTTAATCCTTGTCGGAAAACGGAACCTCTAAAAAACACCCTGTATATGCACATATATAATTTTTCATTTGCGACTTGATAGTTTGAAAATGATTTAAAAATCGTGCAGTTTGGGATTTCTTCAATATTATAATGTTGCTCGAAAGATGAAAGTCTAATATTGATAATAGATTACGACATTATTCAAATTGACGCAATATTAAACACAAACTGAATGATGCAGATTGCTCAAAACTTGACACTTTTATCTAACAAAAACTAACATTTCATCTACAAAAAAAAAATTGGTTAAATACTATTAAATTTTTTTGGTAGATGTGGAGTCAAAAGGCTTCGTCGATACGCTAGCTACGATTCAAGACTTGGAAACCAACTTTATTCGCGAGATACCGTTAAGTATTCTAAGTTTGTTTCAGATCGGTTAAAAAAAATAAAATTTACAAACGTACACACTACACTTTTAATTCATATGTACATATGTTTGATTTTATTTTTATTTAATTTGCCTTCAACTTGACCTTATGTAAATTGATGCAGAAAAATAAATAATTACGATAAATCACCAAACAGGAAAATAAACAGAACTGATGGTTGGTGTTCGTAGATGTTCCGGGTGTGGTGATCCGCCAGTTGAAAGCAAAATATAAAAACATAAACAGCGGTTAGTAAACAGAAAAACAGCTGATGTCCCAGGTCTTCAACGCATATACGTACAATATTATAAATACATACTTAGTATTTATATATATACTATGTATTTACCGTATGCACTTGCAAACATTTCTGTTCCACCGCTAAAATAATTTCCATATAAGATGATAAAATAAATTATAAAGTGTTTCGGCATGGTAGTAGCTATATCTTCTCAGTCATTCTATTATATTATTTATGGCTATAGAAAGCCATCAATTTTCAAACCGATATTACAGACATCCGACAGACACTGTCAGCTGATCAAGAATACTTATAATTTCTGAGATCTACGATAAATCAGTTAAGGCGATGAAAACACATTGATAAAACTATAATACACAATTCATAGTACTATTCACAATATACTCGTATGTATGTGAAGAGTATAAAAATAGTTCTTATTAATTTTTTGCACAAAATGCTTTCTCGAACGATATAATTCTCTTTAGTGTTATTTTTTTTTTTAAATGAAAAAAAAAACACTTTTGACGTCTTTAATTAATATTGCTATTTGGGGAAGGTTTTTTTTTTGTTTTTTGACTTTTGAAAAACTGCAAAAACAAAGTACAAAATTACGCCAGGGGCATCTTTAGTGACGTTTAAAATGGATTTTATTTTTACTTGACAGCGGAGGAAAACAGTCTTATAAAATTGTGAAAATGACAAGTAAAAAAAAAAAAAAAATACAAGAAAAAACGTTAACTTCGGTTGAACCGAAGCTCTAATACCATTCACACGAAATTTTTTAAAAGTGGGGGTTTAAATTGGGGCTACCCCAAAAAGTGGGTGGTACACGCTCACTAGTAGATGTGTATGGAACGATGTAGTAGATGTGTAAGATGCCGCCATATAGAATTTCAAGTTGGTATTGACGTTTTCAACACAAATGCATAAAAGTGAACTATTGGTTTATATGGGATTACTGCAAAAAGTGGGCGGGACACGCCCATTTGTATATGTATATGAAGCGGTTGTCCATTAAAATCCACAAAATCAAATTGCAAGCTAATATTGATCTAAATGAAAGATTTTTTCATAAAAAACCGCAACAACATACAGACTGACAGACGGACATGGCTAGATCGATTCATCTCGTCGAGCTGATCAAGATATATATATACTTTATGGGGTCTACGATGGCTCCTTTAATGCGTTACAAACTTTCAGACAAACTGATAATACCATTTCACACTATGTGTGAATGGTATAAAAATACAAAAAAATCGTTAACTTCGGTTGACCCGAAGCTCTAACACCATTCACACGAATTTTTAAATCGTATTGTAAAACAAAAACGTGGGGGTTTGTATAGGGGCTACCCCAAACAGTGGGCGGTACAACTCCCACTAGTAGATGTGTATGAAGCGACCATTTATAGATGCCAACATATCGAATTTAAAATTGATATTGATGTTTTTCCTACAAATGCATAAAAGTGAGCTGTGAGCTGCTCCCCCTAAATCGCATTTCAATCTAATATTGACTTTAACAAAGAAGTTTTTCAAACAAAAACAGAAGTAGGCAGTGGGTTTGTATGGGGGCCACCCCAAAAAGTGGGTGTGGCGGGTCAATCTTGACACTCTATTAAACTGCAATAAAAAGAAGTGTATGTGCCAATTTTCAACTGGATAGCATAAAAATTAATCCCAAAAAAATGCGCAACAACACACGGTCAGGCGGACGGACAGACATACGAACGGTGGTAGATCGACTTGTCTCGTCGAGCTGATGAAGAATATATACGGTCTACGAAGCCTCCTTTAATGCGTTACAAACTTTCAGACAAACTAATAATACTATTCAAACTTTGTGTGAATAGTATAACAATATTAAAGTGATTTAAAGAAGTTCTCCATACAAACGCGGTGGGTTTGAATGGGGCTACCCCAAAAAGGGGGAGGAGTGGCTAGTCCCACTCATTGATGTATATGTATGTGTAAAGAGTAAGACCATTAGAATAAAAAAGTTGTTCATACAAAAAGGCAATAAAAATAAGTCAAAGTGTCAATAAACAACTCGATATCATAAAAATTGGTCCCCAATAAATGCGCAACAACTTCCAGACGGACATAGCTAGATCCACTCGTCTCGGCGAGCTGATGAAGATTCTACATACTTTATGTGGTCTACGATGTCTCTTTTAATGCGTTACAAACTTTCAGACAAACTGATAATACCATTTCACACTATGTGTGAATGGTATAAAAATACAAAAAAATCGTTAACTTCGGTTGACCCGAAGCTCTAACACCATTCACACGAATTTTTAAATCGTATTGTAAAACAAAAACGTGGGGGTTTGTATAGGGGCTACCCCAAACAGTGGGCGGTACTCGCCCACTAGTAGATGTGTATGAAGCGACCATCTATAAGATGCCAACATATCGAATTTAAAATTGATATTGATGTTTTTCCTACAAATGCATAAAAGTGAGCTGTGAGCTGCTCCCCCTAAATCGCATTTCAATCTAATATTGACTTTAACAAAGAAGTTTTTCAAACAAAAACAGAAGTAGGCAGTGGGTTTGTATGGGGGCCACCCCAAAAAGTGGGTGTGGCGGGTCAATCTTGACACTCTATTAAACTGCAATAAAAAGAAGTGTATGTGCCAATTTTCAACTGGAAAGCATACAAATTAATCCCAAAAAAATGAGCAACAACACACGGTCAGGCGGACGGACAGACAGACGAACGGTGGTAGATCGACTTGTCTCGTCGAGCTGATGAAGAATATATACGGTCTACGAAGCTTCCTTTAATGCGTTACAAACTTTCAGACAAACTAATAATACTATTCAAACTTTGTGTGAATAGTATAACAATATTAAAGTGATTTAAAGAAGTTCTCCATACAAACGCGGTGGGTTTGAATGGGGCTACCCCAAAAAGGGTGAGGGGCGGCTAGTCCCACTCATTGATGTATATGTATGTAAAGAGTAAGTCCATTAGAATAAAAAAGTTGTTCATACAAAAAGGCAATAAAAATAAATCTAAGTGTCAATAAACAACTCGATATCATAAAAATTGGTCCCCAATAAATGCGCAACAACTTCCAGACGGACATAGCTAGATCCACTCGTCTCGTCGAGCTGATCAAGATTATATATACTTTATGTGGTCTACGATGTCTCTTTTAATGCGTTACAAACTTTCACACAAACTGATAAATCCAATTCACGCTGTGTGAATGGTATAAAAAAAGAAAAATCGTTAACATCGGTTAAACCGAAGTACTAATACCATTCATACGAAATTTCAAATCGTATTATACAACATACTCCAAATTGTGGGCGGACACGCCCATTTGTATATGCATATGAAGCAGCCATCCATCAGAAGCCATCATATCGAATATCATAATTATAAAAATATCAACCCCCAAGAGGTATTGGGGCTCGTGGGGACCTATCACATTTTGCCGAAAATTGAGACCAAAATTTCGTGCTCATATTTCGAGCCATAATACGTTGTGAAATTGGGGAATTTTGATATATTACATTTATCATATTCACACGGTGTGTTAAAAATATTCAGAGAAACTGATAATACCGCCTCACACCATGTGTGAATGGTATAAAAAGGTTGAATAATTTAAAAGAAAAGAAACACATCGTTCTGGAGACCCCTAAGGCCAAAGTGAGGTGAAAAAAAAACCAAAAACATACAGCAATTACATATTCAGCCTCAAAAAAAAAACCGACTTTTCTAAGACGGGGCGGATCAGACCAATTGGTACACTACTGCCTGCAGTCGTGCTGGAACAGAATTGACAATGAATTTAAATAAGTTGTTCTATGTAGTTATTAAGTTACGTACTTATAAACTTAAACTAAAACTTTTTGGAAAAATTTTAACGACCATTCTTATACAACAGTATTTATGGTCAAGACCAACTATTTTGACTTGTTGCTTAAGTGTTATATAAAATATTATGTTAAAAATTTTAAAACTTACTTCGTCAAAATGTAAATTGTCTGGTTTTTCGATTCTCCGTTGAAAGTTGCGATGACAACAACAAAACTACAAACAATTAGACTTGAAATAACTTTACAAATATCACCAATCGTCAAATTATTATCACAACAAATACTAAAATTCAAAGCAGCTTCATTAATATTTTCGCGGTTATTTTTAGTTAGTAATTGAACTTGATCACACTGCACAATCGATTTTTGATTAAATATATTGTTGTTATTGTTGTTGCTCTCACTGTAACAATCACTAAAACCGCCAATTAATTCACCATAATTAGATAAATCTTCAGTTATTTGCAGTTCACTCTCACTGCGGCGATTAGCAAAGTGTTTATTGAATCCGTTCAGTGTGACTTTGATTCTTAAACGTGGATCACGTGGAATATAATGCAGAAAAACTTTATTCGATTTACTACTATTGTTGTAAGTACGAGGACTGTTATTGTTGTATTTGATGAAAAGTTTTATATCGATAACAACAAATGAAGTTATCGTTGTTGTCGCTGTAGCGACTATTGATATTAAATTATAGATTGAGTTTTGCTTCTTTTTAGGTTTAAAACAATTGGATATTATTGTTATTTTGATTGGTTTACTGTTTGTTGTTGTTATTTGTGTTGTAGTTGTTGTTGTTGTTGATGGTGACCTTAACCGAATGTCATTCATTAAGAACGATATCTTTTTTATCACAGGCCAACGGCGAAATAATGGTAAAAAGTACGGCGCTCTTAATGCCGAAAGATAATGATGATGAAGATATTGTAGAGTAGATTGAGCAAATGTTGACAAATTGTAAGCGTTACAGCGTCTTACAATTGTTTTTGTTGTTGTTGTTGTCGCTGTAAGCTGTATTGCCTTTGATTGGCTTTGAATTGTATTATTACTGGCGTTGTGGTTTTTACTCTTCGACGTCGTTGTCACCCACTTTAATTTCTGCTTCAATTCGTGCGTCTTTTGCGTTGACCTCAGTCTTATGCTCAGCCTCGTCGACGTCTTCTTCTGCGTCGGTTCAATTGGTTTCGTATGCACCAGTAGCATCAACATGCGGCACGTGGTAAATGTCAATTGAATGTTATAAAATTTCACAATACGAAATTTTAAATAAATTTAAGAATCACACACGCGAGTTCATGGATATTTAACTCTTGAAATATGCATAGGTACTTGAACTATTGAACGAACGAACAAAAGAAAACATAAATTTAAAGTTACACTAAAAATAATAAGGTAGCCAAATGGGAGTTTTCACGAAACACTTGTATGTATGAATATAAGATTACTTAAAAACAAATTATTTATTTTCGTTTATAAGTTGTTTTTATATTTTGGGACGCGCGTTCACTGCGTGTCAAATGAACACATTTTCCGGCGCTTTCGGGTACATAGCTGCAAATTGGTTTTCTCTATTGTTTATTACTATTTAGTATAAATGTTTATTTGTCTATTGCAGTGCAATACGGCTTATGGGTTGTTGTTGGTATTTTACTTGTCCACAAGTATCTTGAGATGCTGATGATTTAAATGTTTGCCGTTGAACAGCTGTGCTGATTAGCAACTAGTGTCCTTCTTGTACTTGTTTATGGAAATCTGCAATAGAGTTAAAAAATATTCTTTTAATAAGATTTTTAACCAGCTTGAATAGAGATTAAAATAAATCTTAAAATTACCATTAATAAATAATCTTTATAAGTGTTACGAAAGTAATTCAATCTTATTGATTTATTTAAATTATTCGGATTTGAGCCTAGAGTACAAGGTTCTCCTTTATAAAGTTTATTTGGACTTATGATTATGGGGTGCCAGCAAAATTCTTATTGGTGAGATTGATTCTCCCTACTTGCTTCAGTCCATATCACTAAATATTCCCATTCGGCTAATTCGTCACTTCGTGCCAATAAAATTGCCCTTTTGAACGACAAATTACGTGCTAATAACTCACTCCAATCTCTTTGTTCTATCTACAATAAAATTTCACCATATTTTTCTTTTGATTCGTCCTTGAACTATGTAAAAAATTCCGTACTGACAAATCACTATTCAATCAATTTGTAAATTTCATTTAGCAACTTCCATTTTTTTATTTTTTTAAAAGCGGCCGCTTGGACCACTGCCCAGCAGGCTGTGAGTGAGAGGCACATTGGTCAATCTGGCGGCCAAACAAAAATGTATCCAACGGGTATGTGTCCGCAACTTCCTTCTTCTAGGTTTAAGTTAGTTTAGTTAATGTATAAAGTTTAAACCATTTTATTTGATATATATAGTTGCAATTTTAAATAAATAAAGAAATAATAATCTCTGGAGCTCCATGGTACATACGAAACGAAAACCTTAACATAAGAACTGTTAAGGAAGAAACTGCGCGTCTCAATCAGAACTGCCAGTGCAGACTTGTTTCCCATCCCAACGATCGCCTAGCCCAGTAAAGAATTCTTAGGGCCGCAGAAACAATAACTGTCAGTTGATGACATAGAATAAGTGATAAGATTTAGGATTTTTTCCATTATTATTAGCCTTAACTTGAGGAGAAGATATAAAGAATAAAAAAAAAAAAAATAAAAAAAATAAGTCTCAATACTAACTTTCAAAGCAATATTTCAAAGATTGAGGGTATAGGTCCGACAGACAGACGACAGACAAACTGCAAGATAGACGGACATGGCTAGATCGACGAGTCTTGTAATGATGATCACGAATATACATAATTTATGGGGTATCCTTTGGAAAAGCATTGTGACTAATTAATAATAGTATTCACACTCTGTATGAATAGTATAATAATCTCAAAACAATTTTTATACTCCTCACACAGAGTGTAAATAATACTATAATTTAGTCACAATGTTTGCAACGCCTTTAAGGATGCATCAGAGACCCCATAAAGTAAATGCAAAGTAAAACCTCAATGAAATAATTCACATTATTAAAAATGTATATATGAAATATGTGTATGGTTTTCTTAAAAGCACTAATTAAGATTAAAACAAATTTAAACAAAAATTAAGCATATATAAACAAAGAAGATGTTCAAATCATTTTAAGTTTTGCATTGCATTAGTACCCATTTTTTTTAGATAGTTTGAACTCCATGCGGTCGATGTCGCGACCATTTGCAAGTCCATTTAAATAATCATATTTGGCGTACATATAGTATTGTAATTTACTATCAAATACATCTCATTTAATAAAATTAAATTCGCATTTTTAGCTAAATATAGATTGGGTAGGTAAGCAGGTCTTGTCTGGAATTTCAATGCTTAACATAATGAACAAACAATGCGAAATATTTTTAAATTAATTTTAGTTTCACTGTCTTGCTACAAATTCCGAGCAACGCAAATATTCAAATACGTACTATAAGCAAGTAGGACAAATGACAATTGCTGACAAGAGTCTTACAATAATAATACCCGTAATAATAGCAACAACAAATATAAAATGCCTTTTCATAACAATGCAAGTCGTCAGCAACATTCAAATGAATGAAGATGTGGCGCCCATTTTACACTTTCATTCGAATGAAATACTTAGATAAGTACGATGTAGCCCCCCCCTTATGTATACGACGTAAATATCGCTATTCGTATTGGTTGTTCAACGCCCCTTCATTCAACTTGAAAAATGTCGCCCACCTGCATTCCATTTAATTGTATAAGTTGGTATTGAAAAGGATATGTTTTTTTTTTGTACTAGCTTGAACAAGTTTCTTTTTTACGTGCGAAAGTTTTAAAATGAAATTGAAGAGGTGTAACAAGAGCTATTATTCTTTGAAATGGATATGTTTCCATTGAGTGGCTATATGTGCTTGGCAATAAAATATAAGTTTTAAGTTCTACCTACCTAAATACTTAAACATACTACAATATTAATGTAAATCTTGTTAGTTACGTTTATATAAGAACCTATAAAAACTTGGAAAATTGGTCAAGAAGTCTTTGGAAATATATGGTTTATACTACCAAAATAAATTGTCAGATTTAAATTTTTTTACAAATTCTATCAACTGGTTTCATATTGACAGTTGATTAAAGCAAACTACTCTTGATATTTTCAGACAAAAGAAGAGAAAAAAAAACTATTTCGTAACTTGCTTAATGACTTCTGCTTAAATTAGATTTGAGATATATCGATGTTTCCGACAGAAAAAATAAATGCCGAATTGGATGAGATAACGACATAGTGAAATATGAGATATAACTTGGCACAAATAATTGGATATGAAAAATATAAGCAATATTGTGAATGCGTGATTTTACAATGGTTTGATATATGGTAATTTTGTTATTAAGATGGACGAAAGATTCATCTTTTCAAAAATTTATCTATGTCAAAAAACAGAATTAGCTAGTAAACATGATTTACTACGACTTTCGATGAAGATTATCTTAACAAGAATTTTCGAATTTTGGGAATTTGTAAAGATTTGTTTGCGTTGGATAATTTGAGAATATCACGAAAGAGGCTCGTATTGATTGATACATACGCTGTTCTAATCACGTCTGTGACATTGTGACGCATCATGTATATATGCATATGAGCCCAAAACAGCAATCGACTGCATGGATGTTCCAAGACAAATCAAATCCAATAAAAGTTGTTTGAGGACGAAGCACTTCGAAGCAAAAAGTCGTCATTTTTCTCGGAAAGTTATGGTAGTTATGTTTCATTAGAGCAACGTAAGACGATCAATTCTGAATGGTACACAAAATTTCATTAGCCAGAAATTTTCGGAGAATTGAGCAAAACCAACAGCCGATGACGGTTCATTCTCGAAAACGGCATGCGTGGGCCCACACTTCGATTCACACAAGAGAATTTTTGCGCACTCAAAACATTGAATTGATGAGTCTTCCAGTTTATAGCCCTAACTTCTCTCCTTCTGTTCCCTTACATCAAAAATAAAATGCGTCTGAAGAAGTTATTGAAGTTTTTAAACAGCTTCTTTTGGAGGTACATATCTTCATGGAAAATATTTTGAAAAACGATAATACCATTTTCAATGATAAGTTTCTGTATTTTCATTATAAGGGGCACAATATAAAATGCAATCCACGTATAGGAGCTATCTTTTACAGTGGAGTTGAGTAAGATGGAAAATGAGAGTATAAATATATAAATATGGATATTCTCCCTCTTGTATTTTTCCGATATTTTTGCATTTACTCGTTCATACTTTTTGAGGTATGTTAAGTTTAATTTAAGCTGTTACAAACATATGCCTTACTTAATATACCTTTTTACCATATGGGTACAACAAGGTACAAAAACAAGTAATTTTCTATGAAATAACATTTTTATTCACTTGCAATCAAACAACAATGATATGCGATAATCCAGAAACAGTCGGAACGTGTACACATCCCCGGTCGCTCTGAAGATAATTTCGCTGCGGTCTTTGAAGTTCAATGCTCGATAGCCGCGTGAGTGATAGCGTTTAAAAAACATTTCACGAGACTCTGTCACTCTTTCTTTTAATTCAATTGCAATTGCTTAAATATACACAAAATACAGAGATACCTTGATAATGGAAATTGTGTCGAGAGAGTAAATGAGTCGGTGTATATTTTAATCGCATGCGAAGTCTGACGTTTTTGTTTGACTTTATTCAATTACTTTCGCAGCGTGTTCTAAATGTCTATACAACAAATTACCACGGAAATATGCTTATCACAAAAACAAAAAAAAAAAAAAAATGTAACGAGTAAAAACAAATATATAGTATATACTACTCATACATTCTATATAGACCGAATCAAGAGGAGCAAAATATTTAGTTTATTAGCACGCTTATCTTTAGAATACAATACATATACATATTATGAAGAATTTTGTATAATTTTTTGAAGTGCTTCAATACCTTCATATACTCGTATAATATGACAAACGGTCATGTCAATTGTACGGAGAGTTTGTAACGCTGGTAAGGAGACATGGGAGAAACCCATAATATATCTCTGTAGCATACTCCTGATCAGTTCCCCAAGGAGACTATATAAAGCGTAAATGTAGGTATCAACAAGCCATACCATGTATATAGCCATGCATGTTTGATTGTCTATCTAAATATTTGTACGGCGGAATGCGGTATTACTATCACAATAAAGCTTATAAATAGAAATATATTGTAGAAATCGTGCACACGCGTAGTTTTCTACAATCATGGTCTTGGTATTCATCAATATTTAGCTTATACTGCTTATACATATGATAGCGATGACCATATATGTACGTTTTCAACATACGGTAATTCAAAAATATCAGTGTTATCGAAGTGAAGCATTTTAAATTTTTTTGTAATTGCTGATAAATTTTTTTAAGCCTTGTAGATTGTTCGAAATATTAGCTTTTATTAGATATTTTTTTTAATCTCTTTACGAGTGGTATGCGTAGTAAGTACTTATTACAATTTTGTTGAGGAATTTGCAGCACATTACACAAGACAAGACAATAAACCAGACCGATCCTTTATTTAGGGGGTCTTTTTGTCTTTGAGTACATACTATATCTATAAAAATTTAACAATTAAGTTTATTCTAAATTTTAAAAGGTAGTTTCCTTTTCCTAATTTTAGTATAAGAAATAAAAATTTGAATACAATAAAATAACTTCTCGCTTCTGATTACAAAATATCTCTATACCAAATTTTAGACCGATATCTCAAGTTAGTTGCGACTTTACAGACAACAGGTAGACATGGCTAGAATAATTCACAGCGTCTAGCTGATTACGAACATATATGTATACTTGTTTATGTGCTATACTTTGTGATATCCGATTTATGATTTATGTATTGCAAACACATAAAAACAACTCAATAAAATATAAACGGTGTAACACATAATTCTCTTTCAATCTCAGAATAGAGGTTAAAAGAAAGAATTTTATGAATGAAGTTTATAAATTTGTGACGAAAGAGATTTCTGTGTTTTAGATTTATGCAGTTCCATTTATGCAGTCAATAATTCTCATAAAAAACAAACACACACACACACACACTAATTCAGCAGTTGATGTTTAAATATATTATATTTTTATATTAAACTCACTTTTTAAAATTTACAATTTGTTTTTATACACATTTCAAATAAGTTTCGTATGGCTTCGCTACACTATATGCAACATTTTCAATAAATTTTCCTTTGTTATACATTTTTTGTATAATTATCCATTTAAAATCAAATTAGTCATTTTTAATTTTTTAATTAATCTTTAATTTACAACAGAAATTTAGTTTAATTATTTTTACACATTGCATTTCCTTTGCGTTTCATACAAATTATTTTCGGTCCATCTTCGCGTGTGTTTCTAACGTGAAGACTGACATCGTTAGCGCGAACGTGTGAACGACTGAGTGAGAAATGTATGCCTTTTATATAAAATAATATATACATAAGTATGTTTGTATATTGCAAGTTCGTCACTCGTCTACGTCGTCGGCTGCAGAGACATTATCAGACGAGGATTACACTAAGAGTTTTTATAAAATGTATGCACATATTATTGTATATCGCTTCTTACAATTATCTTCGTTGGAATGTATAAAATTTGGCTTAAAAGAAAACAAATCCAAAAATAGTTGGCTCACATGTAAATACTATAGCAAAAATATCGGGGAGAGAAAAAATATTCGCTCGTTCCCGCTCCGATTGCATATATTAACTGGATGTCTGAATATTCTCTTAGCCTTGCATACATATACATATGGAGCTTTCATTCAAACTTTCGGTTTTTTTGAATTTTGTTTTTTTTTTAAATCTTTACACATTCATCCTATTCGATAAGTCATCGTCGCCATAGCAATGTGGCGATGTAATAATTGTGTATAGTCAAGGAGAATCTAAATGTCTAGCTATTTTAGTTCCTGAAGTCTGTTGTCTCATACAGACGGATATAGCTAAATCGATTCAGTTTCCGATGCTCATCAAGAATCTATATATAAATAGGCAATTGCAAAACGTTCACAGCCCTTTTAACACCCTTAAACCAAACATAGTTGCTTGGTATAGCCTCCTTCTGCCTGTAACATACCTTCGCACACACTTATTATACCCTTGTCCATTCGGGTACAATACTTAAAAAGCTATACTTTTACAAACTAATTAAAGATAATTTGATGGTAATGAGATTTAAATTTTCCACACATTCCCTTTTTTGTTATCTAGTTTCGAAAACAAATTCGTCAGGCATATAGATTATATAGCTCCCACAAGAAGCTCCGTTAAAAAACCGAGCTCGCAAGAAGTGGTCTATTTTTACATTCAGTCAAAAAAAAAAAAAAATTGCGTGCGGACACGATTTAAAATAGAAGCGAAGAGACATTTCAATTCTGTTTCATTTTCAAACGGTCTTGATTCAATCAACGTGAGTTTTTGTCGCTCACTTTATGCATTTGTTGTGCCTTTTGCTCATATAGGTGTGTTACTTATATTTTAACATATGCACACAATTTAGCGGCCTATCTCTTTCTCCCTCCCTCTTCCACACCTTGCCAACGATAAAATATTTAAAGCAACAGTTGTTAATGCAACAACAAGAACAAAAGACACTTTTCGCTTGCACTTGGCTCGTTTTGTTCAGTTGCTGATGCTCAGTTGCTGAGAGTCGAACGAAAGTGTACCCATCGTTCTATTATCGTAAGACAGCTTCGTGGGTATCGCTCATAGATAAGCATGAAACAGAAGACACGAAAGAATAAAAAAAGAAGAGTTCTGTTGTGAGAGTGAGCGATACAGCATTCTAAAATTTGGTTGAGCATATTTTGCGAGTTCTGGTAAAAATATAAGTTTTTTTGAGAAAAAAGTTTTTTTACAAGATATAAAATATATATATATATATATATATATATATATATATATATATATATATATATATATATATATATATATATATATATATATATATATATATATATATATATATATATATATATATATATATATATATATATATATATATATATATATATATATATATATATATATATATATATATATATATATATATATATATATATATATATATATATATATATATATATATATATATATATATATATATATATATATATATATATATATATATATATATATATATATATATATATATATATATATATATATATATATATATATATATATATATATATATATATATATATATATATATATATATATATATATATATATATATATATATATATATATATATATATGTGTGAACCACTCGCTTCTAATGCGGCTCTGGCCCAGACACTACGTCACACACTGGTTATGGTTATCATCATAAGCTTAATCATGAAATGGAGTTAAAAAATGTTTTCCATACTTACAAATTGTTTTTGGAAAGCTGTTTTTTTTAATATACTGTATTTTCTTTTTTGGACACTCGAAATGGCTTGTTAGTATTGGATCTGAACTAATTAATTAAAAAAGTCCTGTTTTGATTTTCTCGTCCCATTTTGTTCAAATAATTTTCAAGAACAATATTACAGTCTTTACTACGTGCTTTATGCGCCAAATGTTTTGAAGAAATATAGTTTAATATGTATTAATTTTAAGAAAGATACTTTTAAACCAATATCGTATTTTATGTTTTTCGTAACTATATGTTTATCAATAGCTCAAAAAGGAAATTTTTTTGGACATGACAGGAAAAATAATAAATAAGATTAAACATATATTTATTGGTATCCCATGCATACTACAAGTT
The DNA here is from genome assembly GCA_035044765.1 of Leucophenga montana. NCBI lineage: Eukaryota > Metazoa > Arthropoda > Insecta > Diptera > Drosophilidae > Leucophenga > Leucophenga montana. The sequence continues at coordinate 296,091 of JAWNNQ010001328.1, read as the reverse complement.
AGTGAAATATCTGATATTGATGGCTGTTGTTAAAACATTGACTTCACTAATAGTTTAAAAATAAAAATGGACTGATAAAATGTATCAAATCTTAATTTTTGACTTTACGCAACGAAGAGCGAATGGAAGCTCAACTTGCCAAACGTATTGGGACTCTGATTAACTTAGAGCAGTTTATTTTCTGATTATGGTGTAGTATATTTATACAGTCAATACATAGTAGGAACTGGTATTATCAGTTTGCTTGAAAGTTTTTAACACATTAAAGGTATTAGACATTATGGACCTTATAAAGAATATATATTCTTGATCAGCTCGTCGAGACGAGTCGATCTGGCCATGTTCGTCTGTCAGATTTGTGGGGTATATATTTTTTAAGAATTTTTTTGTCCCAAATTTATGGAGTATGGCCATATTGATATGATACGCCATATCAATAAAAAACTTGCTTAGTTAAGTCAATATCAGCTTGCAATTCTATATAGTGTTTTTTATGGACGACAGCTTCACATTCAAATACTAATGGGCGTGTCCGGCCCACTATGTCGGTAGCCCGATACAAACTCAGAGCTTACTTTTTTGCTAATGTATGAAAAACTCAATATCAGATCAATATGGACGGCCGATTCACGTACATATACTAACGGGCGAGTGTCCTTTTTTTGGGGGGGTGGCATCTCATACAAACCCACTTTTATGTTGTCGGATGAAAAGCTTCTTCATTTAAGTCAATACCAGCTGGAAATTAGATATGGTTGTTTCCTATGGACGGCCGCTTGTCATACGTATACTAATGGGCATTACCCCCCAAATTAGTCTATTACCAAAATGTCCCTTAATTTTTATATGACATGAATAAAAGGAATGGCGAGACTGACATGCACTATGTTAGTTCCAGTATGAGACGACTATAGACGACGACAATGACATATTACAGAATAGGGAGGAATAAACAATGAATATAATGAATCTTATTCAAACAGAGTTATTTTTAGTCAACTTAAGTACATGCAAACATCCCAAAATTCTTTAAAATCCATAAAATTTTTAATTTGTCATACTTTTTAGATTGTATAACCTTTTAGGGTTACCCTCTAACCATTCGTCTATAGCTACGAACTTGTCGCTTATTGTGACCGCTTTACCGATACGAAGTCTCTAATCATAAAACTGCTTGCTTTATAATCTAATAAATTTCTTATCACAACAAGCTGATTTCGTCTTTTGTTCGTTTGCCGCGGATAGGGGAGACGCTTTCAAATTTTAATACATACAGTGAAATCTCTCTTAGAGAACATCTTCAAAACGTTTTTTCAAATCTTTATAGTTATCTGAACTTTAAAAAATTGATTTCAAACTTTTTCGGTTTTTCAAAAAAATCAACTACAAATTGTAATTATTTTTCAGTCTAAGGGATAGTTTGTTTAATGTCCGGGTCTGTCGAGTACTCGCTCTAAATATTTTAATACCAAAATTGTAGAGTTTTTTATATCTTTTGATACAATGTTGTTTTAGTTCTCAAATTCATGTGCTCACTGCTACTTAGTTAGTTACTAGTTATACTATACGCTGTGATTAGTTTGAAAAACTCTTAATCAAATCACAAGCACACATTTACAATGTAGACCTTGTGCGTTGCTTTAATCAAATTAGATAGGAATAATAATATTTAATAGTAGCTATATTTAATTTATATAAATATATTGTATATCATTCAATTTAGTAAATTTGTAGGTTGCTAGGCTACGCAAGAGTGTTTCTGGGTGTACCTAGAAATGTTATTTTATAATACGAGTATTGACTGAATGCCATAACATAAGCGATAAATCAATGATTAATTGAGCATACGATTGAGTGGAGTGGATTTAAAGCTAATTAAGTTCTAAATATTATGCTCTTAACAGTTTTATCATATACAATTACTTAATTATTTTGCAGATAATGTCCGATTAGACGACAATGCTGTTGTCTGATAAGCAAAATGCGTTTATTGTTTAAAATTTCAATTTACCAATTGAAATTGGTATAAACTACAACCAAGTGGATTATGGCCGAAATTTACCAGTTTTCTTGCCCCGGTTCTGCTGGTAACCTTATCGAAAGGAACGATGTGGAAACGTATGTAGTATTTCAATTTCAAATGTGAGAAAAATAAAACGAAATAAAATAGAATGAGGTCAACAGACGTATAAAATGTCAGAAACTGTTATGATTACACATAATATATTAGTATTAGTTAGATAGACAATGAGATGGTCACAACTTCAAATGATTGCCATGAAACAACATGCAAATAGTTCTGTGTCCTTGCCATGCTTTGGGGAGCGATTTACTGGCATTATCTGCAGCGTACTTCTTTCCACACCACCGTATCTATTTTTGTCACTCACTCTTTTTCTGTTACATCGCAAGAAATAACTATAAAATGCTGAAGGATTCGCTTAGCCATGTTGACACTGCAGCGCACCATGTTTAAAAATTTATATCTTAATACGGAAAAAGGCAAATGACAGAATATCTAGCTATAGAAATTTATAATTCAGCGTCACCTGCTGTCACTTTCATTTAAGGTTGCCACTCTGCAACAACGCAGCGGCGGATAAGCAATTTTGAAAGCTGTTTCTGATAAAAGCGGATTACGAAAGTTAGAAAGGAAGCGTGTTAACCATCAAGAAAGGAAGTACATCGAATAAGCAAGCAAATTTTTCATGTCGCTGGCATTTAAATAGAATTTGCACATTGAACCGATTAAAAAAAATATATATAAAACGTTCTTTTGTGGCACACTTTTCAATTTTTCCTCGCTCTCTCATATCTTATTCAGGTACTTTGTAGTAATTGAATACACAATTTAAAAAATCCTCTTAAATAAGTAAAACCCAAGTGACGAAAGTTTACTTGCAACTTACAAAACCTCTAACATAAATTTCATGACGAAAGATTTCTATTTTTCATTTGTATTGTTTGTAATATTGATAATATAATATAATAAAATTTTTTCAAATTAGTGTTCGCATGAATTTCGCCTTTTTTGACAGTTGTAGATAGGATAGAGGGTTGTGGATATTTTGTTGCGCATGAATTAGAAAGAAATAAATTAAAATAAAATTTAAAAATCAATATAAATTATAATTTATGAAAAAACGACATTGAGAAAGCTAAAATTCATATATATATCAAACATTTATATATGTTTAGATACATATCTATAAAAATTCCCACGAATATAACAGTTAAAACAGTTGGGCACACATGATGTATGTAGCAGCTACGATATTTTTATTTAGTGGGAGATGTGCGTGAGCGAGACAAATAGCAAAATCTAATTGGATACATTTCTATCATATGTTGAAAAATATAAAGACGTTTGGCCAATTGTAATCTGAACTTGTTTTAAGCTTTTCCCGCCATAATCGGACATTTTCAAAAAAAACTTATGGAACAAAAGTTAGTTAGCTTTTTTAGATACTAAAATTCATGTATCAAAACAATTTTGGTTTTCTAAAGGACTCAAACAAACACAGACAGACACACACACATACAAATTTAGTTAACTTGTCAATAATGCATAACTTTTGAACGGGTGCCCGATTTTCTTTGTCTTGGGCTCGTTGGACTCGTCTCGTTGTAAAGAATAAGCAAACAAGTAGTTTGGGCGAAAGCCACGGGTAAGACCCAATACCCTTTTTTATGGATTAGTATTTTCAATCCCTTGTATTTCGGACTAGGACCGATTTTGTATGTTTTGACATTTTCTGAACGTACGTTTCACTGAGGTGGGTTTTCGTCACTTGCGAGAACTACCGTCCACAGTAATGGAAGATATGTGGTTGAAATTTTACAATTTTACAATTCCATGGACTGCACTTTCTGGCTACTCTTATGTCATGTTAATTCATTATAAAACGTTGTAATTTGAGTACAATAGCTACAAAAAGTGTTAATTGATTTGCGGTCTAAGTGATTAAGATTAATTTAATAGAATGAGAAAGCAAACATGCACATATCAATACCCTCTGGTTTCATACATAGTATCCGAACAAACTATTTAATGCACAATTAATCGTTGACATATCATTTTCCACTCGCCTTACACATTTGTATAGAGTAGGCGATATACATATGTGACACGCGGGTATTCGTTTGGTTATAACACCTTCATAAATAGTGTAGAATTAGTTTGTCGGAAACAGCCCCTAAAAATTAAGTGCAGGTGATGGGCCCGAGAAAATTCTCCTTTCCAAAGTTAATCAAAATGCTTTTGAAAAATAAAAAATAATTTAGTATGTATATACTTGATTTAGTTCCTTTTTCCATCTATAGTTTCGGAAAGATTTTGAGAAAGTGAATTCGTTAAAATGGCAAATTTTTCGTTTGGAATGATTTGAGTCCAATTGAGATTGAGCAAGTGAAATTCACATTACTAAGTGCAAATCAAGTTCAAATTACAAAGTGCTCTAAATGTATAGACGTTTAGCTTTAGCTGTTTTTTTTTAATGTTGTCCAAATTCATTTACTTATGGCCTGGTCACACGGTCTTATATTTGCTATGGTAGTCGCGCGACCTCTTGTGACCATGAAAAAATATATCTCGTCAGCATTGTCCCGCGACATTTTTGGAAAAAGCTCCGTTTCTATTTCGTGTAAGATTTTCATGTCATTTTGTTAACAGTGTTGTGAAGTGTTGCAAAAAGTAGTGATCAGTGTGTTAAAACATACAAAAAGTAAAAATCAGCTGTTTCACTTCTTCTTTGCACTTGTTGCGCCGTAGCAACCATTTCCGACACCAAATGCTACGTGCATGACTTCTTCGCTTTTTGCTTCAGCTTTTTGCTTTTTTAATTTGCATTTTTTTATTAGCCGCATAAATTGCTAATAGTATAGCAAAAATGGTCACCATTTAATCCATTTCAGACTAGTGTTTTAAATGCAATTCTGCTGCCATTGGTTAACACAAAAAATGCAGCTGTAAAATTTCTTGCGTACTCGTTTTGAAAACAAAGTAATATTTACATGAGATATTTTGACAGTTGCATGAAATCCAAGACATAATATGACACCAAAATGTAAGAACCAGCTCATTACTCTAAGAACCGAGTAACTAGCTATAAAACTCAACCTTGAGTAAAACAAAATCGTTGAAAGTTTTTAACTGCACCTAAAGCTCTAAATGATCTTCAACACTTGAAACGGATACTGGTTTTATAATATAATTTTAGGATAATTTCTTTTTTAATTCTCTTCTTCTACCTCCATATCTTGAAACTGGTATAAAAATGAAACATTTAATTTGTGCCTTTTGTTGGCTCAAACGTTTATTTACTCCATCCACCTACGAATGAATCTATAATGATGATCTATAATGATCTCCAAATTCAGTTCTTCAACAATGCATGATTCATATTTTCATTGCTTTTTTTTTTTCTTTTTTAATTGTGGTAATTATGCTGCGGTATTCATAAAACGACTGACATTCGTTCAAAATTGTTTTCCAATGGTGTCATACAATTTTTAAAATTTTTTGACTTCGATATCTACAGTAGCTTGTAGAATGTTGTACTATAGGAAATACATCAAAACCCACCCACATTTGAACATATACATAGTTTAAAAATTCTATCAACATCCCGACGTTATTTTGCTGTGTAAGTAAAACTAAGGAACGAGCGTTTGATAAACAGGCAAATTAAACTAACAAATTACGAACCCCTATTTTTACATACCGTAGTAATTGCTTTGCACTCGTGTAAAATGCCATCACATTGACCCGGGTCCCTAAAAAAGGCCGGGCCTAACACACGGCCGACTGATCACGAGTATTTAAATGATATTAGATTACGGATACATGCGGGTATATGTACATACATTTCAAAATTAAAAACAAGAAAAACATAAATTTCGGTTGAACCGAACTTCTAATACCATTCACGCGAAATTTCAAATCGTCTTGAAAAACATAAACATGGGTGGCGGGTTTGTATAGGAGCTACCAAAAATGTGGTCGGACACGCACATTAGTATATGTATGTGAAACAACTACCATATCGAATTTCAATCTGATACTGGCTTAAACAAATAAGTTTTCATGGGAGCATTTAAGAAGTGACTGTCCATAGTAAGCCTCTATATTAAATTGAAAGCGGGTATTGACTTAAATAGAGCAGCATTTCATACAAAATGTCAAAAGTAGGAGGGTGGTTTGTAACTTAAAAATTGATACCTAAAAAATGCGCAACAACTACCACACAGATAGACGGACATGGCTAGATCGACTCCGATCAACGAGCTGATCAAGAATATACATACTTTATGGGGTCTACGATCCCTTTAATGTGTTACAAACTAATAATACCATTTCACACTATCGGAGGTGTCACAGAAATCTCTAGACAAAAATCCGTCTGGTGATTTGAATTTCTCTAAAAAATTCCGTAGGTGTCACAGAAATCTCCGAGATTTCATAGAAAACTGTTTTTAGTGTACAGGCGAGTTTTGTGCTACGCAGAGTTGTTGTGTGGCAACACTGTCATTTGTCATTGTTGCGTAAACCGACCTGGTCGGTTTTCAGCAAATAATGTATTTATTAAATTAAATTTAAATTAAATAATGAAATGTGCTAAATGTTTAAATAATAAGACACAGTTACGAAGAAAATACATTAAACTAGCACAAAAACAAAGTTTTACCCTGAAGAGTTTATATATGCAATTAACAATTTCATAAAACAAAAGGCTGGAGATTTCAAACGGTCAAAAAGAGAATTCTGTGACACCTCCGTATGTGTGAATACTATACGAAAAACATTTTTCTTTGCTACCACAACATTGCGCAAATAAAAAAAAATACAAATTATCGGCCGGGAAATAATAATGCGATCAATTCATATACCACCGCTCACCCCTTTTAGAACAATGTGCTCATCATAGCTGTGCATTGTTGAATGTATTGCGACACCCTGTCTGTAGTACTCTTAATTGTATTATATATTCTCTTTTTTATACCGTCTGGGCGCGCACCACTTTACTGGTATTACAAGTGCTTACATTTGTTTATACTACTTGTCTGTTCAACAGGTTGTCATTTATCTTCTTCGATTCGATTTGTTGTCGATTAAAAATATTAATAAACGATCAAAAACAACATTGCAGTCAAGTGTGCTCGACTTCGATTTACACTGCACCTTGTTTAAGGATCCTTATATGAACCATAGATAATATTCTTTAGTGGTCCGATCTGGACATTAGCGGAATATTTTATTAGAATTTATGAAAACCTATAATTAATCTATACTAATATTATAAAAAGGAAAGGTTTGATTGTTTGATACCAATAGACTCCGAAAATACTGGAGCGATTCTTTCACTGTTGGGAAGCTACACTATCAGCGGTTGACATAGGCTATATTATATTTTCAAAAAAATTAGGGATTCTTACTAAAACTCCAATAATGTAACCAAAGGTGTAAACAAATTATCTTAAAAATTCCTTACATCGAGTGCGCTGCGAAAACTGTTGACAATAGAACAAAACAATGTACTACGACTTTGCAGAACACATCATTATCTAAAGTGTTCGTTTAGTAAGTAAGTAAACCCAACAAAGAGTTTCTTTTTAAAACTAAACAAAAGTTATTTTCAGAACTAAACCTAGCAACCTAAGCAAATACTTTAGTAAAAAGGAAGTATACAAATTTGTGTATTATTTTAAAATGGCAAAAAAATCAAGATCTCAACTTTCTAGAAATAGTTCCCAAGCGAGGGCATCAAAAATACGTCGTAATGGAGAATCTTCATCAGAAACTGAAAATCGTCTTGCAAGTCAGAGAGAATACGCGTTGCAATCGCGTGCAAGAGAGTCAAGTATCGAGTATTAGAAACTAGCTGCCAATGGGGGAAAGAAAAGGTGAGTGTTGCTAAAGGGTTAGAATTGGAAGAGGGGTATGGGGAATGGGAGGTAGGGTAAGGGATCATATGGAAGGATGGGTAATGACAGGTGGAATTGCAGCAAAGATAGAGGGATGAAATGTTGTATACATGTGAAAGAGGATCGAAGGGGGCAGGGAAAAGGGTTGGTAAAGAAAGGAGAGGTAGGGGAAGGGGCAGAGAAATGGGGGCAGCGTAAGGGATGGTTGTAGAAGGGGTGGAAGGGACAGGAGAAGAGGTGTAGGAGAATTGGTGGTAGGATACAGGCAATAAAAAGGCATTAACGTGTATAAGAATCATGTATACTTGTACATATCTAAAAACATTGTAGCTTTTCAAAAAAAAAAAGCGGTAATTTTGGGTGGTATTTATACAAGTACTAGAGAAACCGACGTGCGGTGCTACGCCACTTTTCCTTTTTATTGTTGTATACTTATTAACAATTTTTAAAGTATATTTTATTTTTCGCGGTGTACCCGATTCAACCATTTTGACGACAGATGGCGAGTGGTTATAAGACAGTGCAAAATGATAGCACAGCACCATTAAACTGTATATTACCTGTATTGCCACTTATGATAAGCCAGGTGAGTATAATGCAGTTCTTCACATCAGACCGACAATGTGAAATATTTCTCTAGAGAAATTTTCAACGTTGCAATCTTCCAGCGCCAGTAGAATCGTACGGAAAAATAAATATATAAACTTTCTGAATAAGAAACATGGCCACAACGTCAAATTCCAACTTTTTTAACGAAACTTTGTAGTGCTTACAATGTGAAGCGAAAAATTTCAATTAAAATGATACAAATATTCAAAACTTCTTTTACTGGCTAAAATAACTTGCAAAACTGATGTCAGCAGGTGCTCGAACTTTGCCACTTTGCCGCAGTAGAGCGAACAACCTACAATAAGACCCACCTACATAGTTAGAATTTGTGAAATTTAAATTGAACTAAAGTTGAAATTATCCCTTGTGTTCAATATTATTTAAAATTACCCTGTCAGTCTGGTGTCAGGAAAAAGTTCACTTTTGGTCAACAATAAATTTTTACCAAAATAATTTACATTCTATGCACAATCAAAGCACAACTTTGGAGAGACAGATAAGGTTTGACTAAGAGACACTTTGTCATTAAGACACCTTCAGCACAATAAAAAAAAAGTTTTCATGCATTTACATTTACCCGTCGGTTTAGTTTTTAGTTTTATATCGATTATTTTTATACCATTCATGCATAGTGTGAAAAGGTATTATCAGTTTGTCTGAAAGTTTGTAACGCATTAAAGGAGGCATAAAGTATTTATATTCTTGATCAGCTTGACGAGACGAGTCGATCTAGCAATGTCCGTCCGCCTGCTTGCCTGTCTGTCTGTCCGACTGGATGTTGTTGCGAATTTTTCGGGATTTATTTGTTATGATATCCAGCTAAGAGTCGACACATAGATTTCATTTTATTGCAGTCAAATAGGGTATTCAAATTGACATGCTACGCCCACATTTTTGGGAAGACCCCACAGAAACCATCCACTCACTTTTGTCTTTATGTGTGAAAAACATAATATCAATCAATTCGAAATTTGAATTTAGTTGCCTATGGACATACGTTTCAAATAAAAAATCAACGGATGTGCCCCACTCACTTTTAGGGGTAAGTTCCGCTTACAAACCCACCGCCCACTTTTGTATGTAAAAATTATTTGTTACAGCTGATATTTATTTACAGCTGACATCAACTTGAAATTTAATATAATAATATATATAAATATATCAATGGGCACACTCCACTATTTTTAGAGATAGCACCCATAAAAACCCACCGCCCACTTTTGGGTTTTCATATGAAAAGCTTCTTTATTTAAGTCAATACTAGCTTGAAATTCGATATGACGGCTTCTTATGAACGGCCGCTTCACATACACATATTAAAGGGCGTGTCTTGGCCCACTATACAATATTTGTACAATTTAAAAAAAAAAATTTTCGTCATGGTTTTGATATGGTGCTTCGCATAGATTCTTAGGTTTAACAATATATTGGTTGCTTCTTGTGGATGGTATTAAAACTTCGGTTCCACCAAAGCTAACATTTTTTCTTGTTTTCTTATAATTTAACTTTTGAAAAAGCTATTCTTTGTGTCATTCTGAATGCGGCTTATACGTCAGTAGTTTGCATCTTTGTGCTTGTAGCGAAAGTCCTGTGCAGTTACAATTTTTACGCACACCTCGGTCGGTTGCTAAATGAAACTTTTTGCTGCTGCTGCTTTTTGTTAAATGAAACTTATGTATTTACGTAAATGTTGTATTCAGTTCACATTCGAGGTTGCTGTGAAACAAAAATGTTGATGAGTACATTACACACACACACATGAGTACATATTCCATACAGTTAATGTGTATCTGCACTTCTCTATCACTTTGTTTTAGTGCATGTGTGCTTACTAAGGATTACGTATGCTGTACATTGTGAAAAACTTTATTCGCACAAAAAATACCCTCTTATTTAAAAAAAAAAAAAAATTACCAAGTTCAACACAAAAGTTATTAATATTGATTTTTGTTTTTGTAAGTGGTGTGTGTGTGTGTGCGAAAGAATATAATAAAAGTTTTACATTAAGGGAAGATGATTTTAACTGAAGATTTTGTTGCTGCTAACAAGGTTTTTTAAAGTTTAACTCGTGCAAGATTTCTATTTTTCCCTTGACATATTTAAATAATTGCATCCATAAACCACTAACAACGAACCTTTAATACCCTTTACACGAAACTTTCAATTGTTTACTTAGAGAGAAAAAACATAGTGGAAAAACCAAAGAACCTAAACAAGTGTAGTAAGTTTGTATGAGGGCTACCCTTAAAAGAGGGCGGGACACATTTCTTGATATTTATGTGAAGCACCTTTTTATGAAGCCACAATGTCAAGTTTCAAGTTGATCTTCACTGGAATAAAAATTGTTCATACAAAAAGGTTAAAGTGAGAGGGTGGTTTGTATGGAGATACCAAAAAAAGAGGGGTTCACACCCACTGATATATATGTGAACTTCGAAGGAAGCATCGAAGGGATATATATATATATATATATATATATATATATATATATATATATATATATATATATATATATATATATATATATATATATATATATATATATATATATATATATATATAGAGATATAAAAGAAAAATATATATATATATATATATATATATATATATATATATATATATATATATATATATATATATATATATATATATATATATATATATATTTGTGATCAGTCCGAAAAGACCAGTCGATATAGATATGTCCGCCCATATGACTGCCTTAGAGAAAATTTCTTTATCTCGAGAAGACTTAGACAAACAAAAAAAAAAATTCGCGATTTGAATTCACTTGGAATTAACATTATGAAACTCATTCTTTCTGTCAAAAAAGTACTGGGAATTACTCAATAAACACACAAAATGATTATTATTGTATTTATTCAAATATAATGTATACCCTTCAAAGTAGGCCACTTCCGAAATAATACACAGCTGCCAACGAATAATCCAATCAATAAAACATTTTTTCAACGCATTTCTTTTATGCGAATTAACTTTTATGTCTTCTATCGACTGATAATGGGTGCCCCGAAGTTTTATAAAGAGAAAAAAAGTCGACCGGAGACATATCAGGTGAATACTGTTGTTAATTTGTTTGTTGTTTTTAGTCAGAAACTCGTTCAGAATGATGTACTTGTGAAATGGTGCGTTGTCGTGCAACATCGTTAAAATTAAAATTCATTAAAATCGCAAAACACAATTGAGATGAGCTGACAAAATCGAGCACTGTAAACAAAGTAAATGACAGATGGCGCGTTAGTATAGAGGACAGTTGTGTCAACTTAGTGACAAAAAGAGTTTTGACAATGCATTTAAACTGGATTTTCAATTGATAAATAAGTTCTTCTGAAAGTAAAATGACGACAATTTTAATGGAACCGAAGCTATCCCATACTGCAGGGTATCAAAAAGTCAATTTTAAAACCAACTTTTTAATTGCAATTTACTTCCTGTCAACCGCGACAGAGCTAGCGGAAAGCGGTAACTATAATATTAGCGACACTTCAAATTTCATTTTTAATTAAATTATAACACGACGTAGAGCAAACGTTAAATTTTTATTTTTCACGGCTAATTGAATTTTCGCAGCTCATGGCAAACCAAATGCGGACGAGACATCAAGGGGCGGACATGTCATTCATAGTAAAGAGATTAGACTTTGAGACACATAAGTACTTAGATACATTATACTAAAAAAGAAATCACATAATAACGTTAATTTTCCTACTACTTAGTACGTAAACAAGTGCAAATAAATACTTAACTAGATTTTCAAGCGCCAGATAGAATGCAATATTCAATATCTCAAAAATGGTACCATCAAAAATTTTACATACAAGCACAAATTGAGCACAAATTGAGGCGGGCAGCAAAAAAACAAAAAAAAAAAAATTCAGATTCTTTATTTTATTAATATTCGGATCAATTGTACTTCTTCTATATGACCTGAATGAATGTATATAATTACATATTTTGTTTATTTATTATGCCTAGTTGCCAGTTTATAAGCCTTTAAAGAATTGAAAAAATTGTAGGAACGGATTTTTTGAATGATTTTGTTGCTATTACCCAAAAACATATGATAAATAAAGTAATTAGTGTTTTTTTTTTAGAATATTAAATGTTCTTTTTGACAGTTAGTACAAATTGGAAAAAAACTATTTTTTTCGTATAGGAATCCGCAAGGAAACCTTTCAATCCGATTTCAGTTACTTTAGGTAATTTTTATTTTATTTTATTTCAAAAAATAAGCTACATAGTAGTCCATAAATAATACGTGTAAAGTTTTAGAATGGGATATACATACGTTTTGGAGATATATGAACTATAGTACGATGGTATGTCGAGTTCTTAAGTTGACCGTTTTTCAAGCGAATGGTATAAAAAACACTTCTTTCATAATGTAAAGGCTTTTTAATCTAACTATGTTTTCATTATATAAATATTAATATCAATATAATATATATTTAATATATAAGTGCAATTTATACTAGCGAAATAAGGATCAATGGAGAAATGCGAGGAATATTAAGAAAAAATACTAAAGAAAAAAAAAAGAAATAAATTAAAACGTCTAAAATTAAGATATTAACTAAAGAAGCGCTTTCGTAAAATAATGGAATACTGTTTAGCTTAATGAGTGTTATTATATCTGCGAAAATAGATTTCAATTGTTTAACATCTGAATATAAAATCACAAAACAACTATGAATTATTTACAATATACGATGATAGTTTTATTACACTCATCAATTATTGTGTTCATTGAGCTGTATTTAATTTCGTATAGAAATATAATTATGATGGAAAAAAAAAATAAAATGCATTAATACAATCGATATTAAAAAAACTAAATTCAGACAGTCTATTTCATTTGTTTATTAGAAAACAATAAGTCATAAAAAAAATGCATAAAATCTTTATTTATTAGAATTTATTTGCTATGCGAATGCGATAAAGTTTAATTATGAGAAAGTGACTAGCCAAAAAAATGAGATTTGCACCTGTAAACTATTTCTTGGTGCAACATGAGTTGAGACCAGAATGGATTATAGTCTCGGACAACACATTCATTTATACTTTACACATACAGAAAATACATAAGTGTATAGGTATAAGTAACAGGACCAGAAAAATCCTTGAACTAACTATTAGTTCATCTCGCTGCGTTTCGACAGTAATTTTAGTTAGCGTGCCATCGTTTTGAATTGCAGCTGCTTATCAAGCTGTCAAATAAAACACTGAAAAAAGATTTGTAACTTGAAGGTACGCACTGGTAAATGTGAGAAGGGCTGAAGCAGACTCGACAAATGCAAGGATATAAAATGTGTGTGCCAGCCAAGCCAACAACTAATCGACAAAATCTTATATCCCAAGGTCGTCATGCGGCAGATTTATGACTGTGCAAAGGACCTGTGCTATGTCATCGATGCTTTCTTATTCTATGCGCTTCTTGAACATCTTCGATGTCTTTGCAAAAAGTTTTCTAGAGCTTTACGATTTTTGTCGTAGTCAGATTCAAAAGTAGGAGGCACATTATGCAGCGCACGTTAAACAAAAATCGGGGGGATAATTTAAGCGCACAGCATCAGATATACATATAGTTGTATATGTATATACGTACCCATTGAGATGTCCAAGGACGCGAGAATGGCTTTGTCAATATCTATTTTATATATACTCACATAAAAAGTCTTGTCCTGACACAATGACTTGAACCTGTTAAATCAAGATAGCTAAACTTTCATTCTATTTATGAAGAAAATTTACTGGAATATGACGATACTAGCTGTCCCGGCCCGCGTCGCTGGTCCCACGTATTTCTTGTGAATATTAGACAGCGTTGTTGTGCCCTATCAGCAACAGCGCGTCTGCGAGATTCTGCTGCTTCAACGGTTTCTGTCGCTCTTTGGGACGAATTGTATGTCGCTCGCTGAAGACGCCGAACTTGAGACTGTTCTGGTGTCGCAGCAGCCCGTTGAGTTGCCAGATATTCAGCAAGATACGTAGAGCTGACCGTGGGAAAAACATGGCGTGCCCAAATGTATTCCTGCTACCTTTAAGGTTTGACCCTGTGATTTGTTGACAGTCATTGAAAATGCTACTTTTAATGGGAACTGCTGGCGCTTAAAATTAAATGGTAAATTATTAGGTATGATTGGGATGCGTGGTATAAGCACATTGTCTCCCTTGGCTTCGCCAGTTAAGATTGTCGCCTTCACAATATTCCTTCCTAGTTCGGTGATTCGTAACCGTGTACCGTTGTATTATCTTGTCGCGTTCAAGTTGCGCATTAACAAAACGGGTACACCTACCTTTAATTCCAACCTATGGGATGGCACCCCGGTTAAATCCAAAGAGTTTAGGAAGTCCAAGGGATAGCTCGTAGTGTCACCGGATGACATGACTGTGTCGATGGAGTTACATATACACTGATATTTCGCTAGCTAGTTCGTCCAAGATTTTTTTATTTATTTTCGTAACAATATCATTTTTTGGTGCCAGTATGGTTCTTTCACACAACTAATTTTCGTCTTGAATATTATGTTGCAGATTTGGAAAAATTTGAGGAATAAGGAAATGAAATTTAATAATTTAATTTAATTTTTTTCCCTTAACAAATATTTAAATACCTATTTAAATAATTTAATAAAAATTTATATAAAAATGAAATAACTTGTTGTAAGTGTAGCTAACGTCAAAAAAGGTTTCCAATTAACCAATATCTTCATAAATTATAGCCTAATTATTATTCTG
Source organism: Leucophenga montana (assembly GCA_035044765.1). NCBI lineage: Eukaryota > Metazoa > Arthropoda > Insecta > Diptera > Drosophilidae > Leucophenga > Leucophenga montana. The sequence continues at coordinate 280,800 of JAWNNQ010001328.1, read as the reverse complement.
ATATATGATGCAGTAGTTTTTAAATTAAAGAGCAACAAACATCCACACATCCATACAAATTTTCTAATTTATAATATTAGTAGTATGTAAATGGACGTAAATACATAATTTATATTAGCTGTATTTAAAAGATAAAAGGGTGCATGTAATAGCCAAAATAAGGTGTAACAAATCCCATACAATATTGTATAAATCTTCGAGTCGAATCGATATACCCGGTATCCGAAATCTGGCATAGTATGAAAGTACTATATGATACACTCGTTATGTGCCGATATTTCTAAGTGTAATTCAGATAAAATGTGCCATAAATGTCCAAATTCGACCATATAGTATACAGCGTAGCGCATACAACTCTATGGTTGAAATAGAGCACTTTGTCGATAGCGTTTTGAAAGTTGGTGTACGGACATTATTTTCACCAGTAGTAGTAATAAACTTATAAGGTCTTTCTTTGTAGACAGACACAAATAAATATAAACAGAATCGGTCATTCGTAATATATATAGGTTCACAACACTTTGTAGTTAACATTAATGCAGGGTGTTACCAAGGTCCTGTTTTTCTCTGCTTCTATATAATACTGAGTATTACTAGAGTGTCAGAAATTCAATCTTTTGTCTTAAAAGTATCCAATAATAAAAACAAGACAGAACGCTGCAGTCGAGTGTGCTCGACTTTTAGATACCCTTACCTTGTTTAAGGTTCCTTTTATGAAACAAAGATTAAATTCATCAGTGGTGCGATCTGGACATATGCGGGATATTTTATTAAAATTGATGAAAAATTAGAATTAATTAAAAATAAACACAACAAATGTCCAAACGGAAAAGCAAAGATGTGGACAGGTTTGCATGAAAACCCTATAAATTTGGCATTTATAGCTTAATTAAGCACAAAACAAAAAAACCTTACAAAAACTTATAAATGTAACCCTTAAAGAGATTCGATACAGCTAATTTCCCGTTTCTATCAGAATTAACAAAACAAACAAAAAATTGTTATAGAAAAACTTAAAAATGGGGCCTACACCTTAAAGTGGGGTTGGTATGTTCATTTAATACTTTTTATCTGAAGACAGGAAAAAAGTGAGAGTCTACATATACAAAGTTCGAGATATTTTCGTTGAAACGGACCTGCCTATAGCGACACGTCTTCCGATGCTGATAAAAAAAATATTTTTATAGGATCTGCCACGCCTTCTTCTAGCTGTTAAATACAAACTCAATAGCCCCTTTTACGCTATAGTTTAAGAGTATATAAATAATACATGGTGGTTGTCACAGAAAACACACGATCAATTTGAAGCAGCAATACGCTTTTCTGAACTCTGCAACTTTATGACCTACTTGCAAATTATAACATACGCGTTATGTGTAAAGATAGTTAAAGTCCTTTACGCCAATAACAAAGGTCAGTTGTAAGAAAGCTGAGGGTCATTTCAGAAGTAATTTGCTGCGTAGAATCCGAATCCGTGGTCTGAATTGGCCCATCACGTCAGATATTTTGAGATATTTGAGGTTATGTACCGAAAAACGGCGTTTTTTTCTAATTTTAAAGTTATGTACAGGGTGCGATAATTGGTCTGTCTTTCCAATTAAATCATTTAGTATCACTCTTACCCTTTATTTTAAGAGTTCAAGAGATCAAATACGATTTTTTTTCGCAAAGTTATGGCTATTTGAAGTTCAACGTCATTACCCGGGTACATAACCTCAAATATCTCAAAATCATGAGGTGATGGGCCAATTCTTTAATTAAAATGATATATCCATTCATTTATAGCAAATCACGCATAAATACTAGTATTGTAAACAAAATGTATCTCTTTAGATCAATATTCCAAACAGTTGTTTTTCGACAGTCAGCTGTTATTGTTCACATTGAGTAAAATCTATTCGGTAGCAGTAAATTGTCCTAAAACATTTGAAACACTTGATTAAATCCCGAAAGAAAATATTAAAAAAAATTAATTATCACATCAACTAAACTTTAAGCAAAATCTAATTTATTGAAGGTAAAATGTACATTAGTCATAAAAAAATAGAGGTATATACATATGTAAATATACAGGGAGGCCACACCAAATACAAATTTTAAGTTTATCGTTATGTTTTTTTAAGTTTAAATGATCTGCACGAAATAAGCTGTGGCACAAAAATTGTTTGTTTTTTTTCATGAAGTGCATTAAGGTTAAACATTAGATGTTTAAGAAAAAACTTATTATATTTATTTTAATAATAAATACTTTGATAAATAATATGGCGTTTAAATTTGTTCGATATCTTTTATAGTTTGCAAGTTACAGCCATTAGTATATAATTAGATATTGACGAAGCTATTAATGAGACGCTGGATGAATTACTTGTAATAAATTCTTGTCGGCTGGATTCAGGAGATTGATGCAAGTAGCGTTGCTACTTTCCATAGTAGATGACATAAATTCGGAAAAATTTCGGCTGTTTTTATGCCATTCACACATTTTTATGCTATCCAGTTGAAATTTGGCACATACACTTCTTTTAATTGCAGTTTAATAGAGTATGAAGATAGACCTGCCACGCCCACTTTTGACTTTTTGTATGAAAAACTTCTCACATCAAAATCTGAGATTCGTAGAAACTTTAATGATTGCAACACACAAATATAATATAGTTTATAATAATATTTAATGATAATAGTATTTGGATAATTAGATTATAATAGTTTAAATACATGATTAATTAATTAACAATTAATTAAATATCGTGACATCTGAACTACAGCTAATACTCCCACTTGTCACTAACTGTTATATACATATATTTTTTACTTAAAAATAACGTATAAAAGAAAATAATAAAATATGTAAAAATAAAAAATACGGGCGGGATTCGGTACCCGCGGGATAATTGAAAGAAATTTTATTTTTGGGACGGTCGGGAACGGACGAATTTTTTATCCCGCGCCCATCTCCAATCTCGTCTGTGGGGTTGTGCTGTAGATATATTTTCTATACAAATTGTTGTTATACAATATCTAAAAATGCGCCGATATGCTCGGGGTTAACAAATTTAGTTTAGTAAAATACCAAATACAAGAATTTGGAATATGGCCGAAAAAGTATTTTTTTTCTGTAAAAATTTATATAGAAAATTCATAAAATCGACGATAAAAGATTCGAAAAAGGTAAATAATTACAGAACGGAGCACTTTTCTATAATACTACTGCACTCGATTTTGTAAGCCTTTCCGACAGGAAAAGGGATTTTTTGTTTTTAAGTGTACCCTATCGCTATTTGTAATATTTGACCTTGTTGTTTGTTTATGGTAATAGGTTGAGTGGAGACTGCAACCTTAGGGCTCCGACAGTTATTACGTTCTCGTTTTTCACTACTTCTTTCAGATTGAGAGCACCAAATACGTTTCGCCCAGGTTCTGTGAAGCTAAATTCAAAAATGTAAAGACCAATTATTTTTTTTGAAATGCTTCTCGACGATCCACTTAGAGTTCCGCGTTTGGAACTCTTCTCGCATGTGACTGTTTAGATGTTTCGGTTGCTCTCAAATCAGTCTTATATTTTTCTTGGAATCGTTCTTAATAAAGCTTGACGCTCCGCTTATTCATTTCGATGAATTTGTGAATGAATAGGACTATAAACTTCTGAAATGTTGCTGAAGTACTGCTTGTTCTTTGGATTTTGAAGCTCTCGCTGTGCTTGCTCTTGCCTTGTCAGTTCGATTCGATTTAAAGACTCTTGTAATTGAGCAAATCTTTTCGCTAGTTTTTGAGATGATACTCTTGAAAGACTTGCTTCTCATTTGCTAATCATTATTATGAGACATATGACCTATATGAGTTATTTTCTAAGTGTAAAAGGAATTCTAGTTCATTTTCTAACTAACGCTGTGCCAAATATCACGTTGATCTGTTGTTTCGTTATGCCATAAAACACGAACAATCAAACAAACACACTTGTTTATTATATTAGTATTAATAAATATGCAAAATTGCATTATTTAAGATTGGACTTCTTTCGTAAAAAGTATGAAGTGCATTTTTAAAGCTTTGGTATAACACAAAGCTAGCGCTTTAACTTGTTCAAGATTTAGTTTGGCTTATAGTCAACTTATTTACTAGAAATTCTTTTAGAAAATTTTTAAATAATAAAAGCAATTCATATATCCGTACTTGTACTACGTGCGGACAAAGTCGCAGGCGTTTGCTAGTGGCAAATATAAGAACGGGTAATGCGAAGGCTACTTAATCGTTTACTCAGCGATTTTGCTCAAGTCAGTTGTTTTGTTAGTAAAGGAGCGAATTTGCTTAAAGGCTTTTGCTTCCTTCATGGAATTGTCTAAATAATCGTTTGTGCTCTGCTAGATTGGCTTACTTGACACATCCGTTCGATAAAATTCGCAGATAAATTTCCGCACTTTGGACACTTTAGAATATAAGAATGAATAAAAAATAGTTGTATATAATAAAAAATTAAGCATTTCCTGTTGATGTTTATATTGTGACAGTCGATGTTAAACTGAATTACAATACGCATTTGTATCACAATAGATCACATCGTTCGGTTTTCACTCCTTCTAGTGCATTATGTTGATGATGAATCTATTGTGTTTACTGATTTCTATACAAGCACATACGCATATACATATACGTGTGCATTTTGGTATATATCTGTTAGTCTGTCCATCCGTCGGTCCATTGTGTGCAAGCGTATAAAGTTACTTTTATCTACATTTATACATATGTGTATGTGTTCTACACTTTACTAATTTGTTCCATTTCGTTCATTACGAATTTTTTTTTGTATGGAAAATTACCAGTTCTAGTGCTTGAATGTGCTGTGTGCATTTAAAACAAAATCCCCTGAAAACGTTTTAAACTTTAAATAGTTGTATGAACCAATCGATTGAATTTTTGGCGAAACATTTGCAAATATTTTTTGATTGATTAAAAATTATTGATTGCCATTCAATTGGGTATACCCAAAAACTATTAAACAAACGACACAAGCAGCTCACAAACATCCTTTAGTCAAGTATTCCCTGGCTAGTCTCTAAACACTTGTTCCGAGGCAAATTTTTAGAAGGCAACCACTCTTAGTTGGTACTCTGGGTTTGGATCTCGCCAACGCAAAGAAAAATTTTACTAGTGAAGCCACATCGGAAGCCTCGGATACGATCCCCGGGCGCAATGTTCGAAAAGGCAACCGATCATGCGTTGGAAAGACCTCAAATATCTACGATAACTGACAGAAGCTCGTACTATACTATATCACCATTGCTGCATCTTCCTACGTGCGGTCATGACTGATAAACGGTTGTAGCGCCATATAAGTAAGCAAGTAAGATTAAAGTTGAATATGAGTAAGACTTTTGAAATAAAGCAGAAGTAAATTATAAATTACTTGCTCGAATTGGATGATTAAGATTGTAAAGCCAATATCTGGCATCTACTCTACTAATAAAATTTTTTTTGTGCTGAACAAAAATTGTGGGAGAGGGAGGTTGATGACCCCGCCTGAATCCACCAATGATACAGTATTAAACATTGTGTTAAGCGCTGGCAAAGTTGTAATGAACTTTTAGGCCGAAAAAGCAGACAGTTTTGTACATTTTCGCAAAAATGGATAAAACCTCAAATTTATCTCACAAAAGAGAAAAATAGTTAAATTCGGTTGAACCGAAGCTCTAATAACAATCACACGAAATTTAAAATCGTATTGTAAAACATAAACGTGGCGGGGTTTAAATAGGGGCTACACCAACAAGTGGGCGGTAAACACCCACTAGTAGATGTGTATGTAGCGACCAACTATAAGTTGCCATATCGATTTTCAAGTTGATATTGACGTTTTCCTACAAATGGATAAAAGTATATGAAGCGGCTGTACGATAAATCGCATTTCATGTCCTAACCGGGGTAGAAGCATGGAGCTATCACAACAGGGACAAAGCAGCAATCGAAATGGCATGTTTCTTTATTCAATAATTGTACTCAAGAGTAAAATAAGTAACGGTGAATATTATTACAATTTATGGAAGTGTTTCAACGACAATTTGAAAAATAGCCGACTGCATTTGGTCAAGAAAAACAAGCTATTTCATCAAGCTACTGTTACACGCACAAGTGAAATGATCTACAAATTGCTATCTCATCCACCATATTCTCCAGATTTAACCCAAAAGCGAGTATATTCTGTTTCCAAAGAATAATAAACCCAACGATGAAGTCTTTAAAGCGCCCATTTTAAAATTATCGACAAATATAATCATTTGGAAGTGATCATTATTTTTTTCAAAATATTGGATGAGGTGTACTGATTGGTCAAAGGAGATATGTTGAGAAATATCGTACTTTTTTATATGACAATATATATACGTATTGTATGATATAGGAGATAAAAGTTCTTCCATTCATTGGGCATAAATATGTCATAGTTTACGAATGAATGTACCTTGACACGTTGTTACTTGGGGCACAAAAAAAGTTTGCGAAACTGATAAAACTAATGTTGCCAACTAAAGTCTGACGTTTTCATCGTTAAGTTAAACTTATTCAGAATATTTTAGCATACAATACTATTTGTGTTCTTTAGTGATTTAAAAAATTTATATCGTCCAAAAATGGAATTTACTCGCGAAAACTACTGTTTTTGACTGGTATGCTGAATTAAAACGTGGTCGTCGTTTGCCTAAAGTCGTATCTAAAGAAAGTTGTCCAAAAACAGCTATTTTCCCTGACAACATCCATGCTGTATGTGAACTTATAAGACAAGACCGTCATGTGACATACCGTGAGATTGAGGCATGCAAAGATAGTAATGCTGCTACATGTATAAATACAAACACAAAAGTGCATCAAGCTCCATTTGAGTACTGATGAGAGTTAGTTGTTTCTTTTTTTCGAAACAACTGTCTACACTGCTTTTCAATCTTGCGATAATGCATTGCTATTGTTTCTTCAATCAATAAATGTTCAAAAATAAATTTATAAAAAAAGAAAAAAAAAACATAGTATTTTAATAATTAAAAATTTTTCAGTGATCGATCTCAACGCAAATTTCCAACAATAAATGTGAAAAAAATATCTTTTATTGAAAAACTCACTGTTTTTTCTATTTGAATTAAACCTCTGAATAGTTTCGGTACAGAAAGAACTTACTCGTCGTAAAAGCGTTTAGTGAGGTACAAAATTTAAACATTTAAAAATAATTTTTTTTTTTGGTCCCTTTTATTATTTAATGCGTGTTGATGTAAATAAGATTGTATTTATTATTAAAATGTATTGCTTGTCGTATGTTTAACTAATAATCTTGAACAGAATTAAATTTGCATTGCACTCTATAATCAAGTTTATCTTACTGTACATATGCATATAGGTACATATTTAACTATATGCATATATTTGCATGCTCATGAAAAGTCCAAAAGTTCGTGTTCATTGAGTTGACATAATAACAAAGTTGCTTAATAAGTTTGCTTTCTTTTGCAGAGTTCAACGGAAATGGTTTGGACTAAATGACATATATATGCGCTACTTGTAGACATTTTAATGTATTTTATAATAGAACATGAAAAAAAGTTAACTTCGTGGAGCCAAAGCTTTAACACCATTTACACGAAGTTTCAAGCTGTGAACATAGCAACTTTAAAAAACGAAATATTCGTAAACTCCAACAACCTAAACGTGGTTTTGTTGGGACCTACCTCGTGACATTATTATGGGAAGACACCATGTCGAATGTCAAGTTGATTTTGCCTGAAAAAATGTTCAGCTGAAGAAGTTTTCAGGGAAAGCCCCAAAAGGGTGGTGGGTTAGTATTGGGGCTACCTCTACGAAGGGTGGATCACACATATTTATATATAAATGAAGCGTGCGTCCATAAAAAACATCTATATACACTTTTAAGTTGATATTGTAATAAAAAAAATTTTTTTTTTATACAAAATCCCAAAAGTGGGCGGCAAGTTTGTTTGGGGAGTATGTCAAGCTGTCATTTCAAATTTAAAGTCGATATTGACTGCAACAAAAAACTTTTCAATACAAAAGGGCAAAAGTAGTAGAATCCCAAAAAGTGGGGGATCACACCCATTGATATAGTTATATGTGAAGCGTCCTTTCACAAATATTTCAATATTGAAATTGATACTGACTGCAATAAAAAAATTTTCATACAAAAAGTCTAAAGTGAGCGGCTGGTTTGTATGGGGGTGGACGACCTACCCCAAAAATTGGCCGTGGAAAGTCAATATGCACTATATTCTACTTAACTGCAAAAAAAAAATAAGTTCATATGCCAGGTTCCAGCTAGATATCTCAAAAATCGAAACAAAAGAATGAGCAACAACATCCAGATAGACAGACAGAAATAACTAAATCGACTCGTCTTGTCGAGCTGATCAAGACTATATATAATAGTATTTTATGGGTCCACGATTCATACGAAGCATATCCAGAAAGTAAGTGTACTGAGGCTCTCACGACTGGAGGGATTTTATTTTCGTCATGTTGGCAACACGGCAGTGTAGCCTGACTTCTCCCCTTTGCAACGAGACCGGTTCGAGGTCAGTACGTTGAGAACTGTCGACAACACATTTCATGAACAATGTCAATCCTGTCTCCCGCCAAGTGCGAAAGGGAAGGGAAAACCTCCGTTTGAGATTTATAATGAGGTGAAAACTGCATATGGTGATAAAGCTATGAATCGTAGGAGTGTGTACAAGTGGTGTCGCGAGTTTAAAAACGGTCGTACGTCTGTGCATGATGATCAGAGGAGCGGAAGACTTTCAATTGTGACTGACGAAATTGTGGAAAATATCGAAAATGCGCTTCGTGACGATCGCAGATTGACTGTGGATGAACTTTCTGCGATGTTTCCGCAAATCTCCAGATATCTACTACATGAAACAATCGCAGAAACCCTCGGATATCGGAAACTGTCCGCTAGGTGGGTCCCAAATGGTTGGCGGGAAACTAATTCGAGGAAGGCATCAACAAATTTATACCCCGCTTCATCACTTGCATAGAGAGCAATGGTGACAATGTCGAAAAATGACTTACATTATGTACATTATTATGTTTAACTAAAAAATTTTAAAACCTACTAAAATTGCCTCGTAATTTAAAGCGTTAAAAACTTGTAGGCAAACTGATAGTACCATTGAATAGTATAAAAATAATTTAATTTTGGCGCGCTAATAAACTTTTATTGAAAATATTTGACAAATAAAATTCCATACAACAAACGTTTATTCGAATTTAATAAGCACATTCACTTCCATTCTAAGTAGCGCATGTAAATTGCACAAATTCGTTAAAGGTCGAGAGCGAATTTTTAATGTATGTGCAAATCGCATGATAAACTTCATTTGCTCGTGTGCCTGGCAGGTAAGAATTTAAACTTGACTAACTTTTGTGTCCTTTCAACTTGGCCTTTTCCTGGCAAAGCAACAGTTTGGATGTGAGTGTATGAAAATCGATAGAAATGTTTGTCATGACAACACACGCTAGGCTTCATTTATGCATTTTTTTATTGTTAAAATTCATTTTAATAAAAAACACTGAACTAATAATCACACAGGAAAAATTATTCTAAATTTATCGTAATACATACTACTGCACATTGTTCTACAGCTGCCTTATCTAAAATGCAATATTTTTTCAGTAGTCAATAGCTGCAGTTAAAAAAAAGAACAAAAAAAAAAAAACAATCCAGATGCCAGCCAACTTTCTTGTTAATTGCGAGTGTTCTGAAATTAATGAGTATTTACCCACAATATATACATACCTATACAATTTTATTAATACAAAACATTTGTTTATACCACGAATCCAATTATGGATGAAAGCTATAATTATATCTATATCATAACATACGCGTACATCAGAGACGCCTAAATGCTATATAATGTTAATAATCTTGAAGAAACGAAACCAACTAGCCATGTCTTTATCCCTAACCGTCTGTTTCTCAGATGTAGGCTGTAAACACACTCACGTAAATAAAACTAAGTCTTACTTATTTACATGTCATGACCGACGTCTTTTATGTATTTTTACCTTTTTACTTCGACCTAGACGCGGTAGTTTGCAAGTGGGATATAACTCACCGTTCATACATGCCGATGGTGTCAATGTCATCAGCCAGCACGTGTCGAAGCACTTCCTCGTAACCAACCGTTTTATGTATGGACATAGGCGAAGGATGTGCTCAGGAGATTCACCCTGCCTGAAATACCTATTGGTATCAAAGGGCCGAAGATGGTATTTTTCACTCTGACGACGCTTTGCGTATGTGATGCGTCATCATACAAAGATGAATGATTTTTGTATTTCGTATTTCGTACGCGGGTCAAAATTTTATATCCAATTGAAAGGATACTTATTCCACGGTACCGGATATCCTTTCTTGAATATCGGACAAATAGCACTTAGATTTCAATCGTTGGCCATACATTCGTCGGATCATATCTTGCATAAGAGTTGGTGCATACGCTTTACCAACTATTCGCCACCAGTCTTGAATAACTCAGCCTTCAGATCATCGGAGCCTGCCGCTTTGTTATTTATCTATAAATATATGCGTTGAAATAAAAACAAAACTAACTAGAAAACGCTCAACATGTGATTGTTGGTGGTATGCTATCATTCTTTTATGACGCGATAAAATAAAGCTTGGTTACGATAGTTAAGCAAACAGTTTATACGAGATAGCAAAGCAGCATATTAACAAAAAGCAGAATATTAACAAACAAAAAAAGCTTTAAAATTCTTTCTACTAACTATTATGAACAAGTTAACAATTAAAACGTCACCTACGATTCAGACGTATAAATGTCGTGCTATTGTACTATTCTGAGGCTTGCAAAATGTGTATTGGCGTATTTCCACCCAATGTATGGAACAATATTATTTTGAATATAATTCTAAACCAATTAGGGTTGCAAAGGGTGCACCATACAATAGGTTTAAAAATGGAAAATTATTTCCCGAATATGGTCACTGCGACTATTCTATAGGAACTCGACCCTTTTGGCCATATTTCCAATGTCATTTTGAAGAACAACGACCGGAATGGCCTTATAACCGATGTACTGTTCCCTTTCCAGGCTGAAATCATTTTGAATCATCCTCGTAGACTTGTCCTACCTGTAGTCGCAAAGACACAGCTTCGTATAATTTTTCTACAATATTACATGTAGTTGTCTCACTGATGTGGTCTTTGCGATCAAATTATTGGTGCATCAATCTTAGCGTTTAAACCATTGACTGATATTTAAGATCCAAAGATCGATGATTTCGATGTGTTGCTCTTTCCTCTAGCGTTGCAAAAGTAAAATCCTGTACGGTCATGTCAAATAAAAAACTATAATGCAAATTTCAGTCGTTAGCAAAGTAACATACGTCTAAGGTCCGTTCTCACGACTTACCGATACATAAGAAAATACGAAACGGCAAGATATGCGGAATAATATTGAGTAGTGCATGTCAAGACATCACAATTATAATAAATCAATTTTGAGTAGCCCTGGAAAATATTTGAAGACGTGGACAGTCCAATTGCAAAAACGTAAACACAATAAAATTATTTAATTAGCAGAAAAAAAAAAATGATTGAGAGTGAGCGCCGCTGTAGAAAAATACGAGCCAACCTATTAATATAATGTGCACGTTTTTAATACAAAATTTCAATATTGTTTGTTTTCATTTTACTTTTGCTTTGGTTTTTTATCGATCGAGTTGGCAGGTATCTTTGCAAAAAAATACTGATAAATTTATCGGCTCGCCGAACTCGGCGATACGGTTATAGGCTTATCGCTCAGTGTATGAACAGCAACCCTCTTTCTCGTTTCGTTCGTGTTCTCGCTCTTGGGTTTCGAGTTGAGCGTAACACACAATTCGGTCTCTTACTGACCGCTCGATACGAACAGAACCGTTCGTCGCTCACCTACTGAGAGTCATTAAGTGAGCAAAGCAAGCAAAGAGTCCGCAAAAAAGGTCTTTATTTTTGTTGTTGCGTTTGCCTTATGTTGCCTTAGATATTTCATCACAGCATTGAAGAGGAAAGGAGAAGAGGATATGGCGTATTTCTTTTGTTTTGATTTTTACTCTGCAGACTCGCTGTAAATGTTTACATATCCACACGCGCAACGCACATACATGCTCAGAAGACCGTTTGCCGAGTTTGTACGAAGTAAAGGGTCTCTAGTGAACACATGAGCCGAGCGAGCGAACAGCAAGCCAAAGAAAAACGAAGTTTGAGGGTTTTTTCGCGACAGTTTCGCATCGTGTCAGTGGACGAGTGGTTTTTTTCTAACAAGCACGAGAGATACCAATTATTGCGAGCTCTGACATTTACGCATAAGAAAAGTTGAAGTGAATTCTTTTATTAGTTTTGTCGTCAAGTTTATAATATCCAGAAGAAGATGTCGGATACACCAAACATTCTTGTTCAGCTCGGAAAGACGAATCGATCTAGCCATGTCTATCTGTCCGTCTGTGTGCGTATTATCAACGAATATTACTAAAAATCCGTATGGAAACCCTCAGTGACCGACAAATATTTTCAATATCAAAGTTGGTGTGCCTCGTCCACTTTTACCAACCCAACGCCGACTTTATAACTTTTATAAGGAAAACTGTTTTATAGTAATAAACAGCAATTTCATCATTTGGTGTGCAGCTACGGATCGGATTTGCTACGGCCAGGGACGGGTTCTCATTAATCTCATTCAAACTAAGTGCTTATGTGCAATATCAAACTGTACATCGGTACTTGTCATAATTGGTCTTCGACGACCACTATCGACACCAAACCTATTGCTACATGTTTCGTAAGAAAACTCATTGCCTTGCGAAACCAATTATTTAACTCGAAATATTTTAGTAGTAATTTTAACTAAAGACACTGCACACAGATAAGTTTAGTAGAAACCATGCTACAAAATGAGTTGGAGAAAATTATATGAATTGCATTGTATGTATCTGATAGATATACGTATTTTTTTTTGTATGTACACTGTCAAGTTACGTCAGTTAACAGCTTCGCTTACTCAACTAAGTATTTTGATTGTATTTTACATAGACTACTAATCTATCGCAAATGCTTGTTATAAAATTATTCAATTTAAAATGTACCAGTATATCTAGCTATGCAAATTAGTTGCTGATGTTGTTAATTATATTTTGTATGAATTCGTTCATTTAAAGCGAGAGGCAACTATAAACTATGGAGTATAGCACTGACATAAATCTATTGAAACGTTTTCGAATTGTTGTACAGACAACTCTTACTAATCGAGCTAAAGCCTAAAAACTTGATATACATCGGTGGTTGACATATCAATTCATATGTCATATATTTATGACTGTTTTTTAAGTAGGACCAATGCACATACGAACGATTAGTTCATATAAGCGAGCTTGTAAATGCAACTATTCAATCAAAGTAGGGTTCCAATAAAGTATATTAGTACATTCATATGTATATTCTAATAGATGTGGCGGTGCGAGAGTGTGTCGTCACTATCATATCAATATCATATCATAACACTATATGTATATCGAGAACAAAAGTTATAAATCTGATTTTCATTAACATTTTTTATCATACAATGACTGTTAAAATATTTTGTGCAAATTTTGAAACGGAATTTTAACCCATTTCAACTTATTTGATTTAGCAGAAATTTGATAAGGTCGTGCAAGCCTGATGGATATTTATATCAACGCGACGGACCCAATATGCTGGCAAAATTTAAAAATACTTCAGACAAGGATAAAACTTGGCATAGTGACTGGAGTATGACCCACAGGTGCAGGGTTTACACGATTGTCGATGTTAGACAGCGGCGGAAGTTTTCCAACGATACAAAATTTATATGAAAAGGTTTATTCACACTAGAAAGTAGGAGACAGTTTTTATACTCTTCACACAGTGTGTATAGTATTATATGTAGTTACAATTTTTGCAACGCCTTAAATTAAACATCGGTTTATAAAGTACACATATTTATGATCAGCAGGACAAGATGAGTCGATTGAGACATGTTCGTCTATTTGTCTGTATGTCTGTTTGTGCGCTCCTGACTGCCCTATTCCTTCAATATTTGATATTTTAGTTTGACAGTTGGTATGGAGATCTATTGAAAAGTTTTAAAGCTGAAGTAAAACACCAGCGTTGCCGAGCAAAGAGGGCAAGTGTAATTTTGTTTTATTTGGAATTAAACTTTATGCTTAACTAATTTCACAAGCGAATCGAATCATACTGCAATCGATCGTTGATTAGAACGAGTAGAGGAGCCGGTTAACGCAGTGTGTTGGTATTGGGCACAGATCTTAATGCACGCCGGAGTTAATCGTAGTTAATGGTGGAACAGCATACGAATTTAGATATTGTAGCCGACCAGATGACGCTTGCCAATGCATTCGCCAATGTAGAACCAGTAGATTACTTCGGCACCGACCAGTGTATTCAGCCAAGCCTCACACACCGACAGATTCTTGTAGCTACCGGTTCTGGCGTCCTTGATGAGATTGTTGAGACCCTGACGGATGGCTGGAATATCAGCGGGTGTTGGTGGCGTCAGCTCAACCTTGGCGTATTTCAGGAACACTTCCAATTGTGGCCTCGCCTGAGTGACGAGCTTGTTGACTATAGATGTACGTCTTGGTAGCTAGACTGGCCCGGTCGTATGCGTAGTTAATGTTACCGAAACTCAAGTCCAATGTCAACCAACCATTGTGAAGAATATTTTTTGGTCTAAATAGGCAATTTCTAATGGAGTCTAACATTTTCGTCAATCATGTGAATCCTGCGTGTGGGAATATTTTTTCATTTGGTCTTCTTCGATCTCAACACAACAAATAAATAAACGCGTTTTGGAAAATTCTCATCAAAAAAGTGTGGGCATGTAAATGTAGATCTGCATTAAAAACTTAACCCGGGCAACACCGTGTACAACTGCTAGTTCAACCGACACTTACTACTTACGAAGCGTAATAAATTTAGCCACGTAATTTTTATTTTATAGAAATATGTACGTAGATACTTTATACCTTTATTTTACATTGAGCAATTTAGTAAAATAGTAAAAAAAAATTGGAATAGTTCTCCAATCCAATGGTGACATTGCAAATGTAAAATTAGAATTTTTTTTTAAATTATTGGCAAATATTTTGTTTGAATTGTGCTAATTAGATTTGTCACGATATGGCGGAAAATTATTACAAACAAAAATTAATTATTTGCAGTAGAGTATGAAATGTGTCAGGGTACATTGAAGTTGTAAACACAATACCGCAAATATTCTTGTTTTTTTTTTTTGTTTTTTAGATATGCGTGAAGATATCGATTATAATTCATTTATTGATAAAATTGTTTTAAGGCGCAATTCGATGACAAAAAATGGAAAAAAAATACATATGCTTATTATTATCATTATTTTTCTTTCACTTGTGTGCTTTAAATGACGCACAAAAAAAATATTTTCTTTTTTATATCACTCGCATGTAGTGTAAGAAAAGGGTATTTTAAAAATATTAAAGAGTTGGTAATGTAGAAAAAGTTGTCAATTCAATAAAAAAAAATTAATATTTTTAACTCAATATAGCGTACCTACATAGTTATATTTACATATATGTAGATCTGAGAGCACAATATTGAAATTTTTCAACCAGATATGGTAAAACTGGATTATCTTGCCGAATGGTCAGGGATCAGGATCTCTTCTGATCTCGAATATAGTTACTTTAGCTTATATAGTATGATGTACTTGTTTAACATATAAACTTCTTACTTCAAACTACATGTGTAGGGTATGAAATCTTCGCGAACTTGTCATAAATTATGTTTGTTTGTAAATTGATTTTTGACCAAATTGTTGACTCGAATTGATTACATTGTAATTCTCAGTTTAAATATAACCTCGGAAGTATGCAGGGTATTATATCGTCGGGCTAGTTGTGTTGTCCGCTGCTCTTTTACGTGTATGTTTCTAGTGTTTTTTTTTTTTTTTTGTGGTAGACAGCCAAATGTTGCTTTTCATCGCTTAAAATAGTCGTTCGAGTTATTTATGTACAAATATACTCATACAAATATAGGGACATTTGTCATAAATTCATTTGCTGCCAAGTGAACGTGTATACGAGGGTTGCCTTGCATATTGTGCGGCTTGGGAACCCTCAGTGTTATTAGGTAACAGCTGACATTTCCATTGAAAAGTTTGACATTTTTTAGCATAAATGTACGCAGAATGTTTTGATGTACGAGCACCATTTGTGTTGCTTACAGTGAATTGAAAAATTCATCTCAGCCATAAAACGGAATTAACTCATGAAAATTTTGTTATGACTTTCGACGTCGAGTGCAACCATCAACCGAGTTCAACAAATGGGGCAGCGCCATCAAAAACTATTGTTTATGACTGCTATGCGGCTTTCAAACATGGTCGCCGTTCGCTTAAAGACAATTGTAAAGAAGGTCATCCAAAAACAGAAAACTTCGATGCTGTGCTTGAACTGATAAAGACAAGACATACCGTGAGATTGAGGCATCCTTGGGCATTAGTGGGACCAGCATACATTCAATATTACATGAAGATTTAACCATCAAGAAGATTCATTCGCGTTGGACTCCGCATTGATCAACAAAGCTATCAACGAATTTAAGAAAAGGCTGTTCGATTTAGGAAATGAGTCCACTGCATCTCGAAATATTGATCCATTTTCAACAAACTACCAATATTCGTTGATAGCTTTGTTGATCAATCGATACGAGCCTTTTTTTTTGACGACTGTTAAATTATGCGGAGTCCAACGCGAATGAATCTGCTTGGATCGGGTAAGGACCGAGTTGCGAATCACTTGCGTTTGGAATTCCAGCCTAACGAAATTAGCGACACACGAAGATGAAGTAGAAAATTTTCTAAACTCTCCATGTCGAATGAGTTTTCCCATTCGTCAAATCTTCCCCACGGAAGTGCAAGCTGAAATAGTCCACATCAATGATAATAAATTATTCGGCTTCAACAAAATTGATGGCGTCACGATTAAAAATCTTCTGCTACTGAAATTTATTTATAGTACCAAATAAACCTCGAAAACTGCAACTCGTCATACCGTCTAATTAGTTTACTGGCAACCTTTTCCAAGGTATTTGAAAAAATACTGTTGAGAAGGAGGTTGACCGTTATGGAGGAACTTGTCATTGTACCGGTACAACAATGCCATAAAATTGTAAGTGCAATCACAGATGCTTTAGAAAACAAAAATTATTGCTCAGGTGTATTTCTGGATGTGCAGAAAGCTTTTGATAGGGTCTGGTACTGAGGCATCCTCTACAAAATAATATAATGATTTCCGGCTTAATACTATATGATAATAAAATCGTAACTTCACAACATTTGCAAACTGAGATCTGCATGTTAGAGAAATGGAAAATAAAAGTAAACTCGGATAAATCTATTCACATCACATTTGTGCTAAGAAAAAGAAACTTCCCACCCAATACTTGAAATTTTGCAGTCAAAAACGCTCCGAACCTTTATTGAAATTCACAAAGATCTTCAAATTTCCTTTATTAAAGTTGAAATAGGCTTGTTTAGTAGTAGGTATATAAACAGGCCCAAAGTCCTAGATTATTTTTATACCCTGTACAAAAAATATTTGTAATAGGGTACATTGGGTATCTTGAGCAGTCAAATTGTCTGTATCATAGCGAAGGAAGCATCGGAGATCCAATAAAGTATATACAATCCTGATGCGCGCGATAAGACGAGTCGATATAGCCATGTCAATCCATCCATATGTGTGTATGGGAAAAAAGTTTTTTGTCTAGAGAACACTTAGATAAACTAAACTAACTCAAGAATAACTTGAAATTCCATAACTCACAACCATTTAGCACAATGTTTATTATTTAATTACAATCACAAAATTTTTATGATAATAAAAAATAGGTATACATTTACAGATATGCACAATCTATAGTTCACCAAAATCGGTTGAATATTTCGGACGTAAAAGGCCTAAACAATCGTCACTCATATAACGAATCTAACACACATAGGCTATACACGAAATACAAACGCACACACACAAATATTATTAGTTGATAGTATGCGAGCATAAATGTTGATGAGACTCTGCGAAAGGGAAGGAGATAGGAACTGACCTGTTTTATTTTATAAGAGCTCCGCTATTACATTGGTGCCTGTCTCGTCTCTCTGTTTCTAGTTGTGTTGTGATTGTACATGGTGAAAAAGCAATAGCAACAAACATAAAAACGTAATATTACAAAATTATCCCATAATGCCAAGAGACATAATGCCGCCAATCAGAAGATTCAACATTAGGTCACGAGATCACAATGCACGAAAATTGACGATGCGTGCAAATTATACCCCTCAGCAACGTGCCGAAGCGAATGAGAACATCATATGTTGAGCCCATCATGTTGGTCATACTTAACGCTCTCAGAATTAAAGGAACAGACAAGAAAGCGAATACTCTTATACGGGCCAATTTATATTGAACGCAACATGTTGGTCATACTTAACGCTCACATCATTATCAAATGGTACTGAACCTTTTTTGTATTGTCGCTATAATGGTTTAATTTCAAATAGTATGTTGTATAACGCTTACCTTTTATTGTTTTTATATTCTAAAGATGTCCCGCACTTCTGCATGAACAATCCAGCGTCAATTTCCTATGTGAGTTGCCTATTTGAAGTTGTAGTTGTTTTTCGTTAAATTTAAATATTATAACGTTTTCTTTCCGATTTTCAAATAATTGCACCTTTAACTCTCATGCTCATACATCACAATGCAAATTAATGTCGATGGTATGGTATGAAACTTGTTTTACTATAAAATAAAATTTTTGTTAGTTAATTTTTGTTGAGATTTTTGCACTAATCTTTTTTTTTATTCTTGAGACACATTCAAAGTACCAACAATTTATAATTTAATTCGTTAGTTGTTGTGTTGTTTCTTTGTTTTTAACTTTTTTTTCGGTGCTGTTCTCGTTCGTAATGAAGCGGAAAGAATCAGTCGAAGAGTCAAATATTTTTTATTTATTATGTACGAGTAGTTATATATGTATTGATGTATGTATGTATCGTATTTCGTAATTTTATAAACAAATTTTGGCACACTTTATTTGAGACCCATTTGCTCACGTTGGTTTTGGTTGTTGTTGTTTCTTTTGTTTATTTTGTTGTTAAAATACTTTGTTGAACTTCTGTTGAACTACGGAGTAAATTGAGCTTTTTTTGGTTTTGTTTTTTCGCCGCCGTTGCCTGATGTAAATGCCATTGTACTTTAACGTTTCATTTATTTTATACCCTGCACATAAATAAATACTGAGCTGAAGTTGTACACGATATAGAAAATTACGTTGTCACCTCCAGGGAAAACATTTTGAAAAAAAGGGTTATGTTTTTTGATGTATCAAAGCTGTAAACGAATGATCCCATTTTGAATGAATCTGGGAATCATTAAACCATTGAACTGAACATTTTAAATAATATCTTTCGAAATAAACAAACAAATAAATAGAATTTACTGCCCTGTTCCTGTTCGCACAAATTCTTTCGTTTTTAAACCAAACGAAACGGTTTCTAAACCGAAAGTTACATTTCCAAATTGGAACAAATGAAAATATTGAACAGCTGAATGTGTTGAATTATGAAAGAAGAATTGGCTTCAGCCACACTTTACATATTATAAATACATATGTGCATCTAACATATATTTTTTAGTAAGGAAAAATGAGTTGAACATTATTAAATACATAAAATACAAAACGCAATGTTAAAAAAGTGTTTTAATAAATTTTTTGCGTTTGTCATATCCAGCGCTTCGCATAAAAGTAAAACCCGAAAAGCTTTACCAAAACATTCGTTGTTGATTGTTGTACAGAAATTGATATACTGGTTTAAAATTTTTTATTAATTATATACACGATACTTATTGCGAGCTCATCACAGTAAAACTCTATACACATTTAGGATACAGTAATATTAGAAAAATATAAAAAAGTCATAATAAGGAAAATATATTCTTTATTCGGAAACGCTGTATAAAAAATAATATACCCTATGTAACTTTCGCAATCAAGACTAAGCTATCAATACCCCATATGTCAATAAGGTCGTTTAAACTTCAGAGCGTCCAGAGAATATATAGACTAACATTTTTCTATTAGTTTGTATAGAAGCTTCGCTTCTGTCGAGTGTCCGATACCTTTTATACTCTGCCAAGAGGGTATACTAAGTTTGTGCAAATTTATGTTACAGACAGAGGCAGGCGTGGAAGAACACATAAAGTATATACATATGTATATTCATTATCAGGATCGAAAGTTGAGTCGATGTAGCCATCTCAGTCTGTTATTCGTATGTTTGAATAACGATATTTCGGAAACTATAAAACATACAACTTTTTAACGGATATAGGGCTATACATAGATATATCCTTAAAATTCACGTTTTTCAAGGCAAACCAGCCCACACACATTTTTTTTTTGTAAGAAACATGCATTAATTATTCTGGTTGGGTATCAAAGTCGTGAATTCACGACCGCAACATTCTTTGGTGTTATTGTTGCAACTGTTTTTTTTTTTTTTTAATAATATCTTCTTGTTTACATATTTTCCGTCTAATAAAAATATTATCAGAATATATTTATAACATTTTTTTAACAAATTGTTTCTTTTTACTTTTCTTGTATAAGCTTTTTAGAGAAGCCAAATTCTAATATATTTAAAGTCAAATCTTTAACAACAGAATTAATACATTTTTAATATAAGCTGCTAATCAAATGTGTTTATAAATACAAAATAGTATGCTCCGGTTTTCACTTCCAAAAAAAAAAAAAATCGTGAAAATAATATGTTTTTCACTTTCAGAATGATTCTCGATTTGAATTTACTTAACAATGAGAATATGAACTTCATAGTGCCAATTTAAGTAAAATCAAATGAAAAACCATTCTGAAATTGAAATATGAACTATTTTAGCAAAATCACTGATGAACAATTTATTCGGAAGTGAAAACCCGGGGTCTACTATCGTTTTTTAAGATTTTTGGAAGCTGAAAGTATACAGTAAGTATATAGGATACATCACTAAAATTCTGGTAATATCGTATTCGAAACTTATTCATAGTTATAATTTATACGTTAATATGTTAGAAACTTTCTAATTTAAGGTATTCAATATGTAGAGCTATTTGTTTACCTATCAAATTGCCAGTTTCTATCACAAAACTTAATATATTATATCACTCTGAAACTATTTAGGTTAAACTCCAATTTCCATTATTTTCCTTTTATTTATTTTTTAATAAATATGTAAACATGTTTATGTTTTTTTCACTCAAAGCTATAGACTAGAAAATTTCGAACTTTTAGTGAATTTCCATTTGAAAGTCTGTAGTGTTTTAATAAGTCAAATACACGAATTTAGGCCATTATTAAATATGTACATTAAGACAACCCCCTCAGATAATAGTGCATTAATGTAACAATGTGCAGGGTATCATATAGTCGAGCAGTTCGACTATAGCACTCTTACTACATTTAATTTTTTTTTAACCTTTTTTTATAGACAAATATAATTGCACAACTCGCTTTGATAAACCGTTATTGTTTGTTGTTTTCGCTCTTGGTGTTGTTTTTTTTTTTGTTTTTTTGTCTTTAGTGTGTCACTGTGCGACTTTCAGCCCGGGTGCGTGTATATATCTTTTATATATACATACATATGTATATGTTTGTTTGCGTTTAGGTAATAGCTACACACATACAGACGATATGTTCATTCGAGTAAAATATTTATAAAATTTTTTCACTTCTTGCTCTTGAACACTGAAAACAAAAACATTTTTAACATTGATTTGTCCGAATGCGCGCGAAAATTTCGCTCTTACAAGCTTTTATCTCTTTTGCTCTTGTCCCACAGTGGGAGATTTTTCCCCCAATTTTCTTTTCTCGAATACAAAATGTGCGTGGCTGCTTAAATAAGAGTGACTACGAAAAATACTAAAACCAATCAAAACCGAATTTTACAAACGTAAAAAAAATAAATGCAATCAAATCACGTGTACAGATTTCTTTGATTTTCTGTTTACCACTTGAACGCTATTACTGATAATTATGCGATATATGATTTTTAAATTATCGGTTTTTTTTTTACAACACAAGCGAGCACAATGAACGTTTCGTACGAAAGCAGCTGATACAATGCGGCACGGAATTATAATATGGTGATTATGTGGTGGTGAACTGAATTCATATGGTGAATTGGCACAAATTGAGGGCTACATGCAAAGTGACGATTCACTTGAGACAATATACTCGCACTGCTCGCACGCACAGAGAAACACATCAGTACAGATGCATTTGTGCACAATAGTAGAAATGAGTGTTATTGGCCTAAGCATTGTCGAGCATGCTTGACGAATGTTCGTTAAACATAAATCATGTCATAATTAGGGTATTCCCTTATCATAAGTGCATTGAAAATAATACCACTAAACATACAATATATACATATATATGTAGATAAGTCATTTCATACAAAACAGTGTCACCTAAAATTTCTACCGCGTAAGCACCCAAGCTCTCTTTTACGCACACAATTGAGAAAGGAAGAGAGCAATTGCTGAGTGGCTGCTCGCAGAGAATTTATGCGGGTGTTGGGATGTGTGTATATGTAAATTCTCATAATGTACTATGTACATAAATATATTTATGCACGTTTACCGCAAGTCAGAGGATTTTGTTTTCATTGATTTAATAATAATCAAGTGTCTATGTGTGTATCTACGTAAGTATATATTTAACAGGCAATAGGCATTTTTGAAAACTTATTTAATTATTAGCATCAGCGACTGATAATAATGATTATAAATTCAATATTTAGTTAAAAAATCATTATGGAATGGTGCACTTTCTGGGAGAACAAATGGACCTTTATCCAATATTTATATTTATTGAAATAAAATTTATTTTTAATTTATGAAATTATATTTATTTTTGATTTTTAATTTAAGAGTCCAAAAATAAAAATCAGACAACGATTTTTTAATTATTATAATTTTTTTAATGGGATTTTGATTTCACTGTCATCATAAGACATGAATTTTTAGGCAGATGTTGTCAAGGCTTATCGCTGCAAAAACAAATGTATGACTTTTTAACCAGTTCTTTGAGCATATACATGTGCTAACATTCAGCAGGATATTACTATTATACATATCTTAGAAATAATGAAATTCAAAGTCGCCGCTCGAATTCGCTTCCGATTCAATATGTTTAATAGGTACGCAGGGAACACCACGAGGTGACCATCACAATTGTAATGGGATCATAAATAAATAGGCGAGTTTGCAATGGGTTCTTGGAGTTTGAGAAACAGTCACGTCTCATGGACCTAGCGGTGAACGAGGACAAGACGAAGTACTTGGTGTCCACTCGCAGATCATCAGCGCGTTTTGGACGGTCTGCATGTATGGAGAATTTCAACTCTAATATTGTACAAAACTTCGTCTATCTGGGAACAGAAATTACCAGCGACAACAACGTCAGTATAGAATTCAGAGGAAGAATCACGCTTGCTAATCGCTGCTACTTTGGGCTCAGCAAGTAAATTAGAAGTAGAAGCATGGATCCTGACTTCAACGATTACACCGTCTTTAGAAGTGTTCTAGAGAAACATTCTTCGTAGGATTTTTGGTCCTTGAACTTGATTGGTGGACGGCGTCATAGAGGACGTCCGAGCTTAAGATGTCAAGATCAGGTCTATGATGACCTGAAGAAGCTCCGGATTGCCAGCGACTGGTTCCGGCGCCAGCGCGCACTAAACTACACCGAATGGTGCGTTTTGTTACTTACGGCCCTGACCGGTAGACGGCTGTAGAGCCACCTAAGTAAGTAAGTATCTATTTCGGCAGTAATTGTGCGGACAGTAATGATAATATTTACACTTTGCTCGCGGATTTTTTTAAGATTGAATGATTGTTCATCTGATTGTATTAACTTTACTTATCCGTATAATATTCCAGAGTTAAACTTCATCCTTATTCCGGAAATTGGCGTTGACAGTGATTTATTAAATGAAACTGTTAGACGTAAACTTTCGTGATGCCCGATATATCCAATTACAGTGGCAATGCGAAAATATCTGCTATTCCTAAGCTGTTTATAAAAATGATTACCGATCAGCTGGCACATTTTATTAATCCGATAGAACGATCGATGCATTCTTAAGTGGTTTAGAGACAGATACTTACAGTGTCAGTGCGTTTCCCGCTGTCCTTCAAGGTAGTCATTAAGGCCCTAATCATTTTTTTTTCTTGTTTATTAATAGTCTCCCATTCGTCATTAAATAAGCGAATGTGCTGATGTACGCGGACGACATTTAACTTTACTTTCATCTTAATTCGTATTCCAGGTGTGATTATGTGCATGTCGATTTATATCGCATGAACCAATGTTGCAACTCAAACAATCTGCATTTATACATGAAAAGTGCAAGCATTTCCAAGGCGTAAACTTATCCAATCATCATATTATATTGGTAACATGTGCTTGAAAAAGTTCATACTTTTTATGATCTCGAAATAATAAATAATACGTATTTTCCGTCCATGAAAGAAGCATGCGCAATTCTTGGTTTCGTTAAATGGTGCTGTCAAAAATTTATCCACTCGTATATATTGTAACAAATTTGTAGTTCACAGAGAAAATAAAATCACCAAAACCAATCATCAAAATGATATTACTTATTCGTAAAAAAAGAGTTAATCTTAGCGTCAGCAAAATAACATGCTCGAAAATATTATTTTGATATTTTCGAACATTTCAAAATGATCTTCTTTAATATTAATATACATATGTAAAATTTTTAAAAAAATATACAGGCCACATCATCCCCTAACAGCAACTGTTATTTCAACACACTCTGTCTCTCTCGCATCTACTTTTGTTTCTTCTTTCAGTTTGCCTATTTTCTATGTGACGGATGATATGACTTCCTATCAATATGACATTTTTTGTACCATTCACACATAGTGTGAAATGGTATTATCAGTTTGAATGTTTGCAACGCATTAAAGGAGGCATCGTAGGTCCCATAAAGTATATATATATTCTTGATCAGCTCAACGAATCGAGTCGATCTACTTATGTCTGTCTGTCCATGTCTGGATGCTGTTGAGCATATTTTGCGGAACCAGTTGCAGTTTAATAGAGTATCAGTATTGATATGCCACGCCCACCTTTTAGGGTATCCCCTTCACAAAACAAAACCCCCACTTTCGACTATGTATGTAATTTTTTTATTGCTGTCAATATCACCTTAAAAATGGCGTGGTGACTTCTTATAAAGGAACTCTTCACATACATATCAATGGTTGTCTCCCCCCACTCTTTGAGGTTACCCCAAGTCGGAATCATTGGGCTCCCGCAACAGGATATGGGCTCCTTACAAAGGGAGTTGGGAATTGAGGCAGGAACAGGGTACTTCAGATATTCAGATTTAAGAAGAGTATGAATAAAAGTTTTGGTTTAATTCATAATAATAAAAAAATAGAAAAACAGTGATCGCAGTAGGAGTTGAAAATCGGGGTGATTTCAAAGTAGCAGTCACGATAATAGCTCCTACTCTAAAATCACTGACTAGCTTATCTCCAATTCCAATTGTTCAAACATGTAGATGTGTGTGGTTGTGTGGAAATCAAGGCTTGGTTGATCTCCGGCGGTGGAAGGCCTAAAGTCAGAGGAACAATTAAATAACATGTTCATGTAACATGTTCGTACATATCCGAACTTCAACACCCTTCCTCAATGCGAATCTACATTATCATTTTTTGAATAAAAGCATTTTTCTTAATAGTGTATACCCATATGTAGCCGATCGATTTCTGTCCCTCCGGAAGATCTGCTACTGTCCACGTACCATTGGCCACCAAAGCCGCATACTCCTTATCCATGGCTGACTGCCAAAAAGGTGCATTTTCACTACTTATGGCCTTTGCGTAGTCCTGCGGAATTGTAGTCTCATCAACGCCTATTGCATTAAGGACGTTGAACTTTTTCTTCGGACGACCCGGCTTGCCTGTCCGGACGATCTTTGGCCTAGCTGGACCAATCACTGCATGCTGCTCCTCTGCGCTGGCATATTTTTCACCATCATTCTCGTAATCGCTGTTTTCTTCCTGCTCGTCGCTTTCATCAACCACCTCTGGCTGATATTCTTCACATTTATCTAGCAAACTGAATGTGATTGTATCGCTGCACGCTCTTGCTGATCTGCTCACTGAAAATGACATCTCGCTTTTCAACAACCTGACGATTCTCTGCATCATATAGGCGATAGGCTTTCGATACCTTCGCATAACCAATCATGCGATACTCCTTGCCTTTGGCTGCAAATTTCTTATGGTGCGTCTTATCTAGGCCCACTGCCATTGCACCAAATACTCTGAAATGATTCACTTTCGGCTTTCTGCCGTACCATGCCTCGTATGGCGTCTCAACTCTTAATGCCGTGGTAGGTGATCTGTTCCTCAGGTAGCACGCTGTTTGTACTGCCTCTGCCTATAAAGATTCGCTCATTTCGGAATGTACTAGCAAACTCCGCGCCATTTCGACTAATGTGCGATTCGCTCTTTCTCTGCCACTCCGTTCTGCTGTGGGCTGTACGGAACTGTCAGCTGGCGCGCTATACCATTTTTAGCAAGATATTCGTCAAATGCCTTGTTAACGAATTCGCGCCCATTATCACTTCGTATTGTCTTCATTTTGCGGCCTGTCTGACGTTCAACTAGACTTTTGAACGCCACGAATTTCTCAAACACTTGATCCTTATTTTTGAGAAAATCTACGAATATACGCCTTGACCTGTCGTCAATGAACGCTACAAAGTATCTCGAGCCTCCAAGCGATTGCCTCTCCATTGGTCCACATACATCCATATGATCAGTTCTCCGATGACTACGGGTACGGCTGTGTGTGAATTTTACACTTCATGCACGTCTTGCACGAATTGGCTTCATCAAAATTCACCTTGTCGATACCAACCACCAACGACTTCTTCACAAGATCTGTCATACTGGCGTAATTCAAATGTCCATATCTCATGTGCCATATATCTGCGCTGACATGCGCGGCACCGCAACAAACGTTTTGTTGATCATCAAACACGTACAACTTGTTCGATTTGTACACACGCAACAATTCTGCTCCTTGCCTTTTAATAACAGCGCCTTTGTTATCAAAATGAACAGTGTCAGTCAACGGCTCTGCTGACAGACACGATATTTCCTCTCAAGTCAGGAACGTATAGAACTTGTTCGAGTGTGATTCTGCCTGACTTTGTCACAAGGTTCACATTGCCGATTCCTTTATTTCACAAGAAATGCCTGCTGCTCAGCGTCTGTGTGCAACGGCTTGTCTCCATAGCAATCACGAATTCTCAAATCGCTTTGGAAGACTTGATAGCAAAATAATGACGACGAGTTCCTCCTGCAGTTCAATGCCAACCTCAGTTAGCTTGTCCAATGCGCCAATAAATGCGTTCAAATAGCTAGAGATCGCTTCTCTATCCGCCATTCGCATTACGAACAACTTCTTGTATAAAAACACTTTACGTACCGGCCCACTACGTTGATACACGTCCTTGAGCTTATTCCAAGCGTCGACTGCGCTTTTGCAATGCTTCAAGTAATTCAGTTGAGGTGGCTTCACGCTCAACGTGATCATAGCCAATGCCTTCTCATTCTTGTCAGACCATCTGTCCTCAGGTTTGGCCGCTTCTGCCTTAAGCTGACCAGATGCCACTTTCCATACTTCAGCGTGAACCAATACGCTGCGCATCTGAATGCACCACGAATCGTCATTCGTCTCATCGAGCTTGTCGATCTGGTACATCGCACTCATTGTGGCTACTGTCTCAATCTTATAAACACCTGGTTATACTTTTAATTAAAATCCAACTCCGCTCAGGTCTACCCGGTCTGGGCCCATAACCTGTTCAAACATGTAGATGTGTGTGGTTGTGTGGAAGTCAATGCTTGGTTGATCTCCGGCGGTGGAAGGCCTAAAGTCAGAGGAACAATTAAATAATAACACCGCATCTCGTGCTTACACTTGCGTAGTTTATTTGAGACTAAAAATATGTTCATATAATACAAGATGAGCTGCAACATTTCAGCTCATACATGTTGTTATAACAAGTATGTCGCATTATAACATGTTCGTACATATCCGAACTTCAACAAATATAATAAATTTTATTCAAATTATGGTTTTGCATGAATTTCGCCGTTTTGACGGTTGAAGATTGGATAGAGAGTTGTGGCTAATTTTGTTGTTCATAAAATTATTTGAAAGATTTAAACTAAAATTTTAAAATAAAATTTGGATGGACAGGGGTTGAATTAGAGTCGCCTGATATGTTAGGCGGCACGCTAGACAGTTGAGTTGAGCTGTCTAGTTCTTTTACTGTGTGTACAATTATTATTTTAACATTAACAATTGCTTTAATACAAACATGTTCGATACAACAAATTAAATACTTTTTGTGTTTTAGCTATACCTTCTAGTGGATAAATCGAGGAAATTTTGTTGTAAAAGTGTCCATACCAACTTCAAACCAATATTTGATTGAAGACACAGAACGAACAGAAATGCACAGACAGACAGACATATAGGCGGACATACATGGCTAGATCGACTCGTCTTGTCATGCTGATCACGAATATATATATATACTTTCTGGGATCATTTATGCTTTCTTTAAGCCGTTGCAAACATTGTTTGCGTTTTGGGCATGGCACCCACAAAATTTAGTATAAGACATCTGCGTAAGGTCAAGAAGAACCTAAATTTGCAAGTTGCAGAGGTCTTTGTGTCTCATGCATCATGGACGGATATAGGTAAATCGACTCGTTTCCGATGCTGATCAAGAATATATATACTTTAGGGGTCTACCATGCCTCCTTCTAGCTGTTACATATATTCGCACACACATATTATACCCTTGTTTCTTTGGGTACCGGGTATAATTGTCACTCCTCAGACATAAAATACGTCGCATTGTGCTAGTGACTACTCTAGGGGCGATACTCTAAGACATATGTACTTTTATCGTCATATAATTTTAGTACCAAATAATAATAATAAAACAAGAAAAAACTTTGGTTGAACCGAAGCTCAAATACCATTCACACGAAATTTTAAATAGTATTGTAAAACATAAAAATGGTGGTTTAAAAAGGGGCTATTCCAAAAAGTGATCGGTACACGCCCACTAGTATTTTTTTCATAAAAAACACAAAGTGGGTTTTTATAGGGGCTACCCCAAAAATTGGCGGGCCACGCCCATTAGTCTATGTATGTTAAGCGGCGGCTGCCCATAAAAAGCCACCACATCGTATTTCTACCAAATATTGACTTTAATAGAGAAGATTTTCTTACAAAAACGCAAAAGTGGGGAGAATGTTTGATGAGGGCTACCCCAAAAAGTGGGCGGCACACGCCCGTTAGTCTATGTATATTAAGGGGCTGGCCATAAGGGGCTTTTCGATAAACGTTAAGCTTTTGTAGTGTTGCCACATTAAAAACAACTCTGAAAAAACAACCATTAGAAAAAAATATTTTTAATTAAAAAAAAAATCCTTGATGTTTACAACCAAAATATTTAGGAACACGTTGTAGAGTCATCATCCTTGCCTTCGGCTTCTTCAGCTGTAAGTATTAAGAAAGTGTTAAATTTTTTTAGTTTGACTTGAAAGTCTGATGTTGAAAATCCATTTACATTTAAAGAATTTTTTTTTACAATATTTCTAGTTGTATTCCAATAAAATTATAAGAAAGCAAATGTGGAACATCGGCATTAAATAATTACACTCATAATTATAAATAAATAAATAATTATACTCACCAAATATTTGCAGGCCGAACATAAGAGCGAATCCCAAAAGTGAAGCGATATATGCGCGCCATCCGGAACTATTTTTTGAGAGAATCTCAAAGAAGACCACATAGAGCAGCGTGCCACTAGCAATTCCCTGTAAGATACCGGAAGGTATACTGGGACGATTGGGATTTGACTGTTGACTGATTGCGATGCCCACCCAATACCAATTGGAGTAACAACGGAGAAGATAAACAGGGAAGCTAAGGTAAGTGCTGTACGCGTGCGTGCCACCAGCAGCTCCATGCCGATGCAGAAAGCAAGCACCAGTTTGTGAGCAGCAACAGCACCGAACATAAACCAAACCGTGCCCACTGTCTGCTCTAAGCCGATTGCTATACCCTCGAAAATTTCGTGCAACGAAAGCGCTAAAATAATGCCCAGACCACGCATGGATGAGCTAACATCATCCACATCGCCAGATATAGGAACAGGCAAATGGGAATGGTGACTATTATGCTGCTGCATATGATGTTCATGTGGGTTTTGCTGATCGTTGCCATTTTCAATTGATGGCTCTGCGACAGTCTTTGCCGTTCGGTCGCCATTCACTAACACACTGTTCCTGATGCTATGTCCTCTTTCAAAAGCTGAACTGGCAGTTGATTCCTTTTTGGACAATTTACGTTGATGATGATGAACCACGCCATGCGCAATCTCCTCAAGCATATACATTAAATAGAAATCTCAGGCTTTACGTACAGGCTGGCTCATTTTGACAGCAAGAGCGTCAGCCACACTTGTAGATTGTACGTAGCGGTTTCTCTGCACTTTTAAGCTACTTTCGCTAATTGATAAAGCACGCAAAAGTCTATTTAGTAATAGGCAATAATTTTGAAGATACTTTAATCATGATATCTTTTCGACTACAATGTTTGTATGGGGTCGATAACATATGAAATTTTCGACACTATACAAAAATTGGGTAAATTATTTATGTATGTACAATACTTCGATAGCTCTATACAATTTAGTATTATATATACACTAGACAAAAAGTCTGCACTGCTTATCTAGATTACTAAAAAAAGCCATTACTTCGGTAAAACCGAAGTTTCTATATGCTTTAAAGTATCTATGGAAAACTCACGCTATACAAGTTCATGTGAGTTAATGTACGCGTAAATGAATGAATGACACATTCAAATCAAATTTTAACTGTAACTAAGCTCTATTAACAAAAAAAAGGTGTATGTACTAGATGTCTGCATGAATTAACTCAAAAAGGAATATGGCGCATGAATTTGAGTGAATTTACAACATGCAAACGATATAAACCGAATTGGAGTGATAGTGAATATGGGGTCTGCGTAAGTTTACTCAAACTGCCGCACAAGCTGGTTCTTATGCAGTGCGCAGCCAAAATAACTGTGGTTTTATTCGAGTTCATTCGAATGTGTGGTCGAATTCACTAAATTCATATTCCTGCTTATACCGTTTTGAGACAATTGTAGAAATGATTTTTTTATACCATTCACACATAGTGTAAACTGGTATTATCAGTTTGTCTGAAAGTTTGTAGCACATTAAAGGAGGCATCGTAGACCCCATAAAGTATATATATTATTGATAAGCTCGACGAGACGAGTCGATCTAGACATGTCCGTCTGTCTGTCTGTATTTTGTTGCGCATTTTTTGGGTACCAATTTTTATGCTATCCATTTGAAATTTTGCACATATACTTCTTTTTATAGTAGTTTAATAGAGTATCAAGATTGACCTGCCACGCCCACTATTTGGGGTAGCTCCCATACAAACCTACTGCCCACTTTTGACTTTTTGTAAGAAAACTTTATTAAAGTCAATATTAGGTTGAAATGCAATGTGGTGCCTTTTTATGGTCAGCCGCTTAACATACATAGACTAACGGGCGTGGCCCGCCCACTATTTGGTGTAGCTCCCATACAAACCTATGGTCCACTTTTGACTTTTTGTAAGAAAACTTTATTAAAGTCAATATTAGGTTGAAATGCAATGTGGTGCCTTTTTATGGTCAGCCGCTTAACATACATAGACTAACGGGCGTGGCCCGCCCACTATTTGGTGTAGCTCCCATACAAACCTATGGTCCACTTTTGACTTTTTGTAAGAAAAACTTGTTTATTAAAGTCAATATTAGGTTGAAATGCGATATGGTGCCTTTTAAGAGACAGCCGCTAAACATACATAGACAATTGGGCGTGGCCCGCCCACTTTTTGAGGTAGCCCCATACAAACCCACCGTGCAATTTTGTGTTTTTTATGAAAAAATCCTTCATTTAGATCAATATTAGCTTGCAATTTGATTTTGTGGATTTTAATGGACAACCGCTTCATATACATATACAAAGGGGCGTGTCCCGCTCACTTTTTGAGGTAGTCCCATATAAACCCACAGTTCACTTTTATGCATTTGTATGGAAAACGTCAATATCAACTTGAAATTCGATATGGCGGCATCTTACACATCTACTACATCGCTTCATACACATCTAGTGAGCGTGTACCACCCCCTATTTAAACCGCCACTTTTATGTATTACAATACTATTTAAAGTTTCGTGTGAATGGTATTAGAGCTTCGGTTCAACCGAAGTTAACGTTTTTTCTTGTTTCGTTTTGAATTGATATATCGTATAAAAAATGTTTAACTCAATAAACTGAATGTGGGTAGCAGTGAAGATTTTTGAAGGTGCTTCTAACTTTTAGTTCTTTAAAAGTATTGTATATAATAAACAATAATATAGAAATGTATATCGATGTTTCTAACTTCAGTAAGATATATCCTGAATAAGTTACACTAGTTTATAAATTTGGGTCGCATCTTGAGAACTGGTTTTTTTATAGAATTTGTTCTATGTATATTTTTCTTAAGAATTTTATCCCCAAAAAAAAGCCTTTTTTGCCACTTTTTTATTTGCTCATATCTCCATTTCATATATGTATATACATATGTATATCGTTCGAAAGGACGTCCATGGACGATAATTCTACGTGTTAACGTCATAAGAAAACATTGATGAAAACTGATTACAATAGACTAGGTTCAAATGAGCTGCTGCCTTCTTGCTTCGTATTGATTCTATTATTTCGCTTGTTCGTTTGGACTTCGTGCCTGTTGATGTCTGCCTAGCTGTACCCTGGCAGACATAACTCACTCATCGCTCACTTTAAATGTTTTATACGGAAACAAAATCATTTGTATATAAAACTTTCATATTTGTTGAGCTGAGTTTGAACACGGAATGAAATATTTAATAGTTCTACCAAAGTTAACGATTTATATATACGCTGCCCTGAAATGTCAAGGATATACAAATGTGCAAATGTATGTAACAAGCAGAAGGAGGCGTGGCAGCCACGTATTGCTATTTTTATTAATGCAAACAAAAAAAAAAATATGTTATATTTTGTGATTGCATTAGACTCTAATGATTAGAGTATACGAAGCCTGCATAAGTTTACATAAGAAAATCTGCAGAGTATACCGAAGTACTTCATTTGAATTGTTCTCGTTGCACTAATAAATAAAATATACTATCTTGTTTATTACAAATGTTGTCTCCGACGTTATCTTGCATGCGATATAGGTAAAGTATCTGACTAATTAAAAATACCCTCTTTTACACGAAGTGTATAGGGTATGAATAAATGCTCAGTGGAGAAGTAAACTACAAACCTTGTCAGTTATAATTGAAGAGAAAAGTTTCGGAGTTATAGCCCAAAAATTTGAACATTAAGTTATCTTGTTACCAACTAGGACGTGGCTTAATTCTGATGAAGACTTTTCTAGTTTTTGTCGTAAACAAGTTATAAGCACAGCGATAAAAAATATTTTTCAAGATCAAACCGTATGTTATGGGCGCAAATTTAGGTTGATATCTCACTTATCAATATTTATCGTGTCACATGGTATTTATTTAAAAATAATATAGCTTGGAAATGTAGACTGTACACAACTCTTTTATATTCGATACGTTCCGACTAATCGATAATGTACGAATATTATTCCGCAAAAACATGCCATTTTTTCAATTGTGACCCAATCAATAGATCGAAAATGATTTAAATATTCTTTGATATTAATTTCGACCCCCTCAAAGTAATCTCCATTCAATGCAATACACATATTCAAACGCTTCTTCTAACATTTTGCATAGGCCCATTTTGGAATAGCCAAAATGAACGTCGTTTTTGGTCAAATAGTCACATACAAGATGAGATTTCTGCAAAATATTCAGCAATCTCAACACATGTTGCGCATCAACTAGTCTCACGGCCAACACATCGTGCAATCGATTCGAACAAGACACCAAGGATGGCTGCTGTTTTGATGATACTCATATGACAATTTACAAGTAAAAATTTTTTTTTAAAGAATAGAGCGAGACAAATCGGTACAATACGGTCTGCTTTGAACTTCTTGTACAACTTGTATGTCTGTTACGGAGTTTATAAGAGATTTTATAAGAGATTTTATAATTGTAATTTTTGTTTGAAGTTTTCAACGAAATATCGTGTGGTGAAGCAAAAAGAAAAAGTTTTAGAAATCCTATGGGGACTCGGCAATGTCACATAGTGAGTTTATGATATATAATTATTGATTCCAACTATAATACCCGTAAACAATGCTGGAAGTTTTGATTTTCACAAAGACTCATTTGCGACACTTTGGTGAGTTCGACCAGCTATCATTTAAAATCTACGATATTGATTCTGTTCTTTATTATTATTTATTTATTTTTGTTTTTATTACAATCGGTAATAATTTATTGTACAGATTTTTTTTTTTAAAGTATATTATTTATATATGTATATCGTAATTACTATGACTTTTTTTGTTTATTTAATTTATATTTTAACTTGTTATAGTTTGTTAAAAAATCTTTGTTTAATTTTAATATGAAGCTGAATGAATAATGGCAGGTTTGCTCATTTTTGCATACCAAGTATTGTATCTGGTACATACTCGTATGTAAGTAAGTAGTTCTCAAATTAATATTGGTTTTTTTCTTCATTGTTTTGACTTTATAGTTCACAAAAAGAAAACAAAATGTCTTTGCTGTCGAGGTCAAGTGTTGATGTTATATTTGATTCGTGTCTGATTTGATTCGTATTGCCTTTCTCGCAGTGGATTCGTAGTTTTAAGCTCTCGATGTTCTTGCAGCACAGTCGAATTTTTCCTTAGTTTTTATATACATATATTGTATGTAGTGATTTGGTTCGCTTACAGAATGCTTCTGTGTGTGTACGTGAGTGTTATTTTTTTATGTATAGGCGTCTAATTTAGACGATTGGATGAAAATAGTAGCTCTCACATTCGTATGTATGCTTTCTGTTCTGCCTTAGCTTCGATTTTTTTATTCAAAAATTTGTTGGACTTAATCCCATCACGACTGTTTCGGATGCTGCGGCGGCGGTGGTGGCGCCGGTTTGAAACACTGCAGCAGGAAGGCAGTATAGACAACGAAGGCAACGGCCAGAGCGATCAGCGCATACATGAAAATGTTCAGTTCGGGTTGGCGAAAACGATTCTTACGCAGCCATTCTAGTACCTCATCCTCAGAAAGCAGATCACCTTTGGCAGAAAAAAAAAAAAACAAATGAAAATAATAAAAAATTATATAACAAGGAAAACTTTTGACTTCTTACCTCTATAGATGCTAGGGAATCTTCGACGGAAGTAGACCATAGCTGGCAGTTTGGTGACACCCCATTTTTTTGCATAACGTGAATCCGCCATTTTAACGAAAGTAATGTCAAGATTATCCGTTTCGCTATCGATATTTTCGAGTTTTTCCAGCGCCGCTGTGCTATCTTGCTGGTTGTGTTCATCTGGAAATTTTTGAAAAGTTGGAGTTGTAATTTTATCATAGTATTCAATTTTATTAATGCGCTATAAGGCAGCCGATGAGAAAAATAAACTGCACCTGCTTGTCTGCATGGACATCAGTGGGAAGATATGACTTAGAGTATTACTAAGTATTTCACCACATTCAAGACGACTATATGTGGGATGCTATGCTTAGCAAAGCATCTTCGAACTCAAAGCGGAAGCATTACGGCTTACAGGAAGATTTTAGAATAATTCATGAAAAATCCTAACGAAAACGATAGCACAGAAACTATTGTTAGCATAGAAATTTAAAGTATCCTCAAATGAACGATAATCGTGGACAAAGAACCATGCTCATTTTGTGTCACATCACAAGTATGATTAACTGATTAACTGATTGATCGAATTTCGAATATGATAGAATATGGTATTTGGACCTATGGACTTATTTCCAACCATATTTGAAGCTTAGTTCAATGCCATAAACATACTATCATATACTTAGTTAAATTGCAAATGAATGATTCGAAATGATCAAATAAAACACTTGAGTTATACTGGATACCAGCTTATGAAGGACATGCGGTACGAGCGGGTGACTGTTTAGCCAAGTGGGAGTTTTTTAAAAACTTAATCAGTAGTGATCATTTTTGTGATCTAACCAAAGGACACGAAACGAAACGATGTACTTCAAAACATCTCCTCTTTTTTATTAAAAATTATTTCAAAATACTAGTAGACTATCTTACTGGGTTCTTCAAACTCCAACACCATCCTAAACATCTGCGGCGTCTGTAAAATACATGAAGAAACATCTGAACACATACATATTATAGAAGTGTTGATGCATGTACAGACAATGGCTCGCTCACTTTGTATAAAATGTGGAGACTTAAACCCAATGTGGAGCTCAACTTTACCAAAAGCTTAAGACTGCAGGATTCAAGAGCAGAACAATACATCTAAATGGTGGTCGCAGTGTACACAGCCCATTCAATAGCAATAATAATATTAATGCATTATGCTTACAAAAGAACACCGATATAAATTCGTTCTCTTCGAGTAGTTTGTCGAGCATTTTGCGATTGACCTCTTCAATTTCGTTTTTGATTTCGAAAACATCTTGTGATGTCAGCCAGGTAATGATTTTGTCGTGCTGATGCAAATCGCCGTCGTACAAAACTGGAACTTGTTTTCTATAATAACAAAAATTTATGGAAATACTGTGTTTATATGTTTTCAAACCGTTTGTACAAACCTAAAGTATACCAATGAAGGTATATTGACAACTTCGTATGTCTTTGCTGCTTCGACGCTTGCAATTTTCACAAAATCAATGCCAAACATATCCGCTTCACCGTCGATCTCCTCCAGTTCCTCGAGTATCTCCTCACACTCGGCGCAATCCTCATCATCTGTAATATGTTTTAGTTATAGCAAAGGCAGGCAGACCGGCAAAGTTCATATACTGACAGAAAAAGACAACCAATAGCGTTGACTCAACCATCAAACGTTCCAGCATGCGTTCATTGACCTCTTCAATCTCATCGGCCAATTCACGATTATCATCATCGATCAACCATTCCAATACGGATTGTTCGTTTTGCAGATCACCTTCGAAAAGTAATGGGTTGCCGTTGCTATGCACAAAATAATTTAAAAAATATAACCTGAAAATCTTCAATTTACAAATAGTAAGCATAGTTGCTTACCGGAAGTAAACCAACGCCGGGAACGTTTTAATCGAATAACGTTTCGCCAACTGTGGATCTTGAATCTTAACCATGTGTATACCGAAAACGTCACACTCATCATCGATCAGTTCAAGACCCTCCAATATTTGATCACAAATGTTGCAATTTATCTTGTCTGAATAGAATATGTTTAAATGTATCAATAAGATTCGTTATTTAGCAGAAGAAAGTTTGAAAGCATTGGTTTGAATCTTCAATGGATTAGAAATTAGTGTACAAGTATGGTAAGAGAAAAGTTTGAAAGTTTATAGTGTTAAGTGCCGTGTTAAATTTTCATTAAAATTTTAAGAAAACGCCAAAAATTAAGGTATTCGTTTCCAAACTAAATTCTTCATATAATTCTACCGTATAAGCGCTAAATCACTTATGAAACTCAATTTTATGAAAGAAAGTAAAAAAAAAAAAAAATCTGTAAAGAGGAATTTAATTTAACATTATATCGGTCTACTTATTTCTACTTTCTTTCAACAAGCGCGTATCAAGTTTCAAATTGATTAAAAAAAGTACTTTCTAGGATATGGTGAAAATCTTTGAGTTTTAAATATACAGAATTAGATATAGTCATATTAAAGATTTTATATTAATCTAGTGCTCTTTACTACTGAGTTTTTTTAAACTTTATTAAACAAGTTTGACCGTAATTCGGTAATTTTTGTATTAATATTATCCAAATGCTGGTCTATTGTTGTTGATTTAAATCAACATTTAACTCTTTTTGTAATAATGTGTCTCGGGAATTTCTGATTTAATAACTCACAACACAATTTAATTTCAAAGTTGATGCGTGACAGTTGAAAGATCCATTGTATGGAATTTAGTTTGGAAGTTTATACTCGCAAGCTTTGTTTAGTAAGAAAATGTAGAGAATAGTAATTCAAATACTATGTTGAGCTTAGTGTTAGAGTTGGGAAAAATATAGGAACGAAAGAAGGAGGAAGGAGGGAACATGCGCGAAATTTAGGAATTTTCTATTTGGTTCAATTGGTTTTAAATTTTCATATTTTTATTTATTTATTTTTTATTTTTTTTTTTTTTTTTTTGTGGTAAGCTTAGATGGAATACCTTGATTTTGGATACGTTTTCTTTTACGTGAAATATAGTTCTGAACGAATTGCTTGGATGAGTGTTTGTTGGTGTTGGATGTGGTCATATTGCTCTCTTGTAGGGAAATGGGAGAACAGAAACTGCGACAAAAAGCGGGTTGCTTGCCATTACGCTCAGGAGGTACTGAGTTGTGTTGATAGTGGTTGTGGTGGTTGTGGTGGTTGTGATGTTGGTAGGTGTGTACGGGTGGTTGTTTCATTGATTGTGTTTTATATGTAATTTTTATGTAAAAATTTCATTAAACATGAATGAGCATGAAAATTGCAACTCAACATATAGGGTAATACAATACGAACTAAATAATTAATGGCTTACAGAAATATACAGCTAAATATTGTGTCTCCTCTACCATAGTCTCCAGCATTTGACGTGTAATTAATTCAATTCGATCCTCGGTCTTTTGTGTAATTAGCCACTGCAGCACTTCTTCCTCTTCACTCAGTTCACCTAAAATATTCCGAAATTTCGAAATTTATTACTATTTATCTATTTTTTCGTTTACTATTCCTATAAGTAACATAGGTCCACAAACGAAAAATACATTCATATCTACCTTCAAAAACGTTTGGTATGCCACCTTCAAAGTAGACCAACGCTGGATATTCATGCACGCCATATCCATCTGCCACAGAAAAATCACGCGTCTTGACGAAAGTTATACCATGTTTATCGCAATCATCATCGATATTTTCTAGTTCTTCAAGCACTTTGGTGCACTGTTCGCAGCCTTCCGCATCTAGGTAAATAGAATTGTTTTTTATAAGTAACACATATGAATTCTATGAATACAAAAATGACAAAATTCAAACGATTTGCATTATATGTATCTACAAGGCATAGGAGAACATATCCGAAAGCATAGCGCAGGTACACTAAATACATATATGTACAAATCAATGGTTGAACTACAAAACTAGCTAAAAGATGTAAAAACAAGAAACATATAAAAGTCAGAGGTGCAACAAAAAATAGCAAAAATTATAAAAAAGGTCATACATAGGAAAGTCTGAGAGTGCAGAGAGTGCTTCATGGTATCCATTAAAAAAAGAATATACATAATTATAGGAACATACAAAAAAAGTTCCACATCGGTAGTAAAGTGCGAGTAAGATAAACATAGAAAAAGAGAAAAATACGAGTATAGGGGCAACAATAATCGTAACCTAAAAGTTTTTACAATTTGTTAATCCTAATTAATTCACAGATTAACAAAGTTTGACATTATTTTAATGTAAAGTACATTGATAGTTCAGATTCCTCAAAAAATAAAAATCTCAAGGATAAAAACGTTCGATTGAATAGACCAAAAATTGAAACCAATAAATTAAAAAGTATTTA
This sequence comes from Leucophenga montana, assembly GCA_035044765.1. NCBI lineage: Eukaryota > Metazoa > Arthropoda > Insecta > Diptera > Drosophilidae > Leucophenga > Leucophenga montana. Next base: position 240,810 of record JAWNNQ010001328.1, on the reverse strand, counting down.
TTAAGTTGTGTTCAGATGAGCATTGCATTGAAAGTAGTTTCAAATAATAAAAACTGTTTACTAGAAGTGACAAAAAACTAAACGAAAATTGATAAGAAATCAGAATTTTGTCATAAAAGTCAAAAATTGAAAACATATTTCTCTTGAACTCTTAAATTAAAGGGTAGAAGTGGTACTAAATGATTTAACTAGAGAGACAGACCACAAAAACTTTTTGCACTCTGTACATAACCTCAAAAGTAGGAAAAAACGCCGTTTTTCGGCTACATAACCTCAAATATCTCAAAATTCTGACATGATGGGCCAATTATGACCCTAGATTCGGATTATACGTAGCAAATTACTTCGGAAATGATCCTTAGCTTTCCAATAACTAAACCAGGTTGGCCTATGTTATAGAAATCACTGTGCACGGTAGTCCACGCAAGTGACGAAAGCCCTCCTCAGTGTGGCTGTATATTAACACAGCCAACAATAGGTATGATTTAAAACCCTTCAAGCCAAATCGGCAAATGTGAATGAAAGCGCGCATTCATCTTATGAATGTGAATTGAATGATTTGGAGAAATTCATATTCATTCCAATGCATTCGAAGCCAGTGAAACTTCAATGTTCGAAGGCTTCTGAAGATGAGTTCCATGCATGAACGAATGAATGCTTTACATTCGAATGCGTTGAATGCGCTTAATTTCAGTGTGCCGCATAATGATCTGCCGCCTTATTTAACCATGTTTTTCACTCTGTTCTTTAGCAACTAGCTACCTCCTGACTTATATCATCATTTGATTCCATTTCTTTCCCACTCAGAATGATGTCTTCGTGTTGATATCGAAGGTAACCGACAACTTAAGTAATTCAAAATATGGGAATGAATGAATGTTTTGATTATCCGAGCATTCATAGTGAAATTAATTAACATTTCATTTATTCATTTAAAGTGAATTGAATGAAATGAATGTTGACATTTTATAATGCGTTGCATTCATGAATTGAATGTGAATAAATGAACGTTCATAAAACAGTTTGAATCAATTAATTCATGCAGCATTCTAGTTGAAATGGGGGACCATGATATATGATTTAGGCTAGTGCTCGATATTTTATGAGGATTGGATATAATAAACTTCTGTTTCAAATTAGCTGTCCAAAGTTTTATAAATAAAACAATTTTTCTGGCAAAAAAGTAAGTTGTCGGTCGTGCGACTTTTATATGGACACTGTATATGCGTAGGATAAAAATTAGTCTCTGTGTGTGTATACGGTTTAGTCGCACATTTCATAAATTTTATCAAAGAAAAATTACGGACTTGTCTAGATCGACTCGTCTCGTCTCGTCGAGCTGATCAAGAATGTATGGTCTCAAGATCACATATATTAAATTTTTGGCTTTGTAGGTCGTAACTAATGAAGTTTCATAATGAATCATCTTAAAAAATTGTTTTTTTTTTTATATTGTAAAAACTTTTAGGGTTACCATCAAATTGTATAGTAATAAGGTGTACAGACTCATGTTGCGAATATTTTAGCAGTGATTTGGAGTAGAGCGAGTGTTATGTTGTGTATAAGGGAAGACAAATCATTCGTATCCATTCCATGTAGTATAAATAATTCAAAATATTTTCGGTCAAATTTTCGTTTGCGCTACCATCTTCATGTTTGCCGGTACTGCTGCTAGAAGGTGGCTCTGATGCTGCTGCCGCTTCGCCGCCCTCGCCTGCTTCACCTTCACCGCCAGTGCTGGCGGCACCGAATGCCGCTGCTGCGCCTGCTGCACCACCCTCCTGTTGCTGCTGTTCCTTCTCCTTTTTCAGGCGAGCCTTGCGTGCCGCCTTCGAATTGCATATGTCGCACTTGGTTTTATTCCCTAATTTTATTTAATTCCATGTTTTTTTTTTTTGTACGAGTATATTACACATAAATATTTCATTTTTTTTTTTTTTTTTGTGCATTTGTTTGACGAGTGTGTGCGAGTAGTACCAGTAGATATGGTTTTTTTCCCCAAAAGAATTAAAGAGAATTATAGTAGACTGAAAATGCTTAAATCTTAGAAAGTATTTCTTCGGGTTAGTGACATTGATCTATCTTGAAATAAATCGTTGTTTTTTTTTTTTTTTTTTAATTAGTAGAACTTAATTGTTAATTACTTTGCCTTTTTACTATACTTAGTTCTTTTAAAAAAAAAAGTTATTGACTGCAATCTTTTTGCGCAAAAGTGCAACGATAAAACATACAAAGTACTTTAAGGATATAGAGAATAAAATGGTGCGTATCATTGATTGAGTTTTTAGAGAATCTAAATTAGGGGAAATCTAATCTAGTGGACATGAGGTATGCAGTACTTTGTATAGATTTATGTTACCAAACCGATTGCAGCTTTTTTTTTTGTTGTTTTGCTTTGTTTTTTTTTTTTTTTTGTCTTTTGTTAGTATTTTCTAAACACACTGTCCCAATTGTAAGCTTTTAGCGTAAGCACAAACTTACAAAAATAGACAGCAATAGAGCCAGACTCTTCAATTAATTGAATAAGTCTATCGCCTTCGAGATCTTCAATAACATCTCCACTTGGATCCTTTTGCGTGAGTAACCAAGTGAGGATTTGTTCTTCTTCATAAAGATCACCTGTAAAAAACGTGTATAGCATAAAAACACAATAAGTTCCTATTATTTAAGTTGCGTTGTTGTATTACAAACCGGCGTAAATGACTGGCTCCTTGGAAGTAGGCTTAAAGAACACAATCGCAGGCAGCGCAAACACTCCATATTCTTTTGCCATTTGCTTGTCGTCGATTTTAACAAAATCAATTCCGGCCTTATCAGCATCATCGTCAATGTGCTCGACTTCAGCTAAGACACGTGGACACTGTTTACACTCTTCGCTGTCTGTGTTTGAAGTATTTCAAATTATTGAATCACGTTTTTCCTTATATTTTTATACACTATTTTCTGACTCACAAAATATCACTGCCAAATAATCTGATGATTTTCGTATCTTCTCAAACATTTTGCGATTAACTTGTTCTATGTGATCGGTCATCTCCATATTTGCTGGACTTGTTAGCCAATCAAGCACCTCTTCTTCATCATCGATATCGCCATCATAGTTAATATATTTACCCTTGCGAAAGTATGTAATGCCCGGTGGATTGCGAAAGCCATACTTCTTGGCCATTAGCTTATCATGCATCTTGACTATATAAATGCCATATTCGGCAGCCTCGTCGTCGATCAGTTCAATGTGACGTAATACACGTGGTGCATCTGCATCATCCTCCTTGTCTGAAATATATAGAAAAAACGTAGTTGTGTTTCAACTTAAAATATACGAATGCAACACTAAAATAATTGGTGTTTATTGTCTAAAGTTTTTGCTTCAATTTTTTTTTTTTTTACATTTTTTTTAGGCAGTTACAGTTTTTAGTGGGCGCGCTTAAATTACTTAGCACTTCACCCTGTCAGAAGGTGCTTGACTGTTTGGGTTACACGAAAGAAATTCAAAATCGATAAATAATTTAACAGCCATATGTGTACGCTTTCCACACGCACTACTTACAAAATACTACCGCTAAAAAGTCCTTTGAGCTGATGTACTCCAAAAGTTGCTCTCGATCGATGAGTTCAATGCTCTCGTCCGCTTTTTGTTCGAGTATCCAATTAAATACTTCATTGCCCTTCTCAATGTTTCCTGTTTGAAGTAATGGATTTAATGGAAGAGTTTTATCAATTGTAATGGTTTAAAATATCATTTTGAATAAAAAGATTTCGTTTTTTTTATTTCCTTCGTTAAAACATACCTGTCCGCTGCAGTGATTTAATCAATCATAAGTTGCGCTACAAGTTATTGTTAGTATTTAATATACATTCTCCCCTGTTCAAGATTTCGAACCGAATAATTTGATCGGAATTGATTTCATTAAAATGGTCCGTTTTATCAATATCCTTTCGTCCGTTTGGTACATGAAGTAAATTCAAAACGCAAAATCTTTCTGAAAGTGACAAAACGAACGGACCACTTTAATGAAATCCATTCCGATCAAATTATTCGGATTGAAATCTAGAACAGCTTAGGATTAAATATGGAGTTTTCAAGTATAAATAGTCATATCAAATGTCACTGTAATTGCAATTTGTACTACACAACATTAAAAAATTGTATTTCCATAATACTTCTGTCGATAATTGTTGCACTGAAACCAAATTTGTAAGACTATTTTGTTTTGCTTGTTTTCTTTTAACAGAAATAGTTGCAATGAATTCAGGTAGCAAGAAACTGTCAAAAAGTATATAGGTATGATATATATTTTCACTAAAACACATCACTGTTCCTGAGCTGATCAGCGCAAATACAAAACAACAATATATTTAATGAAATGGAGATGTGAACAATTAAAGTAATTTAGTGGGTTCTAGGAGTTTCCAGATTTTTCAATATTTTTCATTCATACTACTTGGCTGAACAGCTGTTTCATTCGACTGAGAAACAAGTATCAAAAGACCTGTAGTTCTAGCCAGTGATAGTAAACAACTGAAAAAAAACTATACTAATGACCAGCAGATCACCAAAAAGTAGATAGCCAAGCCAATTTTCAATGACCGTCCGTCCACTTTATTTTGATATTGTAGGGTACTTCACAGTTATCTGTGAACTGCTGGTCGGGCTTATATAAAAATTTGTTAACGAATTTTCTACGTTGAAAAAAAAAAATAAGAATAAGGCATGAACAAACTTTGTTATTTTTCAATCACTTCTGTTGTAAATCACTTATATTTCTGTTAAAATTGGTGCCATTTCTGTTAATGTTATTTCGCACTGTTTGCATTAACAGAAGTAGCATTGGTTTTAACAAAAAAGAGAGTGATTTAATTGTAAATAATAGCACTTTTTCAAACTGCATTTAGATATACAATATCATTATCAATATGATTCTGACTGTATGTGAAGTGTTTTGTGGACAGTAGTTTCCTTTTATAGTAATTAGTAACTAAGGATGGTTATTTGAGTGGTACTTTTTTTCGTTCTTTTTTTCGTCCTTTTTCCTTCAAAGTAAAAGTCAAAACATCATTGATCATGAAGGGTGGTTTTGAGATTGCTGACTATGAATCTAATCTCATATTTATGAAAAAACAAACTGAAGGTCCCATGTAACCGTTACACAGCGCTCAATGACTATCTGGTCTAAAACTTTGACATTACTTCTAGGTCCTTTTCACTCGAGTGCTTTTTTAGTATGACATAAATGATAAATGCTTTACATTAAGTTTCTAGAGCTAAACAGATTTGTGTAAACATTTGGCAACGGTATTTTGACATATGTTTTTATAAGTTTTGGACATTTTTCCTTTTGATTTAGAATTATTGAGCGCCAAGTATTTTTATGTGAATGAAATCATTATGCTAACATTTTTGTATGTTTTGTAGTTGAATTAGGACTAGGTTCTCACCTACACTTTGGGCATACGTATACGAAATAATGAACGCGTTTAGTAGAACATCTGCTAACTGATTAGTGATTACTAATAACTAATTTGCCAACGAAATGAATGCATATTACGAACGTTTGAACCTAAAATATTGAAAACAGACGACTGTTCAAAGGAACAAATACAAAACAAAAACAAGTAAAAATGGAGCAGTCGTGTGTTTACGACTACGAAATACCCATTACCCTTGTTAATGAAGACCTATGCAGACAATGAAAATTAAAATCATAAAAGAAAAAAGTTTTTTAACTATACAAAAACTGTTTTTTAATTAAAGCCCAATACTGTGATCGATGAAAATTTTTGATATCAAAAAAACTTCATATAAAAAAAATGTTATCAAACAACAATCAAAAAGTTTCGGCACGAACTGTTTTTCATCGAGTACTCGGATAACAAAAACGTTTGCTGCCGAAAACACTTTATATAATCAAAAAACAGGTTACCTTTTGTTTCTCCGTCAGAAAAAAACCAAAGAAAAATCAAAAAGTGCGGACTTTTCACCTAATAAATATCTGATTTTAGTATTTCATGTTGATTTGGGAACACTGTTTTTCGTTTGTTTGACATAGCAGAAATAATTAACAATTTCATCATCAAAAATTTTCATCGATCTCAGTATTGGGCTTAAAAAAAAATTGAAAAAAAAAAATTTTAATTAATAAATAAAAATAAACAAATTAACAAAGAAATGAATAAATTAATTATTTAATAAATTAATTAATTAAAATGAAAAAAAAAAACATAATTTTCCGGCTATGCGGCCTTGAAAACTAAGTGAATACGGGTCAAATGGCCGTATTATAAGGGTGGTGGGCGTTGTGGGCGTTGTGGGCTTGGCATTCACAAAATTTAGTATAAGACATCTATAGTCATCATATAGTCAAGCAGAGAAACTAAATCTCCAAGTTTTAAATCTCTAGCTTTTTTAGTTCCTGACGTCTGGTATCTTAGATATCCAGACGGACGGATGGACATAGGTAAATCGACGCAGTTTCCGATGCTGATCAAGAATATATGTATAATATTTGTGTGGTCTACTGCACCTCCTTCTACCTATCAAATACATTCTCACAAACTTATTATACCCCTGACTCTTTAAGTAGAGGGTATAATTACGCAGACGTTGAAAATGGTCGACGAAAATTAGTTATCAGTCAGCAAAAGTCTTTGTAACTAATTATTTGAAAATGTTTTAAGGATGCGTGTTTTATCTATATTACTTATATATGATGTTTACCATAGCTTTTTGAGTGTTTGTTTTCTTTTTTTTTTTACATATTTCGATTCTCTTATACACTAAAGTTTTTTATGTTTGCCTTTTTTTAACAAAAACAACCAACATTTTATTTAGTTTTAATCTCATATAATTTGTATTTTTTTTTTTTTTTTTTTGAAAAACGCTTTTAATATTACAACTATTTTACAAGGATTTCTCATTTATATTTACATTAACGAAAACAATAGCAAAGTCTTACAAGTTTTTCTCAGCGTTTTTCTTTTACAATATTTCTTTGATAGCTGCTGTTCAACACAAAAATGTTTTACTTTCATACAAAAAAAATGTTCATAAAAAAAATGTATCTTTAACATTGATATTGTAAGTACATATCTCTTGACTATAAACTTAACAAAGTATACAAATTGATCTACTATAAATAAAACAAATCTATAGAGGCATTCAATATTTCAGAAATATTGATAACAAAGTAAATCTTTTTGCTATATCGAGCGAGTTTTTAAACACATTCGATTAGCGTCAATGGCAACAAAGTTTGCCAATTTTTGTTAAAAAAATTTTTTTTTTTTTTTTTTTTTAGCAAAATTGATAGTTTATCTTGTTATTTATTGTTTAGTTTGTTAATTATTGTATTACAATTATGCAATTGTTATAAGCCTGTGTAAAAAGCGAGTTCTTACGAGTTTCATTCATTAGTCAAGGCAAAAGTTTATAAAAAAAAAAAAAATAATAATTAGATAAATCCCATACAAAAATAGTTGCGATAGTATTTTAATTTCTGTGCTCAGATCATGTCTTCCTATCATAAAATAGTTAACATTTTTGTAAATTGTTAAAAAAAATGTTTAAAATCTACAAATGTAAAAAGTTAATTTTATAAAATTTTTGAGTAGTAAAAAAGTTTTCCTCACAATATATGCAGCTGCTGTTGTCGTTGTTGTTTTTGTTGTTGTTGTCGTTGTTGTTGCAGTGCATAATTTTCGTAAAGAAAAATATTTGTTGTTTTTAAGTTTTCACTTCAATGTTGCAGTGTTTAAAAATTGTTTAAAGTTAATATATGATATGTAAGTACAATAGTTGTAGTTGTTGTTGCAATAATTGCATTCAAATTTGAACAAAGTTTTGTGCAAATGAAATCTTTTGACAAAATGCAACAAAAAGTTTAGTTAAGACTATGAAGAATAGTTTAAGTACAAGTAGTAGTAGTAGTATCTATTATTGTAAAATAGTGTAGAGCAATAGAAAGTTGAGTTGCAAAAATTAGTTTGAAAGTGTTTGAGTTTGAGTTGCGGATACATTTCCGGCTTTAAAGCGGCTTCTGCTGTTTTGGATGTTGTTTCGCATGTGGAACGAACAAATGTGGCACTTGCTGTCGTCTCTTAAGAATGAAATTTTTGTTCTCTTTTTTTGTTAATTTTTTTAATTTATAATTTTTTTCGTTTTTTTGGTTGTTTGTTTTTAACTTGGCTCTGAGTACGTACATATGAGCAATATTAATAATTAAAAGTGGCGCGTTTTACATTTCGCTCGATTGTATTGTTTGATTGAGTGATTGATTGATTGATTGATTGATTGATTGATTGATTGATTCATTGATTGATTGATTGTTTCAGTCGTTAGTCTTGCGGCAGTGTGCTTGAGTGTGTTTATGCATGTATGTGTAACTATGATGTTTTTCTTAGTTTAGATTAATTCATTTGACATATACTTTTGCACAGCCAAAATTTGTCTTTTACACTTTGCATATTTTTTTTATCGTTCTCTGTATGACAAATTGTATTGATCTTAGTTGTTAAAGATTTTCTTTTGCTACTTTAATTATTTCATATCATTCATATTTTCAATTCTTAATGTTTAGTCAGTTAAATTGTTTCCTTACTCCCACAGAGAGATATCCTGAAAAATGAGGTCATACAAATTTTTTAGTCGTTTATGCAAATAATTTATGCCTGAAAGACACAAAAGAGAAAAAAAGAGAAAAAGAAATAAACAAACAAAATACAAGAACAAAAACTAACAGCAGAAAATGAAAGATTTCTTTGATACATCAACAAATATTTTGCATTTGAAAGTGAATAAATGTTTAACTACACCAAAATATGAGTATCATTGTATCTCCTCATGAAACTAAATATACATAAATTAATGAGTATGTTTTTTGTATTTCATCACAAAACTAAAAATGTGTATTATACTCGACATAGCCGACTATATGTACATACATGCATATACCTATATACTAATATGTATATTCAACTAGCAAAATCAATGGATTGTTATGAACAGAGTCCTATAAATTAAGTGTCTTGGGCTTTTTATTTGAAACATAGATTTGTACAAAGTGATTTAGATTTGCACTATTCTTTAGTGGACTGATCTGAACTTATGTGTTCTTTCATAGTTTCTCATTTTTGCTCTAGCTACGGCACCAATTTCAAAAGAGCTGTAGCAGGAACAGAAAACATCAATTGTGAATTTATAGTCGCACAAATAGCATTATATTCAAAACGGTTGCTATTGCTCTTACTGTGCTATGGATAGCAAGATTTTGAAAGCAAACTTATAAAATTAAATCTTTGTACATGTACGTCCATACTATACTTTTCCTGATCGATAAAAACCAGAGCTCGGAACAAGTGCTCTTTTTTTACAGGCAGTCAGAAAAAAAGCAGTTGCTTGCGGACACGATTTAAAATAAAAGCGAAGAGACATTTCAATTCTGTTTCATTTTCAGACGGTCTTGGTTCAATCAACGAGAGTTTTTTGTCGCTAACTTTATGCATTTGTTCACTTGCGACACTTTGGTTCTCAAAATTTATGTAAACTGTATTTTGCGCCTGTATGTGTGTTACTTATATTTTAATATATGCAGACAATTTTGCGCCCTATCTCTTTCTCCCTCGCTCTTCCACGCTTTGCCAGCGATGAAATATTTAAAGCAACAACCACAACCTAACTCAACAACAACAAAAAAGACATTTAGAACTATCTCTTGGCTCGTTTTGCTCAGTTGCTAATGCTCAGTTGCTGAGAGTCGAAATAAAGTGTTCAATGATATACAGCCGGAGACCTTCTTCTCATCGATTGGTCAAATAATTGCTGAGATATGACGAATTTGGTTTTTCTCGCATTTATTTTTTCCCAAATGATATATGGCCTATGATCTTCTCCTGATCGATAGTAACACACAGTAAAAAGTTCATAAAGGCATAACATTTTTCTATATTTGCTCCGCAATCGTGTTAGGGGTTAGCACAGCAACCGTTTTGAAAATAATGCTATTTCTGCGACTACAAGTACCATTTTTTTTCTTTTGTGTACCTGACATTGATTCATTCTACAAAATATCAGAGCACAGAGCAGTAACAGAGATAACACAATTCACGTTTTGTGCTCCTGTTCTGCTCAACTTGTTGCCGTGGCAAGCATGGAGCAATTTGTAGGTGCTATTACTGCTCTGGAGGCAGTATTTTAAATCCTGTTATAAGTTAAAAGCATCAATTTTTATCGTAGTTCTTTTTTTTTAATGGCGAATAAATGATTTTTCATAGATGACCGTTCATTGCGTTTTATTTAATGACTTTCACGTAGCTAGCCTCTTTTTTTCGGGCTTTCTGAGAGCATTCTCTTGGAAACAGTCTCTAAAAATAAGTGATAAACACATGGCCAGATGGATAGTATAGATACAGATACATACCACTATAGCAAATACAATTTTATATAACATTTGAAGTGAAACATTTTCATAAACTTTTGGCTTTAAAGATATTAAGTGTCAGTTTGTATATATCCGGTTAAAATTAAACTGCCTGTTAAACACAATTTATAGAAAGAAAATTATTTTAACCGGGAGAATAACGAATCGTTAATTTTAACCGAACATTTAGAAACAAAAACTAAATTTATGACCATAATAGAGCGCTGATAAAAGTTAGATTCGATAGGGCCAAAATTATTATTAATTAATATCATTAAACAATTCGAAACAATCGCCTTGATAATTATGCGAAATGTTCGTCCATATGAAGCCACCATGTAAAATGTCAAGTTGATTTTGACTGAAATGATAAAGTTTTCATGAAAAATCCATAAATTGGAAAGTGGGTTTGCATGGTGCTGCCTCTATAATGGAGAAACCACATATATTTCTCTCTATGTGAGGCGTTTGTATATAAGAAGCCCCTATATTAAATTTTAGGTCGATATTTTCTGTAATAAGAAAGTTACCATACAAAATTCCATAGTTGGGCGGTAAATTTCTATGGGCGCTACCCCTAAAAGTGAGCGTGATACGCACCTTGATATTTACATGAAACATTCGTCCATAAGAAGCCGTCATGTCAAATTTCATCGTCGATATTGACTGCAATAAAAACGTTTTCTATACAAAAGGCAAAAGTGGTCGCGTGGGAGCTACCTCAAAGACCGTGTTTATTTAATTTTTTTTTTTTTTTTGGGTCGCTGAAACCGAATTCGAAGTCCATTTTACCCCTTCACGTCAAGTTTTTGACATATATAACAAATAAGAAGACTTTTTGATATTTTGTAATATTGCCAAAGACAGAATTTTTCACCTAAAAAATTTTTTTTTCTTGACCCATCTCATCTTCCCGTTTACTTGTTATATAAGGAAATGTTTGAAAGTGGCAAATGTCCACTCAGTTCTGCTTTCCACTGTATATACTCTCCACTGTACACGTATATATTTTTAGTGCTCTCCTACAATTGAACATAAAGTGATACGATAAACTTTGCTTTGTTTCATATGCTCGTTTGCTTTGATATTTGATACGATTCGCTCCTTGCAAACGAATTTAGTTCTGTTTTGTTCCTTTGCAACACTTTTTTTTTGGGACCGAGTGAAATAAACATTAGAATTATTTGTAAACGCTTGTCAACGAATATATTATTGAAACGAGTATATGTGCAACAGATCATTTGGTGTCACAGAAATCGTCTTATGGCGATTAATATCTTTCACAGATTAATGGGCGATATTACTTGTCCCATCAGGTGTTTATCCGAATAATAAAAGCACAGGTCGAACAAATCAACAACCGTGACACTCTGTAACACTCCTGTATGCTTAATACACATAAATTTGAAAATGTTTGATTTAAATTATAAGAAAAATGTAATTGCTTTAGCGTCTTCAAATTGTAGAACATGGTGATACCATACCACCCTGTATACTTTATGGAATCTCTGACGTATCGAATCTAAATTATGTATGCGTTTGTGTCTTTGCTTGAATATGTCTGCAGATTTTGTGAAACAATCTGATTTTATAATATGTACATAATTCTAAGGCACTGAATTTATCAAATCAACCTACCGGTTTTGACATTCAGCTTATCGCCAGATTTCTTTGACGACTTCTTTTCGCCACGTTTGCTCGGCTGTGGCTGTGTTTGTTCTTCCCCATCATCATCATCATCGTCATCACCATCCTGATGGTGCTCCTGCTGCTCACGCTGCTTATGTTTCTTGTCAGTGGTGCTTCCGGCTTTCTTGGCGGCATTCTTGCGTTGATTTGCATAGGAAACCTTGACCAGAGGTTCATCATCATCATCATCATCATCATCATCGTCGTCGTCATCATCATGTGCACGTTTCTTTTGCTTCTTGTTGACAACGGGCTTCACTTGCGACGACTTTGAGGACTGGCTGGACGTGAACTGGAAATTACCGCCCGGACGTTTGCCGGTTGCACTTTCGCTGTGCCCGATGCGCTGTGCCGTCATTTTAGGAACTTTCGTTGATTTCTCCAATTTTGTTGGACAACATTGGAATGGTTTGTAATCGTTGGGCAAGAAATTGCTGCCGTGCCTAGCAGAACCGCCGTCGTGACCCAATCCGACATAGAAACATTCGTCATCTGTGTGCAAACAAACAAAAACATTTTGTCAGATTGTTTAGTTCTTCGGAAATTTGCAACTTTTTTTTTTTTTTTTAATTTTGTTTGCGAACGACTTAAAATTTTTTTTTTGATTATTTTTTTTTTTTTTTTTTTTTTTTAGAAGAATTACTACCAGAATAGTAGAAGAGATATAAAAACGAAAAAATATAGAAATTGTCGGCAGCACAAAAAATAAAAATAGAAAAAAGAAAAACTCGTTAGAGATTCCGCGTTTCGAAATAGATATTACCACAAAGAGTAGTTAGTAATATTTTGCTAAAAAATATTTTTGATAACATTCAATTTATTTATTATTTAAACAAAAAGTATTTTTTTTTTTGCTTATTTTGAAAGTTGGCAAAGTTCTAGAAATAAGCGTGCTTCATGAATGCAAAATTTTTTATAAAAGAAATAAGTTCTTATATAAATTAAATAATTATACGATTTGTAAAACTAATAACTGACAAAATGCTTTTGATGCTGACTGTATAGTTTGGTCTAATTGTTTCATTATTTTATTTTACAATTTTCAATAGTTAAAATTACTTGAATTCGATTTTCGGTTGTTTCTGTTTCTGTTTCTGTTTAGTTTTTTTTTTTTTTTTTTTAAACATATTTATAGATAATTGATAGAAAGGCGTTTGATTAATATTAATTAACAAACACAACAATTACTTAAGAGATAAAGAAAAAAAAAATTATTAATAATGGTAAATCAAACAAATATATCAGTTATTAACAAAATCTTTTGTTTATAAATATTTTCAGCTTCAACAACTCGGATTATTTCAATAATATAGTTTGCTATATACTGTATTAAGAATGGAAAATTATTGTCATATAAATTGTAAACAAAAAAAAAAAAAAAGAATAACATTGTGTCAGCTATGGTTTTCAAAATATCTCTTCTAGTTTATCATATTCTCGTAAGAACTCTAAGAATTTTGATAGAAAAAAAATTAATTAACGTTAAACGCAACGCAAGCATTGATAAGGACGAATAGGATATACTATTAGGGCTAAACACAAAACAGTCACTTAAAGTGATATGGGAACGCAATTTATGAATAAATGTTGTATAGCATACACATTCAAAAGCATTTCAAAAACGAAATTGCTCTCGAATATTGCAAAAAACAATTTTTTTTTTTTTTTATATAAAAATTTTAGCTACTTTCCAATATTCCGATGTTGTCTACGCATTAGCACAAAAGCTATTGGCAAACATCAATAATAGTTGAATTCGTTTTACCTTCATGAAATGAAGTTTTTGCTTTCCGCTTATTCAAATCTGTTAATAGACATGAGTATCAGAATGAATAGAGAACATATTATTTGTACACAGAATTCTTCGACAGAAAAGTAATATTAAGTTCAGTGGGTTTATTTTTAATAGAGGAAACATTGAATTCGGTATGGTAAACGTTTATAGAAGAAACAAACTCATTAGAACTTGGTCTTCTTTACCTATCTTCTCTAAAAGCCGTCCGCTACAAAGTTCGGATGCTCGATGGATTTTTTTTGGTATTGTTATGCGACTTCGTTTTTGTTTGAAGCTTACATCGTCCTCATCATCATCATCATCATCTTCATCTTCATTGTCCTCGTCATCATCGTCTTCATTGTCATCGTTATCTTCGTCGTCGCTATTATTTTTTTCATTATCATTATCATCGTCTTCATTATTATTGTCGTCATTGTCTCCGTTTCCTTCATCGTCATCGTCATCTTCATCGTCATCGTCTCCATTTTCTTCTTCATCGTCATCGTCATTATTTTCATCATCGTCATCGTCTTCGTCATCGTCTTCGTCATCATCGCCATTATCTTCATCGTCTTCGTCGCCATTATCTTCATCATCTTCATCGTCATTTTCTTCATCGTCTTCGTCGCCATTTTCGTCATCATCATCATCATCATCATCATCATTGTCGCCATTTTCTTCCTCGTCTTCGTCTTCATCATCGTCTCCATTTTCGTCCTCGTCTTCATCGTCTTCATTGCCATTTTCGTCTTCATCATCGTCTTCATCTTCTTCCTCATCTTCGTCGTCATTTTCGTCATCGTCTTCATTTTCTTCATCGTGTTCGTCGTCGTCGTTTTCGTCATCATCTTCACTTTCTTTCTCGTCATCGTCATCCTCATCCTCATCGTCTCCATTTTCATCATCGTCATCGTCGCCATTTTCTTCCTCGTCCTCGTCGTCTTCATCGTCTTCATCGTCTTCACCGCGTTTAAACAGTTTCTTTTTTGGCTTGTCGTCATCGTTTTCATCGTCACCGTTTTCGTCATTGTCATTATCATGCTTTCTTAATATTCGTTTTCGTATCGTTTTTTGCAATCTTTTTAGTCTTTCAGTTCTCGCTATATCATTATCTTTGGGATAGCTTAGTTTTTGTATTCTAGAATCATCGTCGTCATCCTCGTCGTCGTTGCCTATTACAGAGATACTCATTACGCTTTCGACTTATCAAATAATATCTTAATATAATAGTTTATGTAACAGAAAATGAAGTCTGATTGGGTTTTCAGAGTGATTTAACTATGCCGAACTGGATGAAAGACTGTGCTATTATAGTATGCCTATGGAATGTTGTTTCTAGTTTCTGTTGAAGATCATTTGTTTTCTGAAAATGTTTTTGTTTTCAACTTGGTGAATGAGCGTGAGTTAGAAAGCATAGTAAATTGAAAGAAGAACGCTTACTCTTTTGATTGATTAACCACTGCAGCACCCGATTTTCGTTTTTGAGATTACCTATAAGTTCAAAATTATTAAATTAAGTATCAATAAATTCTGAAAAAAAATTGTTTGTATACAATAACTTACCATCATACATGATTGGAACACCTGTTTCGTAGTAGACCAGCGCGGGGAATGCAAAAATACCGATCTCGTGTGCTAATTTAACGTCGTTTGATTTAACGAACTGTATACCGTGCTTATCGGTATCATCGTCGATGTTCTCCAGCTCTTCAAGTATGCCGGGGCACGACTCGCATTTATCATCATCTGTAAATGAAGAAAGCATTTCTTAAAAACTACAATCATGACCACTTGAAGTGATAATCCTTACAAAAGAAGACAGCCAAATGTTCAACGTCATTGATCAGCACCTGTAGCGTTTTGCGATCGACAGATTCGATGACATCAGCGGTCGATTCATGCAATTCAATGACCCATTCAAGAATTTCCTCCTCTTTCATAAGATCGCCAGTGTAAATAGTTCTAAACTTATGTCTATAAAATGCAAGAGCCGGAAGACCAGGCAAATCGTATTCCTTTTCGATGTCATCGTCAGATGTCTTTACAAAGTCGATATCCTTCTCTTCGCACTCATCATCGATGTTCTCCAATTCATTAAGAATCTTCTGTGACTTTTTGTCACCCTCGGCATCTAAAGATTTTACAACTTATAAACACGTTGAATTAAATTACTCGACAACTTACAGAAAAACACAACCACATGATCGTTTTCGGACAAGATCTTATCCAACATTTTTACATTGACTTCTTCGATTTTTCCGGGAATCTCTAGAGTAGCATCATCAGTAATCCAAGCCAGAACCTCATCCTCATCATCCAGATCACCAGTGAAAATAAGTGGATCACGATTTCTGAAGAACACCAGCTGAGGATACGTCTTGACATGGTACTTCTTCGCTATATTAGTGTCCTCGGTAGTAACAAAGATAATGCCAGCCTCATCTAATTCGTCGTCGATGCTCTCAAGAGCGCTGAGCGTATTATCGCATTTTTCACCCGGTTCGCATGGGCCGGTAAAGAACACGACAACATACTCGTGCTCGTTGATTAAATTTACCAGAATCTCATCGGTTACTTCTTCAATGGTTGCGGTCTTCTTTTGAAGTAGCAACCACTCCAAAACCTCATCCTCATTCATCAGATCACCCTCGTACAGCGCGGGAATCTTATTCTCAAAATAGATTAACGCAGGCAGGTGATCTAGGCCGTACTCCTTGGCCTCGGCAGCATTATCAATACGAACAATAACAATGCCCTCCTTCTCAAGCTCGTCGTCGATGTTCTCTAGCTCATTGAGAATGCGTATATCTTGCTTGTCTTCCTTATCATCTGCAGAAAAAAGAATGCGCTTAGTACGTATTTTACATTTGAAGCTGTCAATTAAATTTACAGAAGATAACCGCCAAGTGTTCAGTGTTTTCGACCAGTTTATCCTTCATCTCATCGGTAACTTCAGGTATTTCCGAATAGCGCTTTTGATGCACCAGCCAGCCAAGTAGTTCGTCTTCTTTCATCAGATCACCCTCGTAGACATGTGGAATGCCACGTTCAAAGAGTACAATCGACGGTATCTCATCGATACCCCATTCTTTAGCCTCCTTATCATCATCGATCTTAACAAAAGCAATATCGTTCTGATCGCACTCATCGTCAATGTTTTCCAATTCTGCGAGGATTTTCTGTGATTTCTTTTGGTCCTTGTCATCTGAGAATGATCAAAATTTAGGATGAAAATGGAGAACAGAATGTAAACATAGGTAGAGTATAGTAAACTATTGAAAATACCTCCTATTTAGAATGCTATCAAACTCTCTACCTTCCAACGTCCAAAGTCTTACCTCTCGAATTTAGTTTATAAGTTTGAAAGTATTTAGTGCATTAGATTTGCAAGCAAACACACAAGCAAGTAATAGTTTGACACGAAAATATCTTGTAGTTTATGGCTAAAAGCTTAAAATACATTTTGCATAGACACATACACCCCAGAGTTACAACATCTAACTGTACAGATCTATAATACAAGCCTCAAATGATTTTCGTGCGACTTCTCAGCTTAAGTTTTCCACTGACTAATGGACCGCGCATAACTTACAAAACAGCACCGCAACGTGTGGCATTTTCTCGATAATCAAATCCAACATCTCATCGGTGATGTCTTCGATTTGATCGGAGCTTGTCTGATCTTCAAGCCACTTTAGCAACTTCTCTTCGTCCTCCAAATTGCCCTCGTATATAGTTGGAATGCCTTTTTCAAAGTAAATCAATTTAGGAACTTTGGTTATGCCATATTCGACGGCCTCTTCTGGATTGTCTATCTTCACGAATGTAATGCCTAATGCATCGCATTCATCGTCGATGTTCTCGAGTTCTTCGAGTACCTTCTGCGACTTCTTATCGTTGTTGTCATCTGCAAAGCAAAAGCAAATTGAGCAGTGACTAAAAATCTTCGAGTTGCACAATTCCATTTGATATTTACAGAAGAGAACAGCAATAACGCGTCCTTCTTTGATCAGTGTGTCGAGCATTTCATCGGTTACATCTTCGATTTCATCGTGTTCCAACTGTCCCAATAGCCAGTGCAGTATCTGCTCTTCATCCATGAGATCGCCATCGTAAATGTTTGGAATTTGTTTTTCAAAATACACAATCGCTGGAATCTGATGCATGAGTAATGAAATATAAACGATATTTATTGGTTATCGAATTGTGATCTTGATATTTTTTCTAACTATGGCGTACCGCCTCGATTCCGTAATCGGCTGCCGCCTTGGCATCATCAATCTTAACAAACTGTATGCCATGCTTGTCGCAGTCGTCGTCAATCTGTTCTAGCTCTTCCAACACGGTCATTGAATCATCATTGCCATGATCATCTGTCGATAGAAACGTGTTTTTGAAAAAACTTTGACGAATTATTCATATTATTCGTAACATACAGAATAACACAACCAAATTATCAATATTGCTGATCAGCGTCGATAGAGTCTTGGTAGTTACATCCTCAATGACATCATCTTCATCGCCAGTGGATTTGTTTTGCACCAGCCACTCCAAGACGTCCTCTTCACGCGATAGTTCACCTGTACAGACGTAGAGGAAGTAACGATTAGCCATAATTTGATTCGATTCACACGATATGCGATGCGTTGCGTTGCGTTATGCGATTTTGGCGTGGCTTTAAGCTTCATTTCAATTCTCTCTCGTTACCTTCATATATAATCGGAGTCTGATGGCGATAGTAGACCAATGCCGGAAGATTACCCAGGTTGTACTCGTCAGCGAGCGCCTCATCATGTATCTTCACAAAACCAATGCCAAGCTGATCGGCCTCATCGTCGATATTCTCCAGCTCTTGCAGCGCCTTGGCGCATTTGCGGCATTGTGGCTTATCTAAAGATCGGTCGATGCAAATTTGATTCGATCAGAAAACGAGATACCAAAGAAAGGCAATACATTAGCACAATATTTAATAATCGTTTTGTTTAGCATTGAACCTTGTCTGTGTTGGTTTCTGTTGTTGATATTTTTGTTGAGGATACATTGGAATTAAGATGTAGTTTTTTTTTTTTTTTTTTTCAGTGGCAATGGTGGAAAGTTGGAGTGATATATACGTACATATGTGTTTATGTGTTCTTGGTTGTGGTGGTTGCTTGGATTGTTGCGATACGTTGTTGTTTTTTAACTCGATTTATGATTTTATGTTTAGATAAATTAATTTAAAAAGAAAAAAGAAAAAACTGTTTATGGGGTTACATAGCTCTACTGACACCGACTTATAACAGGGCAACAAGGCACAACAAATATTAATACAAACATGCAAACACAACTATATATGTATGTATGTAGCTATATGTAAGCAGTATTATATTTACAATTATACAAATACGAGTTCTATGGAGTTTTTGAGTTGCTAACTGTAAGGCAGAACTATATAGTAAGGCGTGTTTAGTTTTTTACTTTCGAAAAGATTTTGCGAAAATGATTCGGAAGAATTTTAATATTTGAATGCGCTTGACATTGAGCTTTTCAACTTCGCATTGCTTTAAATTGCAAAGTTCTTGCAAAATTAAGCATCAGACCATATTAACGAATTCACTCTCGTAAAATCTCACCGAAAGTGAGAACCGGAATAGGGCTTTATATATGTGTGAAGTCAAAATTGATTCTATACATTTCTTAGTCTCTTATGCAGCATATGTTCATCATGAATCGATCGAATCGAATATTTATGTGCTTGCCGCAATGCAGCGGTAGCTAAAAATGTAAACGCCATAAAACAACCTGTTTCTAGCAAATAAAAAAAAAAAAAAAAATAACAAAACAAATTGAATTAAAACTATGGACACTGAAAAGTGAAGAACAGACTACAAGTATTTATATAGCATTATTCGATCGCATTCTACATCTCTTTTTCGGGTTTATTCAGCTAGCGCCACTTTTGTTTGTCACGTACAAAGTCCTAGTAAATTTTTGTCCCAAAGCTCTTTATTACAAGTTTTGCCTTTGCACAAACGTAAACGTAATATTCGGATATTATTCACAATTCTTTGCTTATATTATATTCTGCTATGTATGTATCTAGTACCTAAGTTTTCTTCACTTTTTCTCTGCATTTGTTGTTGTCGCAATTTTGCTAGCGTTTTCTCATTAGAGAAGCACAAATGATTTGGTCCAAGTTAACATACATATCGTCTGCTTCTTATATTGATTGTACCCTGCACTTATATGTATAGACGTAAATAAAAATTTTATTGAGCTTGTAGAGGGTATGTGAAAAAATGAAGGATTTATCAAAGATCCCATAAAGAAAATATGTACATATACGAGCATGTTCCGGTTCTTAATTTGGGTAAAATATTTGGGTTCTACACTTTCATCGCATTGAAATGAACTCCAAATTTCATCTAAAAGTGACAGCAAACTGCGAAACGAAAATTGTTAAACTGGCCATATATCTGCCATCGTGTGAACATAGCTTAACCAAAAAATATTTGCGATTTGGGCTGCCCTGTTTTTTTTTTTTAGCAAATATAGGAAAGAAGTGACATTGAAGTTCTATAGAGCTGCCCTTACACACAGAGAAACATAAAAAAGTTTTGGAACACATTTAAAATGTTTCTTTTTATGTTTTATATATTCCGTAAAATTCCAATAATTTTTATATATACTATGTATATATTATTAATAAGCTATGGTCGGTCCATAGATACATAGATATAAAGCCGACACCGGAACCGTTAACCGAAATTAGCTGATTAAAATTGAGATCCGAAACCGGAATCAGAACCGATATTTTAATTTTTTTAAAACCCTAACCTTGTAACGAAATAAAATGAAAGAACCGGAACGGAACCCAAACATTTGTATCGTTATAGATTTGTGGCTACCTCTTAAAGTGCATATCGCATGCTGGTTGTGACATATATTCACCCTAGGAACCAGAGGAAGTATACATACACGATTGATATCTTAAAAACTATGGTACTAGTTTTGATTCATACAGACAGGTGACAGACAGACAGACAGACAGACAGATATACGGACATGGCTAGTTCGATTCGTCTCGTCGAGCTGATCAAGAATATGTATACTCTATGGGACCTCTGGTGCTTCGTTTAATGGGTTACAAACTCAGTGGCAAAATTATAATACTATTAACACTATATGTAAAGACTATAAAAATTTCGGTGTATTTGTATTTACTTACTGCTCAATAAAAAATAGTTTATTTCAAAAAGTTTACAACTTGACAACTCTGTTTAGTTTCTCTAATTCAACATTTGTGTAAGCCAAGTATTTTTTTTTTCTAGAAGGGTACAAACTATCATTAGACTACGGCAACATTTTGAGCAATGTGCATCATTAAGTTAGCCATTTACAGCCATTGAAAGCAGACATGAAAGGCAGAGAAACGAACTATCCTTAAAAGTGAAATTTCCATGCTGACTTTAGGATTTCAAACATTTGGCGGTTCCAGACAGTTTTCATATAGAGTTTTAAAACGATTCGCTGCAAACTTAAATATTCAGACAGACGGACACACAAACGGGCATTGCTAGATCGACTATCCTCGTCGATATACACGTACGATTATACTATATATTCAGAGTTATATTAGTTATCCAATTTCCCATAAATTGGATGTATTACTCATTTTCGTAGTAGTCAGGCCTCTCATTAACAACTCCACATAGCATGCTCATGTGCAGTGTACAATAAAGTCGGGCACCGACAATAACCCTCTTATTTGTTAGATATTAATATTTTTATTTGTTTGGCTTACACTATAAGTTTGTTTTTCTTCGTTCACTGCATTTAAAAATGAATGGCCATTTGCCAACTAATTTCCTTTTTCCCACATTCAGTTTTAATGTATTTTATTAAAATTAGTCATATTTCTATGAGCTGAAGTCACATATATTGTACAATAAGTACATAGAAAATGTATTTTTTAGGTCTAAATTAGCGCAGGAAATGTTAATGACGAACAGATTGTTTTGTATATGTAATTTTCGAATGACATTTCTGTTGCTGAGGCTGTTCACTGTTTAGAATTTCTGCATCACGTCTGATTTTTGACAGATTTATATCACCCAATGCGAAATGTAATGCAATTGTAAATCAAATTTCCAAAGTATTTTTGAATGCTTCAAAATCTAGGTAAGTCTAACATTACAAATCACTACAATAAATCGTGTTTAAATATTGTATATTTTGTTCGCTGAAAAATATATATATGACAATTTTTTTAATCTTTGCAAAGTGATTCCAAAGTGGTTAAATTCTGAAATGATGTATAATCCACTAGAAGCACAGATTCAAGCTTAAATGTTGTTGAATGCATTTTTTTTATGAACAATTTTTATGCTATACAGTTGAAAATTGGCACATGCACTTCTTTTTGTTGCAGCCGCCATTTAAACCCGCCCACGTTTATGTTTTACAATACGATTTAAAATATCGTATGCATGTTAATAGAGCATCGGTTCAACCGAAGTTAAAGTTTTTAAATTTTTTTTTCTTTTTAATAAAATTAATTAATTTTAATATTTTTAATTCAAAAACAAATACTTTTTTTTCGTATAATTCAATAGTCTGTTTGCTCCAAGGTAGCAAGATTGTAGGGTATTTGATTAGATGACAGCAGTATTCTTACTTGTTCTATTCTTATTTGTTACTATTGTTTAATGATTTCTATATAAACGCCGATATATCAGAGTCTATAAGACCCACAAAACTTGCAAATTCACACATTCATACATAGTGTGAAAGGGTATTGTGAGTTTGTCTCAAAGTTTGTAACGCATTAAGGGAGGCATCGTAGATCGAATAAAGTATATATATTCGTGATCAGCTCGACAAGACGAGTAGGTATGTCGATATGTCCGTTTGGATGTAGGTGCGCATGTTCAGGGAACCAATTTTTAAATTTAGACTTATTTTTATAGTATTCAAATAGAGTATCCACGTGCCACTCCCATTTTTTCAGATAGAGCCCATACAAACCCCGCTCCCCGCCCACTTTAGAGTTTTTGTATGAACAACTGTTTTATTGCAGTCAGTATCAACTTAAAAATTGTTTTGGTAGCTTATTATAGACGGACGTTTCACATATATATTAATGGGTGTGTTCCCCCACTTTTTGGGGTGGGCCCCATGCAAACAACCCGAACACTTTTCATTTTTGTAGGGACAGCATTTTTACTGCATTCATTGTTGAAAAAATTATTTATTACACCCAACATCAACTATAAAATTTATATGTTTGATTCTTTTGAACGGACAATCCACATATATAAATGGTTGTTACCCCTTAAAAGGAGTGGTCACACCACCCATTTATCTATATGTGTATTGTCCGTCCATAAGAAGCATGTATTTTTGGGATTTTACATGAAAAACTTTTTCACTGCTGGCAAAATCAATTTAACATTTGATATGTCGTCTTTTCATGGACAGACTCTTCACATAACGATCGAGGGGTAAGCCCCGCCCACTTTTGGGGGTAGTCCCCAATAAACTTTTTACCCTTGTTTACCTTCAAAATGCACAACATGAAACTTCGTGTGAATGATATTAAAGCTTGGGTTCCACCGAAATTAACGGTTTTTTTTTATTTTTATTGGGTGACCACTTTGTTTCATAACCATGGATGGAACATTGATCCATCATAATAGACCAGAGATCAAACTGCAGTAGAAACAGTATGTCGAAAAAAAATGTATGATGCAGTGTGCTCTAAATTTATCGTAATAAAGAGTAGTTAATCGGAGCAGTATTGAATTTATAGTAAAAACCTGGCAATTATAAAAAGTCATTAAATTTTTTATTAACCTGCCTTTAGTAAATATTTTGTATATACATAAGTTCATTTATATACGTGCAGGGTATTAAAAAGAAAAATAAGAGGAAAAATAAATATTTAAAATATTATAAAACTCAAAACGAAACCTTTTACTGGGACAGAC
Organism: Leucophenga montana; assembly: GCA_035044765.1. Classification (NCBI taxonomy): domain Eukaryota; kingdom Metazoa; phylum Arthropoda; class Insecta; order Diptera; family Drosophilidae; genus Leucophenga; species Leucophenga montana. The sequence continues at coordinate 216,961 of JAWNNQ010001328.1, read as the reverse complement.
AAGTTTCTATAGAAATATATTTAAATATATATATATATATATATATATATATATATATATATATATATATATATATATATATATATATATATATATATATATATATATCTCTCTCTCTCTCTCTCTCTCTCTCTCTCTCTCTCTCTCTCTCTCTCTCTCTCTCTCTCTCTCTCTCTCTCTCTCTCTCTCTCTCTCTCTCTCTCTCTCTCTCTCTCTCTCTCTCTCTCTCTCTCTCTCTCTCTCTCTCTCTCTCTCTCTCTCTCTCTCTCTCTCTCTCTCTCTCTCTCTCTCTCTCTCTCTCTCTCTCTCTCTCTCTCTCTCTCTCTCTCTCTCTCTCTCTCTCTCTCTCTCTCTCTCTCTCTCTCTCTCTCTCTCTCTCTCTCTCTCTCTCTCTCTCTCTCTCTCTCTCTATATATATATATATATATATATATATATATATATATATATATATATATATATATATATATATATATATATATATATATATATATATATATATATATATATATATATATATATATATATATATATATATATATATATATATATATATATATATATGCATACTACGATATATACTATGTATGCGTGTATATTCATAGATTTTGATGTTACAGATGCATTTGCATTTGTGCCGCGTCGCTATGTCGGGCCTAAAAATAGGTAGACTCTGTCTTCCTCTGCCTGTAAATGCACAAATATGTGTGTGCGTGTGTGTTTGTTTGTTTGTGTGTGTGTGTGTTTAGGGTGCGTTGATGTATTGCTGTATGCAAATGCAATTAAAAATGCTGTCTACTGCATGTCCGTCCATCAGTCTTAACGTCCGCACATTTAGTTATCTCAGTTCCGAACCACTCGTCCGACCCTAGAATTGTTGATCCATTCGCATGTTCAAGCACAAAAATTAATGTTCGACTGTCAATTCGTTTCCTTTGCGTCGCACTGCGTTTTCTTCTGACCATTGACTCAATGCATAACAACTTAAAAACAATAGATTCTCACACGATTATTTCACCTACATGTACAATAAAAGACCCCGAGCAGGCCTCACATACATATGTACATATTTGCTACACACACGCACAGACACATACACGCAGCTACATAGTTAGTTGTTTAATTTGTAGGATTTTTTGGCGGTGCCAACTGCTCTTGCTGCTATTTTTAAAACAAATTGTAGGTGGCTCTGATGTGTCGAAAAATAATCATCTTCAAACACAAAAACAAATGCGATTTATAGAGAAAAAAAAGAAAGAACACGGAAAACGCAAACCAATGGTTCCACATGACACTTTGATACGCTGCACATGTGATCCATGTAGTATTGCTTTGTATGGAATATGCTTCAATTGTCCCAACTGGACAAAAGTTGGATAATTCATTCAAAGTCTGTTGGAACTCTATAGGTTTGTATAGGTTATTCTTTAAGAATAAATACAGCTAGTTGGTTTTAAGATTGCATTGCAAATAATCTCTTCTAGGAAATCACTTACACATACTAAAAATATATCGTTACCAGATGTTGTTTGAACTACAGAGTGAACTGATCATAATAAGGCTACGGAAAGATAGAAATGTTAAACTATATAATAGCTATAAGAATAACAACTCAAGTGTTAAAGCAGATGGTAATATCTTTTTGTACTAACTGGAGAAAAGAGTCAATATTAACCTTCCATAGAGTCTATCTGCCAAAGAATCCTTCACCATAAAACAATAAACGATCTTCTATTATTTAAAAACACCACAAAATCAACTTAAAAACAACTTTTTTAATAATCGCTGGTATTATTAATTCGATATTTAGGCTACAAATCAAAAGTAGTTAAAATACTATGAAGATTGTGATAAAATGTCAGCCATCGACTGAAAAAGTTGCGGATTAGTGACATCGCATTCTTTGTATTCAACACAATTAGACAGAAATCTATTTGCTGGACAAAATTTAAATTTGTGATTGTTGGTGAACCGTAAGTTGAGCCTTATTTATAAAATGTATAGTATTACTGTATCATATGAATTTAACCGTATCTAGATGTTTTCATTAAAAATCATGGCTCGTTTAATCATGAAAGACAAGAGCAACAACAACACATTTGCGATCGAAACGACCATATCTAGCCCTTAGTGAGGAGAATATTGGATTGTAGCGGAGAGTGTGGCCGAAGACCATACGCCAGAATCTTGATTTAAAGGCTTTCAAAATGCAACTCGTTCCAGAATTGAAGCTGCCAGACTTGAATTTACGCTTTAATTTCAGTCAATGGGTTCTGCTCAATGAAGATCCGCTGTTTAACCGCCGAATTTTGTTCAGTGATAAGGCACATTGCTGGCTCAATGGATGCGTCAATAAACAAAATTGCCGCATTTGTGCTGATGAGCATCCAAAAAAAGCACTGTTTGGTGTGCTTTATGGGCTGGTGAAATCACCGGTATGTGTTTCTTTAAAAATGAGGAAGGACTAAAATTGAAGCCCGTGATGTCGGGGTCATTTGGTTTCAGCAAGACGGTGCTACGGCACAACCACCACGCGAAACAATGGGATTATTGATAAATCATTTTGTCAACTGGCCGTCTAGATCGTGTGATATCACATCTCTGGATTTTTTTCTTTGGGGTTATGTAAAGTCAAAAGTCTTTGTCGATAAGCCAGCTACGATTCGAGACTTGGAAGCCAACAATACTCGCGTAATTTGCAAGATACCGGTAGCAATGCTGGAAAGAGTGATCGAAAATTGGACCTTCCGAATGGACAACATACAGCGTATTCGCGGTCTAAATTTGAATGAAATTGAATCTTTAAAAAATAAATGGTTTTTTCGGGACATAATATAGATTCCGATATCCAATTCTATTTTAATTGTTTTATTTAAAGCTTAAAAAGGAAACCTTTAAATTAATCACCCGTTATTATCAGCATAATTTTCAGTAGCTAACCAGATTGATTAATGCTATTCGGCAAAGGTAACGGGCATTGTCTACTAATATGGCAATACTCTCCTACAACTAATCGAGCTTCACTGACAAGTTTTAATGTCTCAATAGTATAGTCTGCATTATCATTTCTTTCGATCCATTCAGAATTTTCTTAATAGTGTAAAGTTGAATTCCATGAAGCACTGAAAACACTAGGCTTTTAGCCGAAGTAATATGAAAGGCAGCACCGTATCTACGATTTTTTCGAACCGGGGCAAAAACTTCATAGTGGCGGCCCCTCCCTTCAGTGTTTGAGAAAACTGGGCGTATGGAAATACAAAAGTTTGTTTTTCAAACATTAAGATTCGATTACTTGATAAAAACCAATGAGATTGTAGGAAAAGAGGCTTCACTTGTTCGATATTTCGAATTCTTGTCTCAAGAATTTGGTGCCCCCATGAAACTGCTGCCCGGGGGGCAAGTGCCCCGGTTTGCCACCCCACCCCCTCCCTTAGATACGGGGCTGATGAAAGGTTGTCGATTGTCGAAAAATTGTTAATATTTCGTTTAATTTCAAACATGAAAATTAATTATTAAAGTTTTATGGCAAACGTCTTAATCCTTTTCTAATTAACAATATTAAGTGCTAGCTTTTTTAGTTATCTCAAGCGAAGTGACAGTAATTAGCAATATTTTAAGGAGAAAAATAGATTCAGACTAAACAGATTTAGCGTGTATCACTTGAACACCTTACGAATCAACGCTGAGTGGCCCGGATATTACCTTTTAGCTTCATCAATAAAACTGTTTTTCCATAATAAAAAAAAAATTGAAAAATGGGCAAGAATGTCTATAGACACACAATTTTTTCTTATGTTTATGTGGCAGAAAACTACAACACCCATCGATACATTTCTATATTGTATATATTATGCCTCATATACATATAGCTAGCAAACAATGAATTTATTTGTGCAAATAATTTTTGTATTTTTTCTGTTTTTATAAAAGTATCTTATAGATACTTTTTCGTCTATGTAGATTGTACGTGAGAAAGAGATATTGCGATTGAGAGCGAAAGAGATATCGAACGCAATTTTGTTGCTGGTCACCACTTGTCTCTGGTACCGCACTGGGGACAAACATACTTGTACATAATCTGGCGCAGCGCCCAGACATTTATTTGTTGTTCTTGTTGTTTGCTTTAAATTTTGTGTAGAATAGTTTTTGATGTTTTTTTCTAGTCTTTATAATCTACTCTATAGTTAAAATTACTTTTCTAATTTTATAGTTTGGCCATAATATAGGGCACCGCTACAACGCCTGAACTTGCCTAACAGTAAGCAATTTATTTCGATTGTGTTTGAATTTAATAGAAAAAGCGAATGAATTCGAACTGGACATATTGTAGTTGTGCGATACATCGAGAATATCTTAACATTTTCTCTATATACTGTAGTTATATTATTTAATTTATTTTGCTGCTTATATACAGCCGATATTGTTTTAGTATTCTAACTAAAAATTAAGCATTAACACGTTTACATAGAAGAGTTACATATCTAGTCGATCAGTAGTAATTCAAGACGGATAGGAGCGTGAACGTGAGTGTGAAAACAGTAGGGTAAGGCTCATGTAATATTGCGACAGGGGCAGGGCTAATGACAGGAGCTGGGCTAGGCATTTGTGAAGAATCCATTTTTTTATATTCTTATCTTTCGACTTACCCATAACCCTTGGCGGGCAGGTTTCGTGATCGGGACCTGTAGTCGATTGACAAAAATTGTTATATGTAGATAGAATTTTCTTTGCTTAAGATCAAAAACTCCAACGTTCTTTTCTTCTGATTACGTTTCTATTCGAACGTATTTTTTTTTCTTGTTTTAATATTTCATATTTCATATTTCATATTTTTTTTTTTTTGCACAGCTTATGTTAGTTACAGATAAATATAAAGAGCATAGTAATAGATATAGATAGATATTTAAACACACATACTTAGATAAATAGATATACAAAATAATATAAAAACAAAAAAAAAATTTCAAATCGAAATACCTACTTCGAGAGAGTTTTGTAATTAGTCACAATTTTGCTACTTTCAATAGTCAATCGGAAACGAACAAGATAAAAAATTCGCTAAAAACTGCAACTGCTTTTTTTTATTTAATTTTTTAGTTTTCAAATTCAAATTGTTCTACTTGAGCATTAAAAACTTGAAAATTATTTTTATAGTTCAACAAAGTGAAGAAACTAGATAAGATAGCATATGAAATATATTATACTCACAGAAAAGCACAGCAACAAAGTCGGTGTCTTCGATAATTTTATGCAAAATCTTTGAATTGACCTCTTCAATGCGATCGGGCAGATCCATTGCCTCGAGGGAGGTTAGAAAATCCAGCACGCCCTCCTCGTCCATTAGATCGCCATCATAGATAATCGGTTCTTTTTCCCTGTACATATTTAACAGAAGTTAAAGAAATATTATATGTGTTGCTGCAATATAATTTTTTAACTAGTGATGCTATTCGAGTACGATGTAAACTCGTTTGAAAAGTGGACACTAAAAAATTCAATATACATTTTTACACAAGTTGACTTGAGAGTATTAATAATAATAAATGTGTCGACTAGAGTAGATAGTAGCCAAATTCAAATGGCTTGAGTAAACAAGGAACATCCTAATCGAATCGCAGTTCAAAAATGAATTTTAATTACCTGAAGTACGTGAGTGCAGGGAAATTTTTAATGCCATATTGTTTAGCTAGTCGTTTGTCGTTGATTTTCACGAAGTCCACACCGAATGAATCGGTGTCATCGTCAATTTTTTCGAGTTCTGCTAAAACTTTATCACAGGTTACACAGCTTCGCGCATCTGTAAAAAGAGTTAAAATTTGATAAATGCAGATATGATCTATTCAATAATTATAAACTCGCATATGTTATTTGAAAAGAATAGTTTCTACTCATGCTGACGTATAATAACATAAGACAAAAATTACTTTTATTACTTTACACCTTCATTATACAAGTACTATATATGGTTTTCGTCAGAGCAGTTCACAATGTGGTCAAATAAAAATTCACCGGGTGTGTGCGGTACCAATACATGTACTGTCATCAGTAAAGAAATTCAAGTTCTGCTAGAAAGCTAACAACGAAAAAGCTTTTTTTGCACATAAAATATGAGTAGAAAAATATGTTGACACCTTAACATTTGCAAGTTAGCTGGACTCAATGGCTAACTTTGGTGCAAGAATATTATTGATATCACTTTAAACTCACAAAAAGAAATTAAAATAAAATGAATGTGTACCTCCCACGTCTGAATTAATTAAAACAATTCCTTCAGTTTTTCACATATCGATCTGGATTCGGTGGTGAAACCTTTTTATGTTCCCATGCTGAACATATGTCACAACTACCATGTCACGCGCACTTTTAGAGGTAGCCCCATACAAACCCACCGCTCACTTTTTGGATTTTGCATGAACAATTTTTATTTCAATCAATATCAACTTGAAATTCGATATTGTGGCTTTTTTATGGACCGAAGCTTACCATAGTTATGAGCTAACCACCTCAAAAATGAAGTGAATGCTTGTGAATAGTATTGAAACTTTGGTTATACCGAAGTTAACCTTTTCCTTGCTTAAATTTGTAATTACTACAAAACAAAAATTACCGTTTTACGAGCATTTCAAATAATTACTGTAAATCATACTGGAAATACATTTTCCGGCTTCATCAGACTACAATAATAACTGATTACTGATTTCCGCTAACTATTTTCAACGAGTGCTATGTTTAAATATTCTTGATAAGTATCAGAAGTCTAGTCTTTATAGTCATGTGCTTCTGTGTGACTGCACACGATGAAGCCAAATTTAGATATTTAGACTCGTCTTAAAGTGAAAGTTAAAAAGCAACACAAACCAAAACTGTTCTTGCCAAAACTCAAAAATGGATGACAGTTTTGTATGAGGTCTATCCCATGTAGTGATCCGATCTGCGCCTACATAGAATACTTTTGAGTTTTGGCAATAACAGTTTTAGTTTGTGTTGCTTTTTAATTAAGCTAGAAATCTTTCGTCAATTGTATTAAAATATTTCACTTAGGTCCAGATCAGACCAAGACCACTATATAATATAACTCATACAAATCTACGGTTCATATGCTTGAACAAGTTGCAGTGTATCTCGAAGCCGAGCACACTCGTCTGCAGCGTTCTTTCTTGTTTATTTAAAACTTCAAAATTCGAGTGAGTCAAGTGCATAAAATATGGCAAAAATTAATATAAATTTATAATGGAATTTATTTATAATTTAAAAAAAAAATGTGAACAATTTACAAAGAATAATTTATAAAATATCGCCATTTTTAGCTATTTTAATCTATTAGACATGTGACATAAGCGAAAATCAAAAATTTTTAAAGATTTACGTATGATACACCATATTCGGTGTTCATAGCGTTATTAATAACCATAAAAAAAACTCAAAAATGTAGACCAAATTTGCATGGGGACTACCCCATAAAGTGTTTTGATATGTTCAGTCTCTTATAGTCGCCAAAATCTCTTCGTTCATACCGACGGTCGGACGGGAATGTCTATATCGACTCGACTTTTGATACTGATGAAGAATATATATACTTTCACCTCTCCTTTGCAAGCATGCTGTATCTGTCGCATTCATTTAAAGCAGTTTATCAATGGATATATAGAAATTAATATAATTCACAGTGCGTTTTTTCTGACAAACATGATAAATATAGCAAAAATTTGCATACTGATGAGATCTTATTATTCTCTATTCGCATGAAGAAGAAATATGTAAAAAAAAAATGTTTATCAATGGAAAAATGACCTTGACTCTATTAAAATTCATTGTATAGGTCGCTAATAAAATTGATATTACTTTACATAAACATATTATTAATTTTTACCGAAGGTTGTACAAACATTTAGTAGAACATACTCATAATAAAATGACATTTAGCACTTTTTACACTCGCTCAATTTAGTTTCTTACAATTGTTTGTAGGTATATACAACTAATTATGCTATAAAATATATAGTGCGATTTTAATCATCCAACCCTCATATCTAAAAAAAAAAGGTTGAAAACTTTTACCAAATTGCGGCAATTTGGCGCATATCTAAATAGAGAATTAATACAACAACATGAATTGACGGCAAGCAACTGTCGCGTGTGACGCTACATGCCGCTGTGATTATTCATCCGTTCCGTTCAGTATGATCGCAGCCAGGATGCAAAACGCAGCAGCAACTAACAAAGCAGAACCAGAGGAGGCTTCAAGGCCCCAAACTGCCTCCCGCTTATCTGTGCAATATTGTAAATGGCATCAAGTGCCGCCCAACGTCAACATTGTCAAATGGTGAAATGAATGAAAAGCGCTGCTCGATTCAAAAGATGCAGCCACAGCGCATACAAAAAGAATATATTGTATTAATGATCACAAAACTGCCAAAAAATCTACTGAATTAATTCATAAAAATTTATGCAGAACTATTAGAAAAATTATTGTATCATTTTGGCCTTCTATCGCTTGCAGCGGGTCTGCGGCGATGAAATGCTCTGTGTGAATCGTAAGTATCTGTAATATATGCAGCGGTAGTTGGCGTGCATCTAAAAATACACAAATATATAATATACACTCTGTACAATGGCCGTGCGAGTATATAAACAGTAAACTTGGCCCATTTTTGGTGAGTGCGCAGAATGAAGATCTTCAGTTTTTCAATTCTTTTTCTGCTTCAACTCAAACGGAAATGCTTTTATTGCGCTTGCGGCTTGAAATTTTGTATGAAAGCCAAATGTTTGATTACAAACATTCGAATTAATTACATTCGATTCAATTGAGTATAATTAGAAAGTGAAATTGCGTTTAACTGTTGGCGGTGGTGGTGGCGATTCCGATGGCGGCTATCGGTCTGCGCGTGTTATTTATGGCTGCTAATGGCGCAAAAGTACATGGAACAGATGCAGCCAGTCAATATTACGAGTAGGACGCACAAGAAATTTTAGTTCGGCTATATTCTGTTTATATATTGTACAATGGCGAAGTCAGATCTAAAACTTACAAGTATGTGGGGAAGGAGATTTCGAAATCTAAGGATGACGATTGGCCGCCATTAGCTCTTCATCTACGCGTTTACTGTATTTTTCGATGAATTATTATGGAATTATTTATTCAAATAGTAATGTGAAATTCGTTTGATTTAAAAATGTATTTATTACTAAATTCTCAATGAGTAAACAATAACTTCCTCTTTACTTTAACTTTTTCTCCGCGCTAGTTCTATATAAAGACTACATACACCAACAAAAAAAAATATATTTGTTTATATTGTAGTTATATAAAATAGTTATATATAGTTATATAAAACATCTACTCCAGATCAGAGGGCACTAGTTCATAACCACCAAGTACATATAAATATTTTGAGTTTAATCTATATTGTTTCAATAATACATAAAATATAATGACTACTATTCCTACTATGTACATAAATAATATACATATAGGGACAATTTTGTATTTTAACACTAAAGCACCTTTAAATTTCATATGTCAACGTCAAAACGTCAGTCAAGGTTTAAATTTTCATCATGTTGAAGTTCACGGCCGAGGAACGTTTAGAAATTATTAATTACTATCGAAGTTCTGAGTCAACTGACGTTGTTGTTGCTGATTATATTTGTTCCCAGGTAGACAAAGTTTTCTAAAACACTGAAGTGTAAATTAACCACGTTGACCGACCGTCCAAGACGCGACGATGGCTTGCGAAGTGACAGAGGCTGTCTCTCCATCTCCGAGAACGCCTGGCTAACTTGCCGTTCGTTCGTAACGATGCAGCAATGTCATTAGTTGCCTTAAACCTCTCTTGGTATCAAGTGGCTCGGAAAGGTTCTTTACTACTCTCTCAACGCTTTGGGTGTGTGATAGCGTCATCATGCAAAGACGAATGATCTATGCGGTATGACACAAAAATTCTTTCTTATCGGCGTGTCGAAAGCGGCTTTAGAATCGATTATATGGTCTGTGTCTTTTTTGTACTCACGGATATTCTCCAGAATTTGTCGTACAGTGAAATTTATGTCACTGGTCGCCTTTTTGGTCACAAGCCACACTGATACTGGCCTACCAGCTGTTAAAATTGTATGCGGGACATAATTTTATATCCGTTTGAAACGAGACTTATTTCACGGTAATTCGCACAGACAGCGGAGTCTTCTTCCTTAAAAATACGACAAAGAACACTGAGATTCTAATCGTAGAGCATACATTCAACGGACCGTATCTTGCATAAGAGATGGTGTATATCTCTTACCAACGGTCGTGAATAACTTAGCTGGAAACTCTTCGGAGGCTACAGCTTTGTTAGTCTCGATATAGCTCCATAACTCATCACGGCTTGGCGAAACTCCTCGTCACACCAAGAGTTCGTCAAAGGTCTGGTGTGTTCATTGACAGCCTTAACCATGGCTAGGCATAGCTAGCCATACCTCGATCGATCATAACATGATGAATTTGATTACGTGTGCCTTGATCGGTATTAAGCCAAGTAGCCTTAAGGATGTTAATATGTTGAAATCTGGCTTATATTTCGCCCACTGCTCTAGAGAGTCATTTGTTTTTTGAGTGTACGTTGCCTAAATGGCTTGATTCGTCTTGATTGCGGCAGTGACATGTGGTATAACCTTATACCTTGTACCCATAGGGTAAAAGGCTATATTCAGTTTATATAATTGTATGTAACAGGCAGAAACAGGCGTGGTAGATTCGATATAGTGATACATTCAGCATCGGCAGATGAGTTATAGATATGTCCGTCCGTCCATCCGACCGTCAGTTTGAACGAACAGATCTCGGAGAATATAAGAGATAGAGACTTCAATTTTAGATAAATCTAATCTCATTTTCCTTCTTCAGATAACTAGTATAAAACCCCAATTTAAGGGGTAGCCCCCATACAAACCTGCCCTACATTTTAAAGTTTTTGTGTGAAAATTTTTTGGTTTTGTTATTAATTACCCTTTCTACATGTAAATCTTATGTAAATCCTAATGAAATATATTGTATAGGTCCAGATCGGATCACTATAAGGTGTAACCCATATACAAACTTGGCCTTCACTTTAATGACTTTGTATGAATTTTTTTTTGTTTTTATTCTTAATTAAGCTAAAATTACCAAATTTGGCGTATGTTATGTGAATCCTTACAAAATATTTCAGATAGGATCACTTTAAGGAGTCGTCCCAAACAAACCTGGCCCCATTTTTTTGATTTTTTGTATGAACATTTTATTGCTTTTTTAAGTTATTTTAAATGTTTATCAATTCTAATAAAATATCCCGCATATGTCCATATCGGACCACTGAAGAATATAATATATGGTTCGCGTGATATGGAGGGTATAATGAAGACGAGCACACTCAACTGCAGTGTTATTTCTTGTTTTTTCAGAGTTTGCTAATATGAAAAATAGGGATTTTGTCTGTCAAAGGGTATAATATTTTTACATAGCGTCATCCGTATTATTATTTACATTTAAAAAACCCCTCTTCTTATTTATTCGCAGACGCTACATAAAACTATTGTACCCTGTGTCACTCCCGCAATCAACCAATTTGTCAAAATCAACAAAGCAGTTTAAACAACAGTAATATTAAAAAATTTAAAATAGTCTCTCTTTTTCTATATTAGCCGAACCAATATATCACTCTCAAAATGAAGACGAATATAACGATACCTCAAATTTTATTGAGACGTTTAGGCTACAGAAAGTGCCTAAAGGTTGCATGTATATGTAGGACATTTTCTTCCAAATAAATTTTTTAGTTTCAAATCGACCTAATAACCGTTATTTGCGATCCCTGGAAAAATAGTTAATTTCGGTGAAATACATAAAATTGTCAAATTTGAAGCTGAAATTGACTGGAGTAAATAAGTTTTTCAAACAACCTTATCGATTTTCAGCCAAATATCAAATAAAGTATTTACAAAAACCGCGTAGTATTTACAAACAACACCCAAACGGACACAGCTAGATTGAATCGTCTCGACGAGTTGATCAGAATATATGTGCTTCATGGGGTATACAATGCCTTCTCTAATTCGTTACAAACTTTCTGACAAACTAATAACTACTTCACACTATGTGTGAGTGGCATAACAAAGTTCTATTAAAATCCGAAATATTTCTATAAAGGATATAGTTTCTAGTGAACGTAGTACTGTAATTTATATATATGAACAGAGTAGGACTGCATAAAGTCTACATAGCCGATTTCAGACCGATATCTTAAAACTTAAGGACTGGTTTGGACCACCACAGACTGGAGAGAGAGTGAGCCTGACAGACATGCCTAGATCGATTTGTTTCGAGAATATATTCACATTTTGAAGTCTCCGATGCTTTCTTTAATGCGTTACAAACTTCGTAATTAAATTGTAGTTCTATTCATAGCTAGCTATTAGCCTCATAGCTATTCCCCTCATCTAATTTTTGGAAAATCGGATGTCTTTATAGCAGCACATAATTTTGACATTCACGGCATAAGAATAATTCTTCATTAGTATGCATCACAATCCATTATCAAAAAACTGTCAAAAATGGCATTCAAGCCAAAGGGAAAACCAGGTTTAACCAAAAAAAAAAAAGAAAAAAATTAAGACATGAAATAAATAATGAACCTAATATTCGCAGATACGTATGTGCATAATCTTTGTAAAAATTTAAGCACAGTGCATCGGTGCGAAGTAAGATCTTATGTCTTTCTGTATCGTTCAGCTGTCATATTCTACAACATTGTAAAGTAATATTATTTTTACAGTTAGTCTTAGATGATACTTATCCACTGCATGGCATTCCAACTTTGTTGTTAGAAAATTGTAAATGCATCTCCTTGTCGTCGCATTCGTAACGCTGTGCTACATCTCACTTTTTATGCGCTTCACACAGAGAATAGTATTATAATTTGTTTGCAACGCAGCGAGGCGGCATCGGAGACCCCATAAAGTATATATATTCACGATCAGCAAGACAAGTAGAGTCAGTCTTGCAATGTCCGTCTGTCTGTCTGTCTGAATAATAAAATACATTACTTTTAAATCTAGGCATCCATCCAAAAACTAAAAACTGAAGTAAAACACATGTGTTGCCAAGCAAAACGAGCAAGTATGAAGAGAGTTAACCTCTTTTATTTAATTTGGTAAATTGCCAAGTAGCCGAAAACAACTCACAGATGTCTTTCCATTACACTTACTCTTCCTACCTTTCTACATGGCTCCTTGCGATATCTGGATCCTCCGAAGTCGTAAATATATACTCTCGCATGGTCCCATATATCTGACCAGCAATTTTTTGAATAAACCTCGTTTATATGTTCTGTTGTTTGCGTAAATTTTCAAATTGAGATTTTCACCATTTTTTTATTTATTTTTTTTTTTCTTCGATATATTTCATTGTCAAAGTTTATTTTTGGAAATTTTAAACAAGCACATTAGCCGTCATGTTATGACTTGAGTTCGTTCATATCGCAGGAAATTTAGATATTGTATCTATATGCAGATAGTCGTATATTATATAAAAAAATTTCTTTTTCCTCAAAACAGCAACTACGAGTATGTATATTAAATTTTCTTTAAATGTTTATTGTTGATTTCATTAAAATTATTTCTTGAAATTCAATGTTTTATCTATCGGTTGTACTTGAAATATCCAAAACATAGTTATACTATATATACATACATGTTTGCAAATGCGAATCTCATTACTCTGTATCTTAAAATCACATTTTGAAGAAATGTTCATGAAAATAGCATTGAATTTAGTTGAAGGCAGGATTGTTTTTTTTTCCAAATTAATTTAGTAGCTATATTTTTTTAGAACCGTTTACTTCTGACGCTAATTGCATAAATTTATTCAACAATTGTAAATAATTGTTAGATAATTTAATTTTCTTTTATATACAATAGCTGTTTAACTGTTTAGCATATAAACTTGAATAACAAATTGATTTTAATTATTCAATTAAGTCTTAGAATTAAGTATTCATAATTATAAACATAGAGAAGGATCTTTAAATTGCTCATATATTCGTCTATAGGTTTATACTCGTGCATACAGAAATACATGAAGTATTTTAAAAACATGCTAAAGATCTATATCCATATTTATATAGAAAAATTATATTTAAAAAGCAATCATTTAAAGATCAACAAAAAAATAAAACCGATTAGATGCATATAATTAATATTAGAGCGTCGACTGAATTAGTTATTAGTAGGAACTAATAAAATTGCGAAATTTTAAATCTATAGCTCGATATTGTGTCTCGGCCACATGCACTGCATTGAAATTATATAAAAATCTAAATGTACAAGTATATGTATACTACTCGACGTTTTTGGATAGAAGCATAACAAGGCCCTGCGCAGAATCACCGACGCTCTTTGATATACCTACTTAAGAATGCCAACAGTCTTTGAGTCAAAAACTTTTACAGTAGCAGATATAATGACCGATTAGTTACGCATGTTAACCGGAGCGATTTCCACAAAAAACAAATTAGATCCTGTCGCTCTAAACGCGTTGATCATGATCAACGTTACAGCAGCCCAAAATACTCTTAGCAGCAGAGAGTCTAACTGCTGAGTTACTGTAGATAAAAGACACAGACTTCTCTATTCCTAAACTCAACTTCGAAAAGATGTTATTGACACTCTTTTCTTCTAGACAATACTGGGACAATAAGTGGAAGCAGAGTACTCGAGTACCTACTTTGTCACTACCTAATCTTCAACCAACTTCACCACAAAACACTCGGCCCATTCCAGTGAGCGCTCTCCAATAATATTTATCAACCAGACCAAGTGGAAAATTTATTATAAGGTTCTAACGAGTAACTATATAAAATTCTCTAATTGGTAAGGGCCGCCGTATCCTTACTTACATAAGTGCCTCTACAACCAGCAGCATTCTGTGTAGTTTAGTGCACGTCGGAGCCAGTCACTGGCAATGCGGAGACCTGATCTTGCCATCTTAAGCTGGGACGGCCTCTCTGACGCTGTCCACGAATAAAGTTCAGGTTACCAAAAGTAAACCTTTAGTTCTGTCAGGGTCCATGCTTCTGCGCCATACAGCAGGATCGGGATTATTTGTGTCTTCTAGATTTTTATCTTCGTACTTCGGAAGAGGGTTCAACTTCTAATTTGCTTGCTGAGCCCAAAGTAGTAGCGGTTAGCAATGCGCCGTATCCGACTCAAGATAATATCCAAACATTTTAGTTTAAAAAATTAATATAGTATGTTTTTTTAGGGGTGTAGAACTTTTATTTGAATAAAATTAATGTTCCAAATTCGCTACATTTTGTTTTATGTTACGGAGTTTATTCGAAAGAGATTTTAGAGATTTTAAACTAACGAATTTCTAAAAATGCATATAGTCTAAACATATATAACAACTTCCATGTCACACCCACTTTTAGGTGTAGCCCCCATACAAATCTAATCTTTCCCTTTTCAGATTTTGTATGAAAACTTTTTCATTACAGTCAATATTAACTTGAAACTCATATTGTGGTCTCTAATAAACGGAAGCTACACATAGTCACATAGACCTAACCTGCTTAAAAAGGCATGTGAAGATTATTTTAGCTTAGGTTCCACTGAAGTTAATGTTTTTTCTTGTAATGTCAATTTTTTGTTCAATACGTTAATGCTCTCAATGCAGTTTTAATTCCAAAGCTCAACAAAACAACAAAGCCCGACAGCGTCGAACTTTTGCTTACAAAATATTAAAAAAAAAATATTCTAAACTAACGCCACAAAAGGTCTTCGCGGTCTTTGTGAAAACTATAGATACTCCGACATTTTAGGCGGTAATAATTATAATCACCATACGAGTGACTAGATACAAACTTGATTTGCGCACATATCAGGAGAATCATAAAGTCCAAGTTTGTAGGCTCTACCTATTATAGTCTCCGAGATCTCGTTGTTCAAACGGACGGACGGACAGACGGACATGGCTAGATCGACTCAATGCGGATTAAGAATATATATATACTTTATGGAGTCTGTCATGCCTCTTTCTGCCTAAAATTGGTCAGATCTGGAACCGCTATTGTCATATGTGTTCAGTTTGGTTTGCCAAATTATCACTAACGCCAGAACATCGCTTGCAAATTGTGAACATTTGTTTTGAAAATCGTGGTTCAATTCGGGAATGAGCGTGCAGCTACGTTTATTTTTCGGCCATCATAGTCGTCCAGCCGAGCTAGTAATTCGGTTAACCATGGATCGTTTTCGCACAACGTATATTCTAAATAATATTCCAGAATGCCCGAAATCATATTTCAACACTAATGCCAGTTTCATTCCAAGCTCAACCAAACAAAAAAGCCGTACAGCGTCAAAAATAATTTTAAATAAATAAAACCAAGGTAAAACAACTTTTGTAGAACCAACACACTAATGCTTTTCAGACGCTCCTAAATATTTAGTTCCATCTTGTAAGTGGTCAACCCAACAAAGAAGATACTTTTACTTACAAAATCTACAACGTGGATGGTGTCATCCGTAATCTGTCAAACAAATCTGCCATGCCAAGTGTCATTTTTTTAGTTTAATGATTGTTTAACCAATTACAACCATTGGTGATTTATTTCAGCGTGTCTCACTTTCGTATAATGCCGATGCAGTCAGTTTCAAAAATAATGTCAACTTTATAACAAAATTCGAAATTCATCAAAAATTTATTTTTATATTTGTTTATAAAATCACAAAAAGGATAACCCTATACTTTTTTCAATATTTCAAACTTTCAAACTATTTGTAAAAGTATAAACATGTTGATTACTTTGGAGATCGCGGAAATCCGTCAATTTAATCTATAGAAAAACTGCTTACTTTGCTTTTTGACTGGAATAAATATATTGGCTATGAGCTTGACTTATCGCCTAGATAATTCCCTCATTTAGGATATGGCACGGGCCAAACAAATACAAAACTCGTAAAGTTAAACTGACAGCTATAGAAATTAAATAAGAATGGATTGGATTGGATTGATGAATTTAACGGAAATTACTAAAAGAATCCAAAATGGCGACCTCTACCATACAAAGTTCAAAAAATTAAGTTACTACGGAACTAAATCCAGGTATAGTATTATAGAGAATAAAAGTGTAATTTTATATCCTCGAGCAACGTAAGATATTTCTGTTAATTTTTAAGAAAATATAGCTCATTGTCTCTATCGCTTTATATTAGAAAATATATATTTTATATTTGTACCATGAAAATTCCTAGATATATACAAATACACACACACACACACACACACACTCAGCAAAAGAGAAAAAAAAAACGAATACAAGTACAAAACCGATTTTTCAAAGTTGTCTAATACATATTGTACAATAACCAGAAAGCACAAAAAGAATTGAGAAAACAAAGAAAGAAAAAAGTCTAAAAAGCAAAAAAAAGAGGAAAATCTCAGACATTTCGTACAACGAATTTTTCACATATTTTCGTTTGAATGTGAATTTTTAGAATGCTGCTCAGCGAAAATTTATATAATATTTTTATCTGTTCTTTTCGACTGCTGTTACTATTTTGAATCACGACAAATTTAATTTGAACATTTTGTTGAGCACTGAGAGCGATCGATTGACTCGAAAAGTGTGTAAATTTAGTAAGCACTAAATACAAAGGATGCATACTTACACCAGAAAACAGCAACATAATCCTTGTCAGCCAATAGTTTTTCCAGCTGTTTAGCATTGACCTCCTCGATAACGGCCTCTGGTTCGATGGGCGCGGCGGGCGCGCTCTGTGCTCCTTTGTTTTTGTTGTTAGCGCAGTTCACATATCCGGGAAAACTAATTAGTGCCACCAGCAATGTACACATAAGCAACGTTACAGTTTTTAAACGCGTGGAATTTGTCATTTTCACAGCGGTATTCGATCTGTTTTCTGATCGATTAACTCAATTCACCTCGTCGACTCGTGTACACAGGAAAATCTTAAACATGCGTGCGACAAGTGGTTCTTCCTTGTTTTACTTTATTATATTTTTAATAGATATCGAAATGAGATAATTAAATTCCGTTACGAAAGTTACCGTTAAGTAACTGCTCTTCTTCTGCCGTTCCGTTCGTTTTCGTCGTTTTTAAAAATTTAATTATCGTTTCGAACTATATATGTACATATATACCTTTATATTTTCCGATATTAATTGTGGCACTATATTTGGTTGAAAATATCGTTTCTCTCTCTCTCTCTCTCTCTTTAATGATACTTCTTCTTATATTTGATGTATAACAATATATGTAGTATATTTTTGGTACAAAATACTTTCGTATATATGTATGTATGTGGGAAATTAGAAGAATATTCTTAAAGCGTTTTATGTGTTTTCCGCGGACTGTACTCTTTTAGCTTTCCGATTTTTGTTCCACTCCGTGCAGAGGTCCGCTCGCAACTGAATGGGCTTTCTAGGAAAAATCGCTAGCCACGGACGAATTGAAGAAGCTTTGCAGGCTTTTCGTGCGTTACGGAAGCTTTTTGGGACAACTTTCCGCAAAACTTACCGCTCAGAAGTGCGCACGATCCGATCGCTCTATATTGGGACGTTACATGTGTGAAAAGTATGGTGGAAATCTTTCGGAAAAACTGTTGGTTGTTTCATTGCATTTCAGCTCTCCTTATGCATTTTGTTTTTATCACATCTTTATAATGCACACAATATATATCGAAATGTTATTTTGAAAGAAAAACATTGTAAAAACAAATTTGCCGAAAAAACAAAGTAAAGCGCATAAGATGCAGCTAAAAAGTACACAAAATTGTACCGCACAGTGTTTTATACTGCACATAATACCGCACACATATATTTTGTAGATCTCTTCTATATAAAAATACGTAAACATAAATTTTGTCGAACCATTTAAAGGTGTTTAACAAAAAAAAAAAAAAAAAAAAAATCGTAAATATAATGTAATTTTTATTAGCGGCCAATTCACTAAGGACCATATTGGTCTATGTATGACCTCTTTCAAGAGTCAGCAGGCATAATATAAACTTTGATTAACTTGAGGTCATTATGTTACGTTAGGATTTATTATACCATTCACACATTGAGTGGAATGGTATTATCAGTTTGACGGAAAGTTTATAACGCATTAAAGGAGACATTGTAAAACCGCCATAAACCCCCGTATATACATTCTTAATCAGTTCTTCGAGACGAGTCGATCAAGTTTTTTGGGGACCAATATTTATGATATTCAGTTGAAATTTGGCCCCTTAACTTATTTTTATTGCAATGAAATAGAGTATCGATATTGACCCGCCACGGCCACAATTTGGAGTAGTCCCATACAAACCCCCGCCCAAAATTTTGTATCAAAAACTTTTTTATTGTAGTCAATATCAATTGTGGAACATTTTCGTTCGAAATCGTATTATATCATTCATACGAAATTGTAAATCGTATAGCAACTATATACTTACATATATACATCACTAATGTCCATGGCAAAGGACGAAATGACAATGAGGAACGTTTTCAATCGGAACTTCACCATTAAAACTCATATGCACTTAAACCACATATTATTAAGTAGTAAACGAATGGGTCTTCCACAACAGAGGGAACTGGACTATAAGTCATAGACCCAAGGCAAAACCATTGACAGCATTACCAGTATATTTCAAGCAGAACTGTGCGCTATAATTAGATGTGCACAGTGTAATTTAGATAGAGGCTATCGTAACTGTGAGATTGCAGTTCTACAAGTATAAGACAGTCAAGCAGTGTTAAAAGCACTAAGCTCAAACTCTGTGAAGTGAAAAACAGAATAAAGTCTACAGTAAACCCAGGTAACGCCTCAGCCAAACATAAACAACAAAAAAGTCAGAGCAAGTGACGCCATAGGAATAAGTAACAGACGAAAATGTGTTGTTTGCTTTGGCGCTGCTGTATGCACACACTGAAAAAGGGAAATTTGAATTGTCCATATCTGTCTATGCACTTTAACGGTTAAACAATGTAGTGTACTCCGTATAGCTGCTCTCTTTTTTGTTTCTTTTGATTCCTGTGCTTTCAGTTGGAAGAATAGAGAAAAAAACATTCTCTGTGTCTGTCGTGCTCTAAAGAGCGATTCACATTATAGAGCAAGTTGGTCGAGTAGCTCGACATTAGGCTCGAAACTGTTGTGGGCACAGTTGTCAACATGTTGGCGAGCATCAGTTGAGTGTGTTATTGAAAAAATTTTATAAGAGGAATCAAATATATATTTAAAACAAAAAGCGGAATGAGTGGATATACAAATTCAAGAAAATTTCTTTTGTAACTGTGCCTTAATTTCAAAAAAATTGCTTACTTATCGCAGTTCTCTTTCTGGGCGGCCTGATTTAGACCAGGTGTATTCAAAAGAATAGCAGCGTAAGTGTGATCGTATGTGTCTCCTTTGCATTGTGGGATATTTTATGCGAATTTTTCCGAGTCATAATTTACACAGTGTGCCAAAATACAACACCAATGGAATGTAACTAATTCAAATTTTTTTCTCTCTTTACCATCCAGCAGCTGACTTCGGCGATCGTTCGTAAGTGTGTGAAAACACGAAGGTGTTTGTCCTCTTGACAGCGTTGATTTAAAGGCAAAATCCGTTTCTTGTATTATTGATATTTTCATTGTTGGGTACTTTTAAGACTTACGAATTTCAACCACTGAAAGAAGCCTAGTAATAGGAAATGAGCTAGCCGATATACATGAAAAAAAAAGAAACGGCAAAGCCAATGATAGGAACAAGGCCATTTTGTGGCGTTGGGGACACTCTACATTGAAACTAATCCGCAGCGAAACAAATAGGGCAACGAAGCAGTACTGGGCCTTGAGCCAAGGACTAATATTCCTATGGGCTTCGATCCAACTAGGTAGAAACCAGTTAAGATTACTGAGGAATACTGTCGACTGACTTGTGTCTAATAATTCCCCTGACTGCAGATTCTGTGAAAATGTGGAAGAGAAACCTCTTCACATCCTTGCGGAATGTTAAGCAGCAGCAGATTTCGGGTATTAGGCAGCAACTTAAGTATAATATTTGAATGTTGAAATATGTAAACTAGTGTTATAGAAAGTCTTCATACTCCATTTCAAAAACTGATATGAAACATATAGATATGGATGAACGATTCATCTCATCGTGCTGGTTATGATGATTCCTTCAATGCAGGGAATAAAACCGGAATCGTTAACCGAAATTAATCGATTCAAATTGAGAACCGAAACCGGAACAGATTTTTAAATTTTTTTAAAACCGAAAAATTTTACCGCAAAAAAATCAAAGAACCGTACCGGAACCAAAACATTTATACAGGTTCTCACTTTTATCTGTTTCTAAGAAAATGTTTACTTATGCATAGTGTGCTAATGTATAATGTTCAAATAAAAACAATATAGGCAATGTTTGCTTGGTGTTTTAAAAAATCATTTTAGCTGCCAGAGCTCTTATTAAAAAGCTTCGCATGTCGTTCATAAGCTACCTAATGCTAGATCAGAAGTTAATGGAGCTACCAATTGATTGTCCTACTCTTTGGAGCTCGACCTATATGATGGTGAAGTATTTGCAGGAAAAGGACGTGGATGTCTTATGCACCAATTTTGCGGTAGCAAATACCGATTTTTTATAGAAAGAAAAGTCTGGGATACTATTAATGAAATTGTTAGCGTTCACGAACCAGCTTAAATTGCAACTTCTAAACTTCAAAGTGAACAGTTAGTTTTGGACGATTTTTACGCTACTTGGCTTCATCGTAAAATTCAAATTAGTAAAGCAGCTACTGTTTTAGCTAAAGTTTAACTCTGAATTAGTATACTCTATTCGAGAATATGGCTATGTGCCATAAGTTTAGACTTCCGATATAATGTAAATTTGACTTCTGAAAAGAAAAGAATTTTTATATCAGCTTTGTCAGATTTATACTCTTCATTCGCAATCTACAAATTACTGTAAAGACCGTTGGGCTTCTGAGGGCTATCTCTAAAAGTAGGCGTGGCAAGCCTGTTAATATAATATGTGATGCTTCTGTCCATAAGAAACCTTCATACAGAATTTCAATGCCTCGTTTCAAGCGTTATAAACTCCATAACAAAATTATAATACTATTCACACTATGTATGAAGAGTATAAACATTTAAGTATGTTTGTAAATATTTACTCTTGAATAAAGAATAGTGAAGTATAATAGAAAAATGTTTAAATAACATGCTATTCAGGTGTGCCACAGGAATCCATTCCGCTCGAATTCCACTTCAATTTCAATCCACCATGCCACAGACCTCATTTACTAGCGAAATGCAATTCGCTTGTAATTGAACTAAATACGCCTCTAAAATATATTTTGTAAATAAAAAGGAATATCGTTGCAGATAGGGGGTACAATTTCTGATTAATTTACATCTAAACAATTAATAATGTTGTATGTTTTAATTAATAAATTAGCATTTTACTAAACCAACCATGATTCCGCTAGTTGAATTTGCCAGTCACAGCCGACATAAAAGCTAATTGCATTTCACTGGTGCCACTTTTTTTAAAAAGATTTTCGAACTTAGTTTTTAGATCGGTTATATGGCAACGTCACCATAGAAATGTCATAAATTAGGAAAAGCGCAGCAAACATTTATTAGCGTCTGCTTGCGAAAATGGGTCTGATGCGTATCTGAGGCGCTTGCTGTCTATCGCCTTCTTCCTGATTTGCATCTTTCTTAAATCTTCGAGCGCAATGAGTCCGACAAGCGGCATTTTTAGCATTATTTGTTTATTTTTCACAATTTTTTTCACTTGTTGATTGCAATTCACCGCGATTCATTTGTTTACATTGTGTGTTGCCACTCACATGCCACCGAAAAAGTAGCGCACAGCTGGTAGAGGTACCGGGTATACTTTTTAGTTTGGCTGGCAATAAATTTAAATTTTTTTGCTTGGAAACTACAAAAATAATGTCACATAAATGCAACTAATTTGCATTTAACTAAATATA
The DNA here is from genome assembly GCA_035044765.1 of Leucophenga montana. Lineage (NCBI taxonomy): Eukaryota > Metazoa > Arthropoda > Insecta > Diptera > Drosophilidae > Leucophenga > Leucophenga montana. Next base: position 193,954 of record JAWNNQ010001328.1, on the reverse strand, counting down.
GCTGTAAAATATCAATTTTTCAATTGAAAAATATCAATAATAAAGCGGAACTAACACTAGTTAACTAATTACTAATTTATTCTTCCGTGATGTCTACCCTATGCTGCTAAGTTCGAAATGGTTTGTGAATAAGCTAAAAAAATCAAAACGCTCGAAGTTCTGTGGCATGGTGGAATTTTTTTAACGGAATGGCCATTTCGCTAGGGTTTTCTGTGGCACCCCGGATTAATTTGCTATATGGTCTTTGGAACATTGGTAATAATAATTATTCACTTTTTTTTCAAAAATTTTAATATTAAATGGAACCGATACCGTACCGGTATACCGAAACTAAAATCCAAGAACCGTATCTAAACCGAAATAATTTGGTACCGGTACAGAACCTTATACCGAAACACACGTTTCGGTACGAACCGAAACCGGAACCAAAACCGAAATGCATTTCGCTTACTATACTATAAAGAGTATAGTAAGTGTCCGGTGAAATATCACAAGAATTTTATAAAGCCACTTTGTTTATTAAATTCGGTGAATAGCTGAGCTCTCATCTTCTCCTTAATTGTTAAGCAAGTATGACCTCAAGTGGTGCGTCGCGTGTACATTGAACTTGAACTTACAATGAATTTGATCTTACAGACGAATATTAAATGACTGCTGATCATCCAACTAAAGATTATATTATACTGCCTAAGCTCAAATGTTTTAAGAATAAGCTGAATGATGCGGTACTACTACGCGGTATGGCTAGCATTTTAGAAAGAAATATTCTTTTGAATATTTTGGAGTGTTAGAAGTAACATAATTAGTCTGTACAACGCAACAAGGCTTACCAGCTTGCTAGTTTACGATAATATTAGAGAGAATGTTGTGTATAAGTTCTGGATAGGGCGCTCGAAGTTCTACCACGAATTCCTTCATATACCTTTATTTTTTTTTTTTGTTCAACAGCTTCATCTAAAGCCGATCTTTTTGCAGAGAGTGGTTTAACAGACCGCAAAATAGGGCAGGGCTCTTAACAGCAGCTTCACTGTTTAAAATCACAGTTTTGGTTTTCATCTTCGTTTCGAAGCATCTTGGCTGATAAATCGCGCCGTACCACATACAGCCATTGTTTTAATTTTGCAACATATCTATTTAAGGCTCTGCTGTTTCCCTCGACTGACATCCGACTTCGTGTGAATGTTTTTTTTTTGTGTTCCAAATCCAAAACGTAGGGTTTCAGACATTGAACTTGATCTTGAATCGTAGCACTAAGCACTATGGTTAGTGATCGTACTTAGCAGCTTGATATACATATATGTATGTACATATGTATGTACATACATATGTACATATACTTCGAGTGAACAAATCACATTCTGAGCATAGCGAATCTTTGTGATTATTAGCTGAGATTGATTTAATTAGATTAGATTACCAGGCGCTGTTCGCTTAAATCAGAAAGTACTCTAAACGAATAAAATATTTAAATATTAATAAATAAAAATATATGTACAAATTTGCTCAAAATCGATGGCAACCTGTTGATAATATTGAAGATTCACGCATGTATTGCACGTTAGTTTTTTCTGCGCTCCATCGTCTCTACTTTTGGACGTATGACTAAAATTAGATGTAAAATATTGAATGCACATTTATTGTAACAAAAAAAAAGATGAAGATGTGCTAATTCTGTTTGCATGTTTATTATTAGTCTTCTTCTTTATAGTAAATCAGCTGTTGCGTATGAATCGTTTCTTGAAGTGGCTACTTGCTGTATGCCATGCCGTTACATTGCATTAGTGATGATATGTAACGAAATGTTCTTATATAAATACGATTGAAACAATTCATACAATGCAATCCAACTTCAGTAGCTTTCCTTACCGTTACTTTATTTCTTTAATAAACTATTCAAATTAGACAGCCAACTCTACCGAAAATATATTTCATCTAACAAAGTCTAAAACAAATCGTACAAACATATCTTTTAGGATCGTTTTCTTTATATTGTAACACCAATGTGTTGTAAAACCATATATTAAGTGCTATTTTACGACTTGTCTATATCTTTATAGGCCATTTTTCACACTATGTCCCAGTTTTCAATGTCACGACTGTTATTAAGCCTATAAACGTATTGCATAGTTTGACGAACCAACTTGACAATTTCGATAACAAACCAAAACAAAAGCAAAATGAAAACAAACAAAATTGAAATTTTTTATTAAAATTTGGAATGCAAACGTGCATATTAAATTCGTGCATTCTCATAAATTTTTTTTCTAATTTATTCTTTTTCTGCGTTAACATTTGTGCATGGACAGTCCACCTGTTCCGCATGTAGCCCCTGACCGATAAATAAGACAAAAGTAACGATAACAGTCAAAAAGTGATCGATAATAGCATATCTTGGAAAATCTTATTCTCTACTGTATTTCTAAGTCGTGCAAATGGCCCTAAAAGCAAAAGTAATAGACGCTGTCGTGTTGGAAAAGTATTTATTAAATATTAGAGTTGTCCCAGTGGTCGAAATTCGACCTTTTATGTTAAAAGTACCAACAATTAAAATAACTATACATACATTTAAATTTTAAATAAAAGCTTTTTATAATTTCCATAATAATTTTTTATTTATTTCCATAACAAATTACACCAATGAAGTTCAACTTGCCACACTGTTCACATACACACACACATATGTATATACAAGCAATTTCTTTGTGTGATTCGAGTTCCAGCTGAGCAGCACATTTTAGTCTGAACTGGAGATGGGTTCTGGATGTGGGGGATGGGGTAGTTCGCAGAAGTGGAAAGTTTTTTCGCCATTTCTCTTGGGAGCGGTCAAATTATGATTCTGCACCTGGAATGTCCTGTCCCTCCACAGGGCAGGTGCAGATATTCAGCTGGTGGATGTCCTCGACAAATTTAAGGCTGACATCGCCGCAATACAGGAAATGCGATGGATAGGACAATGCTGCTCAAAAAAGGCATCCTGTGACATCTATTATAGTTGCCATGCGTAGAAGTACTAATTTGGATGCGGTCCGTGGTTAGTAGGAAACTACGAGGTCTTGTCACCAGTTTCATACCTGTGGACGAGCGCCTGGCCACGATACGTATAAAGGCTAAGTACTTCAACATTAGCCTGATTTGTGCACACGCCCCGAAGCAAGTCGCAGACGATGCGGCCAAAGATGAATTTTACGAGAGTCTCGAACGTCTCTACGAGCGCTGGCCCAATCACGATGTAAAAATCGTGCTTGGCGATTTCAACGCCAAAATTTTGAAGGAAGGAATCTTTGGCCCAACTGTCGGAAAATTTAGCCTTCACGACGCTATCTCCAGCAATGGAGAGAGTCATTCTTACTTGTCTACTGTAATTGAGATGAACGCCGAATGGCTCGTAATATATAGTTAAGGAATATAATCAATGAAATTAGTTTTATCAAACATTTTATATTACTCTTACAATATTCTCTGAAAATCTGTACCAGACTAATTTAAGAGAGTCGTTTAGTAAAAAAAAAAAGAAACAAAAAACAACAATAACAATAACAACCACATGTGCATTGAACGGCGTATTTTATTATTATCTTTTCCATTCGTTGCATTATACATACATATGTATATATGTACATATAAATTTATACTTATTTTAATATGCAAATACACATGTATCTATATATGCATGAGTTTTTAAGATTATAAAAAATTGTTTAACTTGTAGTGACTAGTTGTGCACTTGCAAGTGAATTCTTGTATACACCTACATATTACAAATTACATACATATGTACATACATATATACATATGTACAAATGAGATAAGTATGCAACTGTAAATTGATCCAATAAGATCAACACGTCTTGCCCTAGAACACTCAATAGCAATTTGTGGTTTCTCTCGAATTCGCATAAACAAATGAAATTATTGTATAAATTTAAAAGGTACTGCTGTATGTACATATGTATGGTTGTGCTCATTTCTATTTACTTGAAAAAATCTATTAAAGCTTAGCAGGTGCAATCGTATACGGAAACAAGAAAAAACGTTAACTTCGGTTGAACCGAAGCTCTAATACCATTCACACGAAACTTTAAATAGTATTGTAATACATAAAGGTGGGGGTTTAAATAGGGGGTGGTACACGCTCACCAGTAGATGTGTATGAAGCGTTGTAGTAGATGTGTAAGATGCCGCCATATCGAAAAAAGTCAAAAGTGGGCAGTAGGTTCGTTTGGGAGCTACCCCAAATAGTGGGCGTGGCAGGTCAATCTTGATACTCTATTAAACTACAATAAAAATAAGTATTTTGTGCAAAATTTCAACTGGATAGCATAAATATTGGTCCCCAAAAAATGCGAAACGACGGACAGACAGACAGACGGACATGGCTAGATCGATTCGTCGAGCTGATCAAGAATATATATACTTTATGGGGTCTAAGATGGCTCCTTTAATGCGTTACAAACTTTCAGACAAACTGATAATACCATTTAATACTATGTGTGAATGGTATAAAATTACAAGTAAAATTCGCAATACAAACAAATGTATGTACATATGTACATACATATATACTCTACATGTGCAAAATTAACATTTACATTTGTTTTTTACGTCTCTTTTACATGGGTTCAACTGGTGACTTTAACACTCCGATGTCATTGCGTGGGATCAATTGCTACCCTTTGGATTACCATTCACTAGCCCCTTTACTAGTTCTGATCAGACCCGTGGAGTGGGTGAGAGGCGGGCAACATGGACCCCAGGCCTAGGCTTTTTTAGGGAGTCGGGATGAATCGAATTTTACACGAAAGCAAAGCAGCTACCACGGCATACGAAAAAGGGGTAATTTTTACGACGTAAATAGTTCTGACGGACTAGTTACTTCACCTGTACAAAGGGCTAATAATGTCGCTAATGCTGTCTGGCTACCATGAAAAAATCTTTTAAAAAATCTAATCCTTTTGTTTTTATACCCTGTTCGCAAATATTTGCAACAGGCTATAGCGAAGGAAGCATCGGTGACCCAACAATGTATATTTTTTTCTGATCAGCGCCAGAAGACGAGTCTATATAGTCCGTGTCCGTCCGAATGCCTGTCTGAGACAAAAGTTCTCCGTTCCACAAAAGACTTCGATAAACTAAACTCACGGTACAGGGTTCACAGGTACTGCTACAAGGGTAACTTGCACTGCTAACTTGAAATTTCATAACTTGCTACCATTTTATTGCAGTGGTAAAAAACAAAAAACAAAGCAAGTCAATTTTTTTCGAAATATTTGTTATAATTTTATGACTGACGAAGATGCACTTGCTTCAATTTTGGGGTTGTAGGGCATTAACAAATCAAACATTTTTTGTACGAAAACAAGAATAATGTATGACTTCGAGGGAACCGAAGCTTTAATACAGTTCAAACTTGTTGTTTTGGCTTGGCTTTAATTCAAACATATTCGATACAACAAAATAAATAAAGTATGGGAGCTATACTTTCTAGTGGGCAAATCTCGGTTATTTTGATACTAGTGTTGCTTATGGTTATAAAAAGTCTCCATATCAACTTTCAAAACAATATTTTAAAGGTTTACAGAAAACTTACAGACAGATAGATGGACAGATAGACGGACAGACAGACGGATATGGCTAGATTATCTCGTCTTGTTGGGTGGATCAGAATATATACTTTATGGAGTCTCCGATGTTTCCTTTAATGCGTTGCAGGCATTGGGATTGAATACACTATTCACACTCTGCGTGAAAGTAGAACTACAAACTACATTTTGATAAATGGTTTGTATGGAAGCCAGTCTTTATATTGGAGTTGAGTGGTTCAATTTAAATACCCACTTTTGTAGAGTCCATCCGGACTCCGGAAATGGTTATATCGAACGGACTTTTAATGCAGGTCAAGTATAAATGTATACATACATATATCAAATAAAAAAACCCCTTGACGCGATAAAAACCAAGTAACGAAAGCCTACTTCCAACTCACAAAACTTCTGATATCAATTTTGTGTCGAAAGCTTTTTGTTTTTCATTTGTATTGTTGGAATTGATTGTAATATGTAATTTTATCTATAATCACTCGTAATATGAGGACGAAGTGAAGCGACCATCAATAAAATGCCACCATAACGAATTTCAAGTTGTGGGTTTCTATGGATGTTACCTCAAAAAGTGGGCGGAACATACTCATTTGTATATGTATGTGAAACGTTTGTCCACTAAAATCCACCAAATCGAATTTCAAGCTATTATTGATTTAAACCCATATTTATATTGATTTACACCAAAAAATAGACGGGACACGCCCATTATTCTATATATGTTCAGCGGCTGTCCATAAAAAGAAACTTTTCATACAAAAACACAGAAGTGGACAGTAGGTTTGTTTGTACGAAACAAGAATAATGTATGACTTCGATGGAACCGAAGCTTTAATACAGTTTAAACTGTATCAATCAATTTTTAAGTTGATATTGAATGCAATAAAAAAGTTTTTCATACAAAAAGCCACAAGTGGGCGGTGGGTTTCTATGGGAGCTACCCCAAGAAGTGAGCGTGGTGGATCAATCTTGATACTCTGTTAAACTGCAATAAAATGAAGTGTATGTGCCAAGTTTCAACTGGATACCATAAAAATTGGCGCCCAAAAAATGAGCAACGACATACTGACGGACATGGCTATATCGACTCGTCTCGTCGAACTGATCAAGAATATAAATACTTTATGGGGTCTACGAAACCTCTTTTAATGCGTTACAAACTTTCAGACAAAATTATTAATGATACCGGTTTACACTATTTGTGAATGGTATAAAAACATTTTTCGCGTCCATTTAGATGCGTAATGCCAATGGTTTGTTTACAATAAAAAATTCTTCGCATTTTTTGTGCCAGGATGCGAAAATTGCGTTTGGTGGAAACAGGAAGCAGATCGGTTGGGATCGGCAAACTTTTAAACTTTGCGGGATTTCTCGACTATCTCGAAATTTCCGCCGGTCCCGAAATTTCAATCGGCACCCTAAATTGTTCTCGGGACTCAAAAATATAATATTATTTTAATATGGATTTTATTTAAATAGTAGGTACTTTTGTGCATATACACAAGGAAAATAGCACTTTTATATTTGCATTTCAGTTTCCCTGCCCCCTTCCCCTACCTCCGTTACTTTACCACTTCTTTTCCCTGTCCCCTTCGATCCCTTTAACATATATAGAACATTTCATCCCTTTATCTTAAATAGTACCCAGTGCGTTACTGCTATTCCCCCTGCCTCTCCTACCTTTACCCCTCCTTTCCTATGATCCCTTACCTACCTCCCATTCCCCTACCCCTCTTCCCCTTCCTACCATCCTTTACGACCTCTTCCCAATGACCCCTTTCCACAGCCCCTTTCAATCAAATTAACATGTATAGAACATTTCCACTCCTTGTCCTGACCCTCCTTCTCCATTCCCCTTTCCCTACTACCACGTCTCATACCACTTCTTCCCCTTACCACTACTTACCTTCTATCATATTTTTGCAAGATGAAAAGAGGAGAGAGTATGCGAAAGAATATACTTAAGCATATCGCGCTTGTTTACTTCCATTTGTTCTCATTATAATTTGAAATGTTTGGTTTTTTATATACATACATATGTACATACATATGTATGTACATATGGATGTAAATAAGTATGTATGTACACACATATGTACATAAGTATGTATGTACACATACCTATATACATGCATACATTCATATGTATATATAGATATGTATAGATCATAAGCGCACAGTGCTTGCTTTGGTTTGTTTGGTCAAACGAAAACGACGAAATGCAAGTACATATGTACATACATACATACATGCATACATACATACATACATACATACATACATACATACATACATACATACATACATACATACATACATACATACATACATACATACATATGTACATATGCATATGTGTGTATATACGTCTGTCTGAACAAAGCGGAAAAATAATATATACGATTTTATTTACTAACCAACAGATATTTGTACACATAGGATTACAAATAAATACACATCCATCTGCTTGCATTTGACTACATACATATATACGTTCTTGCATATGTACAATATACACAAATGCATATGTACATATGTATGTATGTGTTTATTTTGAAGAAGAAAGATTTTTGTGCAATAATATATATACATACATACGTACTTGCAAAGATACAATACATACATGTGTACATACATACATATGTGTACGATCAAAAGAAAAAGAGAGAGTGAAAGAAAGAAATAAATAATGTGAGAACAAAATAAAGTGTCACAGAGTTGGCTTGTCTTCTAAATATGTAGATAAGAAAAACAAACAGTTCAATCGAATATATCACTTTAAAAAAATTTCACAATTGTCAGCTAAGAAATTAAAAATTTAATTTAATAATCAATAAAATTTGATGCACTGGTCGATTTTTTTTTTAATATTTAAGAGAGTCTAGGCAGCGACACTCAACTCTTCCGTCAGCTGGCAACTCTATCGATTAATGTTTTTGTAACTGCGTAGCGGCGTCGCGCAAATCAACACAAGAGATAAGGCAACCGACATCAAAACGAGAGTGGCAGTGTATAAGTGCGGTTGTGTTCTAGAATTCAGTCGCTATTTTACAATTTTTCTTTTGTGTTACATCAAGTGCATTGAACAAACGCAAAATGTTGAATCGTTTCTGCTGCATGCGGCTGAACACTTTCGGCGTCTTCATTGGATGGCTGGGCATCGTGGGCTCGTTCCTGGGCATAATTCTGACAAGTATCGGCTTGGCCCGCGCCGATGATATTGCAAAGTTTGTGCACGACCAGATGAAGGACGGGAATAACATGGATGTCAGTGCTATAGCAAACTGTAAGTGAAACAAGTTTTCTTTAATCCAAAATATTTGTCTATATCGTATTTCTGCAGTGATCATTGTTGTGAGCAGCGTTTATCTTGGATTTTCGCTGATTGGTTTGCTGTCGTCGAGTATGCTTGTCATCGGCACAGTTAAGGTAAACGAGTTGGTTCTTTGTTTTGGGAAACTCATAATTTTACAATTAAATTTTTAAACCTATTCACAGGAACGCCACTTGCTGCTTCTGCCATGGCTTATCAACTCAAGCGTTGGATTCATATTCAACATCATCTATCATATAACCGTGATAAGCATGCTATTTTCGAATGGCGATAGCTTTGGAAGCGTTGCTCCAAGCCTCATTGTTATTGTGCTCTCATTGGGTGAGTCATTGGGTTCTGCAAAAAGTTTCGTTCGGTTCGCATTGCTTCCCCGGCAAATCGGCACTGTTTTAAACTAAACAAATACAAATTTAATTGTATTGTGAAATTATGGCATCGTGTTTTTGTCGCAGACGTCATCGGCTCTATTGCGGGGAACCACACTTATCTCAAATTCATTTTGTTGCGCTCTAGTTTTATTTTCTAACATGTTATACATATGTATATTGTAATATTTTTATATGCGTATGTGTGTACTCGGTTGATTAACGTTATTTCTTTTATACTTTATTTGTACATTGCAGTATTCCAGTTCTATATTATCTACGCCATATACTCGCTCTACAAACAGATCCAAACCAACCGTGATGCTCAAGTTCCTTTGGTTCGTCCAACTGGACCGACTTATCCCAGCTACACCAAGATCTAAAGAAGCATTCATGGAAGATCAATTGTCATGTTAATAAACTATACATACAAATATGCTACACAATTTATTTCAATAATATTGCTTTAAGCACTAGCCAAGTAATCTTCGAATCAAATTTATTTGTAATATCTACATATATACAGATATATATATATATACTCTTGTTTTCTTAGCCAAACCGAAAGTGGCTTCAATTAAGAAACGAAATAAAGAAAAATGTTAATTTCATTATGTGTGTGAATAAAATTAAATACTGCTTAAATTATTTTTTTATGCCATCCATAGAGTAGAAGGAAATGCATGTAACAGCCAAAATAAAGCGTGACATACTCCATAAATTATACATATTCTTGATTAGCATCAAAAATCGAGTCGATATAGACATCTCTGTCTGACAGTCTGTGTGAACATCAAGATATCGGAGACTATAAAGGATAGAGCCTTAAAAGATTAGGTTTTCCTTATATGTATATAAGCAGATAATAAGTCAGGGTAGCGCTTATACACACCTGCCCCCCATTTCGCAATTTTGTATGAAATAATTTTTGTTTTGTTAATAGAAATGCCAAATTTAGTGTTTCTTATGTCTTCTCTATTAAACTATATACCACATAGCTTCAGATCGAGCCAGTATAGAATATAGCTCTTATACAAATCATTAATTCAGATAAATACCCTTAGAGAAGGTATAGGGTATCTCGAAGTCGAATACAGCGACTCGACTGCAGCGTTCTTGTTTCTATAGCTTTTAACTAACCGTGTCGAAGGCCTAGAGAGCGCATAATCTTTCTAATTTAATTAGTGAGTTATGGGGCGTTCACTACCGGTCTAAGTACCGCGTTGGAGTGCCGCATTGACGAAAAGCCCTGATCCGTAGTCTTTTCTAGTTTTAGTAGATGCCTACTTTCCACATCTTAGGCATCTGAACTGTTCATATGGTAAGGTCCATGTTAACCTACATATGTGTTTCAACATATGCGTGAGTATTCTATTTGATTTGGTATTTTTAGTGACTGCCTCAGCTTCGGATGTTATGTAGATGACATTGCATATATGTATTGATGTGTCTAAGCGCTGATCGTCGGGTTATTAAATTTGCATGTGTATAGCTATATGCTAAGACTTTTTTGTCCGGTGTAATGTGTATTGTTTTTTTTTTCATCTCAATTTTCGCCGTTTATACCATTCAAACATAGTGTGAAATGGTATTATCAGTTTGTCTGAAAGTAACGTATGTAACGTATTAAAGGAGGCATCGTAGACCCCATAATGCATTTATATTCTAGCTATGTGCTCGATGTTGTTGCGCATTTTTTTGAGACCGTTTTTACGGTATCCAGTTGTAAATTGGCAACTACACTTATTTTTATTGCAGTCAAATAGAGTATACATTTTTAATGGCTGCATCACCGTGCCCACTTTTTGGGGTAGCGCAAATACAAACCCCGCCCAATATTTTGTATGAACAACTTTTTTATTGCAGTCAATATCAACTTAAAATTGATATGGCAGCTTCTAATGGACGGACGCTTTACATATACATCATATACATCAATGGGTATGACCCCCACTTTTTGGGGTCACACTTTTGGGCTTTTGTATGAAAGTATTAAAGTCAATATTAGCTTGAAATTCGATGTGGTTGATTTTTATGAACCCCCTTGACATACATACACTAAAGGATCCATACAAACTCATCGCCCATTTTTGTGCTTTTGTATGGAATCTCCTTTAGTTAAGTCAATATAAATTTGACATTCGATATGTTTCTTATGAAAGCCTGCTTCACCTACATATCACGGATGCTTCATTTAGAGGTTTTATCGCGCTCTAAGTGACCGTGTGTTTGTAGCATCGGTCGAAAAATGAACTTTCGAATATCAAGTTATGCTTTAAATTTGGTAAAACTTAAACCGAAACATTGTACAATGTCTACAGTAGGTTACCCCGGCTGACTTCTTGATAGAGGTCACATATAGACCAATATGATCCTAAGAGAGGCCGATGATGGAGGTCGTTGAGGAAAAGTCCTTTAGACTTATTGCGTCTATTAGGGGTCCTTCTGGCCCCCTCTTACAGTCACGTATTTCAATGTGAAATATTTCAAATCTTAATTTTGTGATTGCTGTACAGCTGCAAATGAGGTGCTCCAGTTTCCGTGACTCCCGGTTCTGTTCAAGTTTTTTATGCCTGACTTTTTTGCATGAGCGGCAGCTATAATGACATTCAACTTAAATATTCATTTATTTTAGTCCAATTTTAGAGTTGTAACTTAAAAGTTAGAGCGTTTCATTGCTTAATTCTAATGTACCATCTCAGCTTTAAATGAGTGCAGTGTATTCATTGCTAGTGATCTGAGTTTAGTGAATATCCGAGCTACTCAGTCGTTGTTTGATTGTGAGACCGTTCGGTTGCTTATTAATTGAGCTTGATTGAAAACTGTGAAAGTTGTACTATAAAGATTTTCAAAATGTTAAAAAGTTTCTGTTGTTTTCGTCTGAACACGTTTGGAATCATGATTGGCTGGATAGGCATTATCGGGTCCCTGTTTGGAACCGTCTTTCTATGCCTTCAATTATTCAGTGACTATGATATATGCGTTGTTCCAGTGTCAATTGCTGTCGCTGTTTTTGGCATCATTTTACTCTCATCGCTTCTTCTGATCGCCGGCATTGTTATGGTATGAATATGTGCCTATGTATATAAAATATAATTCAGGCATTCGGTTTTTAATAATATTTGACTTTAAGGAGAACCATTTGCTTATCGTGCCATGGCTTGTGACTGCCGTTTTTGGATTGTGCTCCAATATAATCTTTCAACTGAATAATTTGTCCAACTTGTCAACATGGAGTGTAACTTCTGGAGAAATGGTGTACACTGTTTTGCTTGCTTTATTTGCTACAGGTGAGCTATAATTGGAACAGGAAGGGAAAAACTGCACTTGAACTCTATGGCATCTAGTTGATCTCCACTGAAAAAATATTCAATTTTATTGTAAGCACTTTGGCATTGATTGTCGTTGCCAAGGCTGAATGAAAATAAAATACTGTTTGTTTATTAATAATTTACATATTTAATACATACAAAATGTATTCACTTAATTTTATATTTTTCAGTATTGCATTTATTTGTCAACTGGGCAATTTATTCACTCTACAAGCAAATCCAAGAAAACCTTGATGCAGATGATTCGTTGCAGCATACTTCGGATATCAACTATATGAAACTCTAAGTTCTCGGTAATCTGAAATTGATTTGTATGGATTGCAGAGACGTCCACTACTATAGAAATTATATACATACATACATTCTATAATCAAAAATACGCACTATATATCACATGTATTTATAACTTACATGTAACTAAAGTATTTTTAATACTCATCAATAATAACGATGCAGTAACTCAAAATAATTATTTTTTCTTCAATTATGGTATCTACTATGTATATATAAAGAGGGAAATATCATATTATACATATGTATGTACATATGTATATTGATTTGTTTTGCACATACATAATTCAATACTTGTGCACATTTACGAATGGAATGTTTGGAAGTAACTTCTCGAAATGTCGAAGTGGCAAATTACATTCTTCTCTGAAACGATAAATTTCAATGAAATACAAACAATACAAAAAATTGTCGCCCAAGCAATTTTCACATTGGATTTATGTACATACATATGTATGTAGACAGTGGCTCATCTAGGATTAGTATTTGGGGGGGCTTTTTTTTTAACAGTTTATTTAAAAACTATAATACTCGTACATTTCAATGAATAATGAAGAGTTACATTAAGGGCCGTTCTCACGACTTACCGATACATAAGAAAATACGAAACGGCAAGATATGCTATAGGCGGAATAGTATTGAGTAGTGCATGTCACGAAATTTAAGTAGCCCTGGAGAATATTTGAAGAGGTGGACAGTCCAATTGCAAAAACGTAAATTTATCGGCTCGCCGAACTCGGCGATACGGTTATAGGCTTAAAAAGAGTCGTGACATTGAAAACTAGCATATCGTCTGAAAAATATGAGCGGTAAAGTTATAGGCAAGTCATGAAAACGGCCCTAAGACAATTAGCAATCACAAAAATAAATAAAGCTTAATGCCTATTTTGAATATCTTTCGGGTGAAATCATTAGAGCCGTCTACGACATGCGAGGGGTTGGACTTGGTTAAGCTTAATCGTAGACTTCGTCGTCCCTTTATGCGAAGCCGTAATGAGGCTGATCGTCTAGTATGGGAAAGAGCTGCTGCTGAGTTGAAAAAGTTGTTGTATGTGGTACACAGTGAATTTTTTGATGACATGCTTCACAATTCAGATCAAAACAAGAACTATGGTTTAAATTATGGAAAGCGACACATTGCGTAAAACGGCAATCTTTGAGACACGTGCCTATCAGAGATACCAACAACTCCTGCTGCCGCACGGATAAGGAAAAAGCTGAGGAATTTGCCGCTGAGCTCGAAGAACGCTTCACACCTTTCGATTTAGCTAAATTAGTCGACGTGTGAGACACCGCTAATTTTCTGAAAAACAACTGCACAAATGTGCAGTCTATCAAGCCTATCTCTCCGCAAAAGGTTCGTCTACAGATTGAACTGCTTAAAAAAAAGGTAGCCCCGCGGTATGACGGAATTGATGGCAGAATAGCAAATGATCTTCCTGGTAAAGCAATTATGTTTTTGGCAATACTCTTCAGTACAATGATTCGCATCCGCCACTTCCCCTCCCAATGGAAGTGCGTTGTTATTATAATGATACTGAAACCTGACAAACCAGAAAACCTTGTTGCGTATTATAGACCAATAAGTTTACTACCGACTTCCCAAAAATATTTGAAACAATGTTTCTTGGTAGAATGTTACCTGCTTTGGACGTCCAGAGTGCCATTCCCGATTATCAATTTGGCTTTAGGCAGCACCACGGAACAAGTGCACTGAGTTTTCCAACATAAACTTAAGACCTATGATAATAAGCAATATAGCTCTGCTGTATTTCTTGATGTACAGTAAGCTTTTGATACGGTTTGGATTGAAGGCCTTCTTTTCAAAATAAAGTCAATATTGCCTACATCGCAGTTCCTTATTTTGAAGTGGATGCCCTTTCGCGCATTTGCCGAAGCAAATTTTCCGTTGTGGATGCCATTGGTTTTTTTTACCAATGGGTGCTTTTTTGGTTGCATTTTTTTGAATTCGAATGAATTGAAAAAAAAATGAAATTAATAAGCGATAATAAGTCGATCGATCGCTTATAATTTTATTTATTTACGAATGAAACACTGACGAAAAAATAAAAAGTGACTGTCAAACAAATGAAACAAATGTTGTTGCTGTACTCTATCGTCATACGAAAAATCTTAAAAAAAATTGTCTGTTTATCCAATCGCCACGAAACAATGGATCATAGGATCACCCACGGGACTATTTTGAATATTGCCACAAAATATGATCAAAATCGGTTGGGCGGTTTCGGAGTCTATAGGGAATATACATATATACATACATACTTCCATTTTTATATATATAGATAAGGATAGGATAGGTCATTATTCTTTTAAAATATATGTGAATATGAAGCGTCTTTAAATTTGTTTTGACGGGAGGGTCACAGAAAGCTAATGGATATCAAGAGTGGTGAGTTCATGGTCAACTAGTGCACTAGTGCAAGGGGTCGCAGTTTACACTACGATGGTGTAACCTGAAGCGACAAAGGTAGGATAACGTACGAGAGATTAATACCAGCGGTGCTCCGAAACCTTCCTTATCCTTCCTTTGAGCCCTGTTCGAATATAGAATAACCATTTACGGTGTAGTAGAATATAAAATAAATTTATTGTTACATTAATCCCTCTTAGCATCGGTGGGCGATCCCCTGCCTGGACACGTCTGAGCGAGTTGCCGGATGACCGATAACTAAGAGAAGTCATTAGAGGCGGATAGAAGGTAACAAATTGTACCTTCGTATATTTTGAATGAAAAAGTAAAACATAAATTATTATTATATTGTAAAACATAGTTAATACTTTTTTATATATATATTTTCTTGGCAAGTAATACATGTTGTCTTTGGTACTGAGTGTTCATCCCAAACGGGTTTCACGCAAACCACACAGGCCTTCCTACTTTTACGTTGTTTCTTCTTCAAGTCTCGGCAGATATAGCAACTGCCAATAACAGAGCTGGCTCCACGACTACCATGAGGTACTTTTATGCCAGCTGCTACTTCTGATTCTACCATAATGCGTCGTCCAAGCACCATTTCTATTGCACCTCGAAGAAAATGGTTGTCATAAGCATCAAATATGTAATACGAGCTTGGTTTTCATACATACATAACTGATTGGCAAGGTCTATCAGAAAGTTCCTTCGTTAATCTTTGGTCATCAATCGTTGATTGTGTTCTCTGTAGATGATATAAGCTAGCCCTTTTTCGTCATTCATGTTGAATAAGAATGCCAGGGGCCAACGCAGCGTTGTTCGTTTCACAGTGTATTCTCCCAACATTTTATCCATGACGTCGACCCTGCTTTTAGTTTTGTTGTAGTATTTGATGATCGCTGGCTTGGCTACTACTGTCTCTTCGATTTTCCGATCATGTATTTGGTTGATAGAATCGTGACTGATTTATTTTTCTTTGGTACATATGAACAGACTGTCGCCTCATGAAGATAGGCAAAATTGGTTGAGTATACAGTTCTTTCTTAAGTAGGAGGAGTTCAATACCTTACCTTGTTCCATAGTAGTGAAGAAGTTGTCAGTGGTGACGTTCCTTCTAGAGCCTTTATACGAGCTGACTAGCTCCAATACGGTTCGTTCACCAATGTTTACTTGTCGAAGATCATCTTTTGGTTTCCTAGTGTAAATCTGAACATGTAATGGGTAGAAATTTAATGCATCAAAAGCCCAACAAATTAATATTCCATATTTAGACGGTTTAGAAGGTATATACTGTGTAAATTTAGTATGATCTCTAAATGAAAACAATTGCTCGTCGAAATGTTGTAGGTGCTCTCTTAATTTGTGTTCAGCATTGTCCAAATGTTCCGTATCGGTGCAATTTTATACGTTCGTACAATTAAATTCATCTTACTGTACAATCTACAAAATATTAACTGAAGATTTGGATAAAAGAAAGGTGTGTGCACGTTTTGTTCCACATCAGTTAAATGATGATCAAAAAATCGCTCGTGTTTGATGAAAAAACACATTTGTCTCATCGACAAACTTCCTTATTGGCCTGATCTATCACAGTGCGATTATTTTCTCTTCCCACAAATGAAAACAGCAATGAAAGGAGCTTTTTACGATGACCATACAAGCCATTTAAGCAGCCATGGCACAGGTGAAGAATGTCCCAAAAACCGAGTTTAAAAAGTCTATGGATAAATTGGTTGAGCGTTCCAAACGTTGTATTGAGTTAAATGGATCATAATTTGAATAAATATTAGCTTTGAAACATAACACCATGCTTGTTTTATTTTATAACTAAAAAGTTCGGTTATTTTAAGATCACTCTGTGTACATTATTTTCGGGAGTCCTGTGACACCATAAATACACAAGACTTTTTCAATTAAGGATGGTATATAACCAATCATTAGCAATGTACGGCCTATCCGACTGATGAAGGGTTTGGCAAACCCTGAAACACGTGTATCGGAAGCCGATCATTTTTCTGTGTAAACAAAATATTGTTCATTATTCCTTCTTTCGCATTGATGAAATATATATATATAAAAATTAATCCCAATGTAAAATGACCTCGAGCCAGCTAAAATTCATATAATAATAATTTTGTATTATTGCATTTATGCGTAATATTATCAAGTTATAACTGGTAGGTCACATGCTATCCTTTAATATTTGATTGCGTTTGTATTGTGTATTCATGTAAAGCTTATGTGTGTTCGTTTCGTTGTGTGAGTGAGGATTGATTAAGCGTTTCATGTTCAAATTTCAACATATTTTAATAAAATTTAGATTCCGCACATATGCAAATGAATAGCAAGGAAAAAATACGTACATAATAGAACTTTATGAGAAAAGCTGGTAGATAAAGTTAGGCTCGTATTTTCGAATTTCCGTGCAACGCCGGGTATATTTGCTAATATATAGAAAACCATATAAAGAACGGATGTTCAGTTGCGAATATGTAGCATTAAATATTTTCTCTTAACTCTACTTAGTTCTTTGAGAATGGATAAACATTTAAAAGTGATGGTATAATTTTTGCCTTTGCTTAGCTTTGCAGTTTATTGATGGTTGACTGATATAACTTCAATAATATCATCTAAAATACAATAATTGAATATAGTATATGATTTTTTTCAGCACACAACTAAATGTACGAGTTTACATAAGGAGTAGCATTTCAGCACTCATAATATAATCTAATATTGTTTTACTTATTATTGGGCATTTATTTATTTTTTATTATTATTTATTTATTTATTTTACGAATCAAACGCATTCGTTGTAACTATTTTAACTAAAGACGATTTCGCGAGGGTCGATCATTGTCGGGGCGCTGTCCGTTTTTAATTTACTGTTATTTGCCCAGTCCAACCCACATGTAACTAGGGTCGATGAACTGCGAGCCACGATAGCCTTCAGGATTGCGAGAGACAAGTGCACGAATTTTTTGGGATGGTTGGTAGGCGCGTATGGCGTGCAACAGATGTGTCGTTTTCTTTTTGTAATTATCATCGCCATTGACTCCAACCGTATTATCCAAATACTCGGATGATGATTTGCTTAAGGAGCGTAACGGATGATCACCTTCCAGTAGCTGCTGCTCGTCTTGACCCAATTCCGATTGTTCTGTAAAGTGTAAATTGGCTGACAAATCATTAAAGAAGTCAGCTAGATTAGTCATGGCTCCTGAAACGAAATTTGTAGATACACTGACTTCTCTTCGATGTTAATTATCTTCGTGTCCTAATACCTACCAGCGCTTATCGAAGGCAGATACTTCGGTTGCTCAATGCTACCAGACTGCAATTCACGTTTCAAGTTATGCGGATGAGTACGTGTAATTAGTGGCTCATCAGAATCCTGCTTTTGGTACATATATGCATAAGGATAGCGTGGCTCTGTGTCGTTTACTCCATCATTGTGGTTCCATTGCTTTGGTGTCCGCTTTTGGAAGAGTTCTTTGAGTGGCTCCGGTGTAGCGTGCTTGCTTTTAGACCTATGTAACATGCTCATACGCTGCACGAAGTTCAAATGTGCATACTTGCGTTGAGTTTGCATAAATTCAATGAGCTTTTGGCGTAGTTCCTGCGTCAGAATCAGGCGTTGCTTGAAAATCGGATGTTCGCTGTGCGAAGTTGCAAAGTGTTCTTGGTGTTCCTGTGTTTTCCCTTGCTCTTCTCGTGGACGTGTAATTTCCCCAGCAATTTTGGTTTTTGGCAAAGCGTTTCCGTTCATCTCAGACGAAAACTTTATTCTTCCCACTGCATTCTCGTCGCCATCGACATAGTTAGCTTCTACATAATTTTCTTCATCTCGAATGTCGTCATCATCGGCGGCGTCTAAAGATAAGTTTGGGGCATCTGGCAGTGGCTCGTAAATGGATGTCGTCTGCCGCGCTGCTGTTGTTGCTTCAAATGAAAAAAAAAAAAAACAAAAGTTATGAAAAAGGGTGAAATACTGCCATGTTGTACCTTACATTTTTATTATCATTAACGCCAATACTTCTTTACTTTCAATATCCGTTTCGAGATCTAAATTGCGATTTGGCATTTGGAAAACAAATACCCATTCAGTGACCTTTCTTTAATGCAGGAAATAGCTTTGTGCTTTTTTTAGTAAGACGGCGTATTGTATTTTAAGTATTTATTGTTTTTTGTTTGCCCCACACAATAATTGCTTTGCAAAATTTTTCGATTATATTTTGCTGAGGCTACGAAAATTATTATGCAATTTAAATGTAGAACAAGATAACGTCGTTGAAAAATAAGAAATTTTGTGATACAGTATTCAAAATCTTTTAATTACGACTTTATCGACAGTACGTTCAAACTCATGGTTTAACACTATTGTATTAAAATCAGGGTATAAAACCGGAACCAGAACCAGAACCGTTAACCGAAATTAACCGATTCTAATTGAGAACCGAAACCAGAATCAGAATCGCCATTTTAATGTTTTTAAAACCGGAAACCGTACCGGAACTAAAACATTTGTACCGGTATAGTTTACCTTAAAAGAGTTTCGGTTCTCATAACAATTTTTTTTAAGAAAAATATTTACTTCTGCATATTGTACATGTACATAGTATTCAACGGAAAACAAAAAACCGCATGATACCACACATACTCGTATATGGTTAATAATTCTACTAATTTCCCAGAACTATTCAAATTGTCAAAAGTTACTGTCGCAGTTCCAGCTACGCAAGTATGCGTAGACCGTTTGTTTTCAAGCGTCTGGTTTATTATGAATCCGCTGGGTGGTGGTTTTGCATGGTGGCTACCTCTAAAAGTGACCGTGGCATGCTAGTTATTAAATAAGTGTAGGCTAGGAACATAAGAAGTATCAATACCAGATCTCAGATAGATATCGTATAGGCGACAGGTAGTCGGACGTGGCAAGTTCTATTCGTCTCGACGAACTGATCAAGAATATAAATTCTTTTAATGCTTCGATGCTTCGTTTAATGTGTAACCAACTTCGTGACAAAATTATAAAACTAACATATAGTTAATGTTATTAATTTGATGTGTTAAAAAAATAATCTTATCAAATTTCGCGGGCTACGTACATTCTATTCTCTATTTTATTTTTGTTTTTATATTGGCCCACATGTTTCTAACATACTTGTATGTTGATATGATCAGCCATTTTGCATTTTTAGTTTGTTTTTGACAGACATAAAGGTTAGACGTGGTTAGACAAAAAAATAAAATTATATGCTTCAAATTATATGCTTCAACGCACTTAAACTGTCGACGGTGGCATTTGGCGAGTCTTCTGTGAACAAAATAAATGGTACGAGCTCTTCACAGAAGGTCGAGAAGTTAAAGACGATGGCCGCCCAGGACAAACCAGAACGTCGAATCACTATTACAGAAATTGCTGCGGATGTCGGCATATCGTTTGGGTCGTGCGATACAATTTTTGTTCGGATGTTTTGGATGTTTTGAAACGTATGGCAGCGAAGTTCATTCCGAAATTGCAAATTTTGACCAAAACAATCGTCGCATAAACATCGCTCTGGAGGTGTTGAATGACGTCACGGACGATCCATATTTGCTCAAAATGGTTATAACAGGTGACGAAACGTGGGTATATGGTTATGACGTCGAAACCAAAGCGCAACTATCCCAATGGAAGTGGCCAATGGAGAGCGGCCATGACCGAAAAAAGCACACCATTTTCGGTCAAATCTGAATGTTTTGCTTACTGTTTCATTGATTAAAATGGCGTGGTGCATCGTGAGTTCTTGCCAGAAGGTCGTGAATCAATATTAATAAAACGTCCGGATTTGTGGCAAAACAATTTATTGCTTTTGCATTACGGTAATGCACAAACACAACACCGTAATCATGCCTCAGCCACCTTATTCACCGGATATGGCCCCAGCGACTTTTTCCTGTTTCCAAAACTGAAAAGACCCATGAAAGGACGGCGCCACGTCTGAGTCGTTGAAAACCGCATCGCAGGAAGATCTCAAGGCCATACCAAAAAGCTTATATTAGAAGTGCTTTGAGGATTCGAAAAAGCGCTTGCACAAATGTATTATATCGGAGGGAGATTACTTTGATGGGGACAAAAAAGATATTGATGAATAAATAATTTTTATTCGAGAAAAATAAAAAGTCAACTTCTTTTATAACAATAATTACGTTGCCATTAGTAATTATTCTCTTGTTTCAAGAATTTTAATATTGAACGATACCGGTATCCTATCGGTATACTGAAATTAAAATCCAAAAATCGTACCGAAACCGAATACCGAAATAAATTGGAACTGGTACAGAAATTTATACCGAAACACTCGTTTCGGTACGCACTTAAACCGGAACCAAAATCGAAATACATTTTGATTTTATTATTAAATTGTAAGTTGATACTCGCAGTAAATGAACTATCAAATAAAAAACCTCTTGAGGTAGAAAGCTAGAGAATCAGACGACGATGACAAATTATTCAGCTGCGTTCAATAGTAAACTTAAAAAATAAATTATTCGCACCGCCCGTAGTGATTTCACAGGATGAACCTGCGAATGTTCCAATTACTGCCCCTGTATTTTTATCACCGTTCGATGAAATCCCAGAAGATGCTACTGTTTCTGCCGCTCCTTCGTAAGTACGTTCTGAGATGTGGAAACTTACACTAATAAAACAAAGCCTGATCTCAACTTCGAAGCGTCAACTAGTGCTTCTACCAACCCACTGGTAGTAGTTGAACACTGTTCTGCCACATAATTGTTCTTTGGTAACTGATTCTGTTGTAGAAGCTGTGACTGTCCTTTATTCTGGCCCATCATCTATACACGATTGATATTGTGTATAATGTCAAAGCAAATAGCCTGACCGTTATTGCCCCGCGCAAATCTTTCTGAAACGACTAAAGATAATATAAAATCTTATATAAATTCTTGCCTTAAATGCTCTAATAACATATCAGTTTCTAAATTAAACTTCTCCTACTAGCGTTATATTTCCTCTTTTGAGGTAATTGTTCTTGTGTCCATTTTCGATACCATTTTATCGCCAAAATTTTGTCCTGTTGGTATTGTTGTGCATGAGTACGTCTATAAAAATAAACATATCCCTGTACAAAATTCTGTTGAATTGCCCACTGTTTCAACTGTGCCAAAAAACTCAGTTCTTATTCTTAACTAACCCATTATCAAAATGTGAGAGGGTAAAGAACTAAGCTTTCAAATGTTTTTATTTTATTTCTAACATCATTATCTTTACTGAATCTTCACTTCAATCACACATACTCAATAGTGAGTCATTTGACGATAATTTTATTTCATTTAGAAAACATCGTCCCAATTGCTCTGGTAGTGGTGGTCTAATATCAGTCTCTATTGTCTGAGGAAATTAGTATTATTTACCAGGACATTGAATTTTTATGTGTTAATAGTTTTTTTCGTGGTTTCAACATATACATAACTTGCTCATAGTACATTTTTCCTTCTTCCGAAACAAGCATTTACTGTTAACATGCCGCTGCGGTTTCATACATCACCACCCCTTTTACATAAAAAAGATCATCTCATTTTTAGCTGATTTCAATCAATTTATTATAAGATGGTCAAATTCGATTGACATTTCAATGGTGATCCCAGCTGTAAAAAATGATTTTTTTTTTAACCTTTTTGAATTGTCCATGCAACAGTCTAACAATGTTCGCAACAGCTCTAGAAAACTTCTTGATTTTGTTGATGTCGGTTTTGATATATTCATTTATCGGATTTCTCCTATTACATTGCCTGAAGATTTAAATAGGGACTACCCTAAAATGTGTATGAAGCGACCATCTATAAGATGCCACCATATCGAAATTCAAGTTGATATTGACATTTTTCATACAATTGCATAAAAGTGAGCTGTGGGACTACCTCAAAAAAAATTGATTTAAATAAAACATGATTTAATTCATACAAAAACATAAAAGTGGGCTGTAGATTTGTATAGACACTAGCCCAAAAGTGGGCGTGGTGGGTCAATCTTGACACTTTATTCAACTGCAATAAAAAGGAAGCGTATGTTTTAATTTCCAACTGGGTAGCATAAAAATTGGTCCCCAAGAAATACACAACATCATACAGACGGACAGAAAGATGGATTGAAATTTTGTAAGTAGAAATTTCTTATTAGAGTAAATATCTACTTACAATTTAATATAGTGGCTTCTTATGGACGAACTCCTCATATATAGCAAAATTGACGTGGTTTATCTATTTTAGGGGCAGGCCCCATACAACCCCACCAACCACTTTTGGGACTTTCCATAAAAAACTATATCATTTCAGGTAAAACATTTGATATGGTGGCTTCATGTGAACGGACGCTTCGCAAAATTATCAAGTTGCGTTTCAGGGATAGATTTTGATAAGATTCGTTAAAAAAAATATCTCGCAACAATTATTCCTTTGGCAAAATGTTTTTATAACTTCATATATCCCAAGGAACTTAATGCATATTACGCCTATCTCTATGTCTAGTGTACCACTTAAAATATCGTAAAAAAACAGTCCAGTGAAAAAGGGCTATACGTAATGCAAAAGCTGACCGATTTTTATGTTTAATATATGTATTTAATTTAAATATTTTGTGTTTTTATTAATTCAACGAGCAAACAGAATGTTATTCTGTAGTATTCTGCCTGAAAATGTATATGGGAATGTGGTATACACATTAATTTATTAATAAACTTGAATTTATGTAAAGATTGGATGGAAACATCTGCTACTAGCACATGATAAAAAAATTAACTTGTCTAAGCTAAAATATTCTTGGCCGAAACACTAAAAAGCTGAACAAAAATCCAAACTGTCATGTATCACACATTTTTGAACTCGCCGATTACGCATCTGATGTCGAAGTTTTTGAAGACAAAATGGTGGATTCAAAATGGCAAACTTATATTTTTTAAAAGTTATTAAATCAATACGAAATTTTGAGGTTACTGTTTACGAATCTGTTGACAAAATGACGGAAAATAAAATGGCTGATACAAAATGACGAACTTTTTTGTTATTGAATCGAAACGAAGCTTAGTATGAAGAGGTATTTGAGGTCACTGATTACGAATCTGTTCAGATTTGTAGATCGAGATATGCTACGATGTATAAGACTTTATTTTTGGAAAATCAACATAAAATTCAAAAACCATATCTTCAGATCAGATCAAATTACAAATGTAAATAAATTTAAAAAAATTTAAATCCGCATATTATTTCATTTAAAAACCTATTTTTATTTGAACACCAAGATTCATATATATAAATATGAACGAGTTTTTTTTTATTTTTAATCGTACCGTTGCGAAGTCCAAATACTAGCTAAAGTATTATACCAATAACTATGCCACTTGAAAACTAAATATTTGTACTTATTATTTAGTTATTAATAAAAATTAATTAAATTAAATGAATATTTTAGTATTAAAATGCAAATTTACTTTAAGTTAAGTTAAGAGGTTATTTTTCATATTTGCGATGATGCTTCTGCTTTTAAAATGTCTCCATACCAAGTTTTAAATCAATATCTAAAAAAGCCACCTTTAAGCGATGTTAGAGATAGACATGGATATATTCTTGATCAGCTCAGACGATTTAATCATGCCTGTGCGTCTGAACGTAATTCTAATCTTCTTTAGACTTCAACGAATCGTTGTAAGAATCGGTATGAAGCCTTTTGGCAAATGTGTCAATTTCGAAATATTTTATCACAACCAATATCAACTGTAAATGTAGTATGGGCGTGGTACGCCAACAATTCTGGTAAGCCTCATTGTCAATTTTAAAAGTTTTGTATGAAACGCTTTTCAATACCAACTAATATCAAGACGAAATTAAGTTTGGAGAATTCTAATGGAGGGACACTTTAAAACATGTTCCAATAGGCGTGCGATACCAACTAAACGCGCTGTACAATCTTAACGGCTCTATTCCGCCAACTGAAGCAGACACTGTGCATACACCTATTTCAAAATACTTGTGAAAGGTTCATGTGCGTTTAATTATTTATATCATTTATAGTTTTTAGCAAAATAAAAAATATTTTTGGTCTTTTTTTTTCAATTTTTTTTTTTTCCAAAGATACCTCTGCTTATGATTGCAACGAGCAGAGCCCGTTGAAAGAAACGCACTGCCAACATGTTCCGTTTTGTTGATAAAGCGTTTAACGCCAATGTGTGGTTAATAGTTTTTAATCATTATTAGTACATTCACTTTAAATATGCTTCATTATGAAAAAATGAAGTTGCATTAGGGCGTACAAAATAAAAAAAAGCATTTAACACCTTCAATAAATATTTTTACACTGCACTACACGACGTGAATTTCAATGTAAAACTGACTTCGAACTGAATCATGTAACCTGCTTTTATAGTAGCGCTCAACAGGAACCAACAAGCAGCCAAATCATCTACGGCACACAAATTCACAGATGTTGCCCGACCGTGCTTCACCCTTTACGGACATTGGATCGGGCGTGCGAATCGCAGCGGACAGCCGAAGCAGCAGGTGCAAAAAATTCGAATTCCTTAGCACATTTGAAACATAAAACGCCCAGTGCCGCCCACAGCGCTTAGAATGTGATGAAGTTTTAACGGTTTCTTTTCATGAACTAACAACCGATGTGACTATACGGACATGCGCAACAATATTTTCGTCTGTCCTGTAAATCTTTTTTAAAAATGTTAAACATTTTTTAATAACGTATCAGCGTATTCAATAAGTGTTGAATATCCTTGGATCTTTGGGCGCTCGAAACGTTTTCGATGGCTGAAATTTTCAATTGACAATTGAAGCATAATTTGTCCTTACTCGTAATATACGCAGTCTTACAGCATTTCTGCGTACTATTACAATAGCTCAGGTGTCGTCGACATTGTTATGATGAGTATGTATGAACAAACAGAGTTTGCATAATTATCTCATAAGTATCCATATTAAAACACACTGAATGCCATACAAGGGCTGTTACAAAAGTATGTACGTGCTATGTACGAATTTTTATGTAACACAGTGGAAGATCGACTGTGGACAAGTTCCGGTATATGCTTGACAGGTAAATCCTCATTATGCTCGCTACTTAACGCTCCTTAACGAATTTGTCGCATTGATTACATATGTTGGTATATGAAACAGGATCGGATTTTTCAAAGTAGGCAGTAGGTTTGTATGGGGGCTACTTTTGTCTAGGCAGTATGGGGGCTACCCCAAAAAGCAGGCGGGTCGCACCCATTAATGTACATGTGAAGCGTCCGTCCATTAGAAGCCACCATATCAATTTTTAACTTAATATTGTCTACAATAAAAAAGTTTTTCATACAAAAAGTTAAAAGTGGGCATGGCGGATCTAGATACTCTATTAAACTGCAATAAATATATGTGCCAATTTTCGACTGGATAGGATAAAAATTGGTCTCCCAAAAATGCTCATCAACATACAGACGGTCAGACAGAAGTACATAGCTAGCTCTTCTCGTTGAGCTGATCAGGTGTATATATATTTTTTGTGGTCTATAATGCGTCCTTTAATGCGTTACAAGCTTTCAGACAAACTGTCAATAATATTTCACACTCTGTGTGAATAATATAAAAAAATACGGTCACCTACTTTTAGGACACCCTTATAAACATTCAACAGTCATTTAATTCTTCAAAACAATTTATATGTACATAAGTACTGAGCATTCACTTCTTTGACAAATTCATTGATGTCATATCCATTGATCATACAAAAAGGGATTTCTAAATAGCTTTAAACAATGCGGATTTTTGGACTTTGGGTATTTATCGAACGGGTGCTGTTTTCCCGTACGTTGTAAAACACCAGCGTATATTATCAAACATGTGACGAATTTCGATTTCGACCCAATTTCGGTGACATTTACATTTTTTGATGTTCTGAGTCCTAATTTTCAATATCAATTGTCCAAACTTTTCGATGGAATTTCATCACAACCATATAATTAAAAAATAATACTTAATAAATAAATAATAAAAACCGTGAGTATTTTCTATATTGATACTTTTAAAATACTTTCCAAAACCTTTATTTGCGGGGGAAATGAGGCACTTATGGGGAATACCAAGACGGTTTCGTTAAAATTGTCCGTATTTTAATTTCAGAAGAATTTCGCTAGTATGAATTTATCAGACCTTGAGAATATGAATTCCATACTGCTTTAGCCAAGGTAATTCAAATAGCGAAATTCTTCTGAAAGTGAAATACAGTGCATTTAAACGAAACCGCATCCGAAACAAATTATTCGAATTGGAAAACCGGAACTATATAAAAAAAAAAATGTACTATTTCTTTTCCAAGTACTCAACGCAGGACAATGGACCTTGGATTATTCTCTGTTCTCAACGACAACTTTCATACAGTTGATACTTTTTTCTAAAAACATCATCCATTGGGTACGTGCACTTTAGTGATTGTCCTTGTATTTTAAATGTTTGTGCGTATATTGAGTTTCAATTTAATAGCATGTACAAAATTCACAATGCATAGTAGAAGGGGTTGAATCCATTTGTGTAGTGGTTAAGAACCATTACAGCTGTAAACTACTTCTACAATACAGTTTGACTATAAGTTGTGTTTGGACGCTTAGCACCCACAAAACTCCTGGATTTTCGCTAGTCTCAAAGTACGGCCTTTCTCTTTCATTTCATTGAGACCAAATTAACAGCATATGTTTTTGAGATAGCGAGTAAGCTTTTTATACCTTGCCTTGGAGGCCAAGGGTATAGTAAATTCTTACAGATGTGTGTAACAGGCAGACCCCATAAAGTATACATACATATGTATATTTTTCCGTCTGTTCCTCCGTCTGTAAGTTGGAACAAAAAGATCTCGGAGACTACAAAAGGTAGAACCTTCAAAGTTGGACTTTTAGATTTTCTTGATATATACGCAGAACAAGAGTATACTACAAAAACTTGGATGCAACGCCCACAATACGGCTGTATATCCTTAAATTCACGTTTTTTTTTTTTTTTTTTTTTGAGATAAACCAACCGAAAATAAATTTTAATTGTGTTTTTTTTTTAAGTATTTGGAAATCTACAATAATATAAGATGTTGAGATTAAACTTAGCATTGGGCATTGCGTTTGCCTTGGTTGAACCGAAACTATAATACCTAAAATATTGGAAAAATACTACTTTTTATGTTAATAAATTAAAATATCAGGTTAGCATAAACTATTATATAGAGTATTTGTACCGAACTTCAAAATTATATCTTTATAACTATGCGAGTATACATATATGTAGTGTAGTCAGACATAGCCAAAGTATGTACAGTGACATAAACAGACTATGATGGATTATACAAATCAATCTATGGAACACTTCAGATACATGTATACCGTTTCATATGGAATCATGGAAATTGCTCCTTCGAAACATATTTAATGCCATATTTCAAACAAAATTTAAATTATTTAATATTAAATACAGCTTATGAATTTATACAGGGTGTCTCAAAAGAAAGTTCACATTTGATTTGCTGATTGCGTTAACGCAACTATTCCGAGGGAGGCAGGGGGGTATGTCAATCGGTAGCCTAGCTTTTGGGAATTTAGTCGCTATGGAGCGTTTCTCGGGAGCGGACCGTGCGTTGTGCGTACGTGAGTTTTAGAAAATCGGTAATTCAGCGACTGTAGCGCGTAGAAAATTCTGCAGTATTCGACATGTTCGTCATTTAAATGATGCGCTAAGCCCTCGACTCATTGGAATATTGGTCGAGAAGTTTGAAGAGACCGGTTAAACGCTGGAAAAATCAAAACCCGGGCGTCCAAGGGCTTCGAGAACGCTCTAAAACGTAGACAGTGTTATTCTGTCTGTTCGTGACAACCCGGACCTTTCGATTCGTAAGCGTGCTGTTGCTTTAAACGTGCATAGATCATTATTGTTCCGCATTTATACCATGAAAATTTTCCTGGCAAATTGATCTCCAGGAGAGATGACATTAATTGGCCTCCAGGAAGTCCCGATTTAACCCCTATGGACTTTTTCCTGTGGGGTTACGTCAAATCTAAAGTTTACGGCAATGAACCGACTTCCCTGACACAATTAAAAGAAAATATCCGTCACGAAATGGCAGCCATCACGGAGAAGACCTACCGAGCCGTCATAGGAAATTTTAGCTCGATTAAATGAATGCCGTGAACGCAACGGTTTACATTTGGACAATATCATTTTTAAGAGATAAATTCCCAAAGTGTTTATTTTAATATGTAATAAACATTTTTTCAATAAACTGCTTACTTTTTTTTATATCGATTTTTTCAATGTGAACTTTCTTTTGAGACACCCTTTGTAATACACACTTTGGCCTTGTTCTAATGTAACGAACAACAAACTTACTACTTATCACTATAAATTATTATGTCTAAAACTTTAATGCAAATCGTTTGAGCGAGAATTTTTCTAATTATGCTCCGTTTTAGCTGCGGTTTATAAACCCTTAAACCTTTAGTACACAGTGCGTTGGCCCCGTTTAGTCAAGAAGTTAATTAGATTTCATTTAGTCAAAGTTGTCACCTAGATTCATCCTGGCCTTATTTCTGAGTGAAGGAGTGCTTTTATCGTAAGTAAATATTAGTATATACAGCGCTCGAAGTGTTACCAATTAAAAATGCTGTAATTTTGTCAATTTTTATTTTTATACCATTCCCACATAGTGTGGAGTGATACTATCTGTTTGTCTGAAAGTTTGTAACGTATTACAAGACGCATCGCATCGCATCGCATGATCTTGTTTTTATTGATGCTGGTTTTGATGTATTTATTAATAGGATTCCTCCTATTACAATGCCTGAAGATAATCACCATCCAACTTTGGAAGTCTCTTTTCAGCTTGACTGTATTTGTCGTTCACATGACATAAATAACTCTCTTCGACGTATTAGATGTTTTAGACAAACTGACTATGTTAAGTTAAATCATTTACTTTTCAATACTGATTGGTCTGCTCTCGAGCGCTGTTCAGATATTGAATTGGCAACGAATATTTTTTATTCCAGCATTTTCAGTTATTTCGTCAGATGCATTCCTTTCACTACTCTCCCAGTCTCTGAAAAAAGACAGCCTTAGCTTTCACGTAGCCTTTACCGATTAAAAAATAATAAGTCGCTTTTATTTAAAAAATATAAACGTAGTGGCTCTAATACTGATTTTAGTAAATATTGTGTCGCAAATTCTCTTCTTAAATTCTCTTTTCTTTCCTCTTTTCCTCTTTGGGCCTGATAATATTCCCAGTTGCATACAAAAACATTGGTCTAGCTCCATTTGCTTTCCTTTATCAATTCTTTTCAACCTATACACAAAGCTATGTAAATTTCCATCTCTTTGGAAAGAATCTTTTATTATTTCTTTACATAAAAAGGGTAGCCTTAGTCTGATGTATCGAATTGTAGAGGTATTGCTAAGCTGAGTGCTATTCCAAAGCTCTTTGAAAAAAATCATTGGTGACCAATTGCAACAATCATTAAATTCTGTTGTCAGTTCTTCCCAACATGGTTTTGTTAAAGGAAAATCTATTACAACTAATCTTTTAGAATTTTCCACTTTTGTAAATAATGGTTTTGAGTCGGGTTGCCAAACTGATGTCATTTATACAGACTTCAGTAAAGCTTTTGATAGTGTGTGTCATAAGCAGCTTTTATTAAAATTAAAAGCAATAGGGTTTCCTCCGTCTCTTGTTACTTGGATTGAGTCATACTTATCCGATAGAACACACGATATTTAACAATTGTTTGTCTAAAACTATTTTTCTTTCTTCTGGTGTTCGCCAAGGGAGTCACATAGGTTCAATATTGTTCAACATTTTTATTAATGATCTTCCTATGTCTATTAATCATGCCCATATACTAATGTATGCAGAAGATGTTAAATTCTACTTGTCATATTCTTATGTTTCGCAGCTCAGTTTATTGCAGGCTGACTTAAACTCACTACATACATGCTGTCGTCTAAGTTTTCTAAATCTAAATTTATCAAAATGCAAATGTATGTCGTTTCATCGCAGAAAACCATTTATAGTAACATATTCTTTAAATAACATTATTTTGTTTTAATGAAATAGGTATCCTTATGGAACCTAAACTTATTTATAATAATCACATTTGTTCAAAAGTAAATAAAGCAAAAGGTTGGTTTTGTTAAGCGTTGGTCTAAGGAATTTAATGACCCTTATACCACTAAACTCCTATATACCTCTCTTGTTCGTCCGATTCTAGAATTTGGCTCTTGTATTTGGAACTCATATTATGCTATTCACGAGGATCGAGGATTGAGTCAGTCCAAAAACAGTTTCTTCTGTTTGCTCTTAGGAGTCTCAATTGGGATTCCGATATAAATCTTCCACCATGATATGTTAAAATTAATTGATCTCCCAACCCTCTTGTCACGCCGTTCTATGCTCTCAATTGCTTTTCTTCATAAAATTCTATTGGGGAGATTGATTCTCCCTACTTACTTCAGTCCATAGTACTAAATGTCCCCATTTGGCCAACTCGCCAATTCGTGCCAATGAAATTACATTTTTGTACGACAAATTACGCGCTCAATAATTCACTACGAGCTCTTTGTTCTGTCTACAATAAGTTTTCGCCTTATTTGTCTTATAACTCTTCCTTACATTATGTAAAAAACTCTGTACTAACAAATAATTATTCAATAAATTTGTAAATTTCATTTAGCAACTTCTATTTTCTTTATTTTTGTAATTGGGCCCGCTTGGACCACCTCCCAGGCTGTGAGTAGGGGCACAGTCGGTTAACCTGGTGTGCCAAACAAAAAATCCTCCAACGGGTCTGAGTGTCCGCAACTTCCTTCTTCTAGCTTTAAGTTAGTTTAGTTACATTTTTATATTGTACTTATTAAGCGACTGGTTTATATACTCGTATGTAGTTGCAAATTTTTAAATAAATAAATAAAATAAATAAATAGACCCCATAAAGTATATATGTACACATATACACGTATATCGTCGAGACTATGTCTGATTGTCTGTCTGGATGTTGTTGCTCACTTTTTATGGTAGCCTCATATAAATCACTTTCGACTTTTTGTATAAAAACTTGTTGTATTGCTGTCAATATCAAATTAAGATTTGCCATCGTGGCTTCCTATGAACTCTTCACGCAGATAATAATTGGTACGATCCCCCCACTTTTTGAGGCAGCCCACATACAAACCACCCGCCCACTTTTGTTTTTTTGTATGGAAAACATTTTTATGGCAGTCAATATCGATATGAAATTTGACATAACGGCTTCTTATGGACCGATGCTTCATATAAATATCATATGCTACGCCCACATTTAGGGGAAGCCCCATTGATACTTACCGCCCAATTTTGAAATTTTGTATGCAAACTTTCTTACGAGTAAAATTTATTAAAGTGGCTTAATATGGACGAACTCCTCACATATAGAGATATAGACGTGATTGAGACATGATTTAATACATTTTAGGGGTAGCCCCATACAACCCCACCAACCACTTCTTGCACTTTTCATGAAAAGCTTTCTCATTTCAGGCAAAATCAACATGAAATATGATATGGTAGCACAATTATTAAGGGTCGTGTAACACGCACTTTTTGAGGTAGGCTTTAACAAACTTTCATCCCACGTTTAAGTTTTTCGATTTTATAAATATATATATTTTTTTACACCTGCTAAATTCACAGCTTGAAACTTCTTGTTTTATTTAAAAACTTCAGTATATCGTGAAAACTTTTTAAATATTAAGAAAAATATGTAATTGTTCGATGTAGCCACTTTTAGCGTGGATAATGGCAACGAGTTTGTCCGGGAAGGCTTCACACGCTGCAGGAATGTTGTACAATGTCCCATTCTCGGAAAACAGCAATATTTAAGGCGTTGATCGTCTCATATTTTTTATTTGATACTTTGGCCGCCAGAATGGACCATATGGAAAAATCTTCACTGTTGTGAAGAAATGAAGCTGGGAACGGTATCTTGTAAAAAACATTGTGTTCCTCTGGCTTATGGGATGGTGCTGAGTATTGTTGAAACATTCAATGGTTTCTACCGACCTGTTTACGCGTGCCCAATGTAACAAATCATGGTTTAAATCTTTCCACGATAGATTTATTGATTTACCGAGTGGTGAGCGTCCTGTGGCAGTTACCGCGGCCCAAACCACTGATGCAGGCGCTTGCTTCCGCAGAGCAAATTACTGTCTAAATTGACTTTTGGTTTGTACTTTAACCATACACGACAGTTTTGTTTGTTTACAAATTGCTGAACCGTAAACATTTTTTCATCAGAACACCTTTGCTCTTGCTAGATGAACTGCCTTTTGTGCATGTGTTAAATCTTGAACTTTTTGTATATTGTAGGGTTTCAATCGTAGTTAATTTTTTAATATGTGCCCCATGCTACGAGTAGACACATTGAGATTTTTCGCCAATTGAACTGCACTTTGTCGTGGATTACGTTGAATTCTGGGCTTCACCTTTCTAACCATTTCTGGCGATGTTGCTATTTTTGGATCTCCACCTCAATGGCGTTGTTTTAGTCCAGGGGTTCCCAGCCTTTCCTTAATCAGGGATCACTTTTAAATTATTCTAGTTAGCAGGGACCACTATGTAGGTGTAATAAAAATAGACTGTAATAATAAAACTGAAACTTTAATTAAAAACTCAATAGGAAATTACACAAAAAGAAATAATAATATTTTTAGGATAAACTTCTGTAATTTTGTATTAATGTGATTTCTGAGCTTGCATCTTCTAGTTCGGTTATCCTAGGACTAAAATTGTTACTCAAAGCTACATTTAAAATCATTCGCGGACCATATTTTGGCACTGGTTGGGAACCAATGTTTTAGTCCGATACACAAACATTTTGTTCGCAAGTAAATGACGTAGCTCATTAACAATGGCTAGTTGCAATTTTTCCGCCAAATAGTGGGGGTCTCAAAATAAAGTTCACATTTGATTTGCTGATTGCGTGAACGCAACTATTCCGAGGGGCGCGAGGATATGTCAATCGGTAGCCTATCTTTTGGGAATTTAGTCGCTATGGAGCGTTTCTCGGGAGCGGACCGTGCGTTGTGCGTACGTGTGTTTTACAAAAAAGGTAATTCAGCGACTGCAGCGCGTAGAAAATTCTGCAGTATTCGACATGTTCGTCATTTAAATGATGCGCCAAGCCCTCGACTCATTGGAATATTGGTCGAGAAGTTTGAAGAGACCGGTTCAACGCTGGAAAAATCAAAATCCGGGCGTCCAAGGGCTTCGAGAACGCTCTAAAACGTAGACAGTGTTACTCAGTCTGTTCGTGACAACCCGGACCTTTCGATTCGGAAGCGTGCTGTTGCTTTAAACGTGCATAGATCATCATTGTTCCGCATTTTATACCATGAAATTTTTCCTGCCAAATTGATCTCCAGGAGAGATGACATTAATTGGCCTCCACTAAGTCCTGATTTAACCCCTATGGACTTTTTCCTGTGGGGTTACGTCAAATCTAAAGTTTACCGACTTCCCTGACACAATTAAAAGAAAATATCCGTCACGAAATGGCAGCCATCACGGAGAAGACCTACGGAGCCGTCATAGGAAATTTTAGCTCGATTAAATGAATGCCGTGAATGCATCGGTTTATATTTGGACAATATCATTTTTAAGAAATAAATTCCCAAAGTGTATATTTTAATATGTAATAAACATTTTTTCAATAAACTACTTACTTTTTTATCGATTTTGAAAATCACCGTGATTGTAAACGGTGATTGAGTCACCGTTTTCATAATCAATTATTTCTATCACAATTGCAGCGCAACAAAAAAATACTGCGCTCGCACCAAAGCAATTGAATCTTTTATACCCTACCGAATACATATGAAATATGTAGAAGAGTAGGTTGAGTTTGTTACATTTTTAAAATATATTGTATGTCGGAGGTCACACTTATGAGTCGAGTCTATCTATACATATTCATCTGTAATATTGTAATGTCCTGTATACAATTCATTATATATATGATTAAACTAATATGATTAAACTAATATTGTTACATAATATAATTGCAATGACTACAATTAAATATTTTATTAATTAATATATAATCATATCTTACATATATGTATGTACAACATACAAAATGGAAATAGTTCTTATTCATTTACAATGACTATTACTAGCGAATCATCGATTTGCAACACTACAACGAAAGCGGTGATTGGCTAAACAGTGATACAAGTATTTTATGGTAATTTTTAATCACTGTTTTTACGATAGCTCAATCACGGACCGTGATTTGTATGCCAACACTAAATGGTAACACTTCGAGTGCCGTCCCCTGTATATAAACTAGACTGTGTTTATGCTATGTATAGCACACCAACCGCCGTCGCAACATTAATTTTAGCTACATTTATTCTTGAACTTTCACGTGTGAAAATACATACTTTAAATTGCTGCAAGTCTTGAAGCTCAAAATGTTCTAGCACAATGTTGTATTATAAGTATGTATGGATGGATAGTATGTTTCAATAGAGAAATAGTAAGTAAGAGTAAATAACTTGTGTTTTGCTTGATATAGTTCAATGAATAAATGTATTCTTATTA
This sequence comes from Leucophenga montana, assembly GCA_035044765.1. Classification (NCBI taxonomy): domain Eukaryota; kingdom Metazoa; phylum Arthropoda; class Insecta; order Diptera; family Drosophilidae; genus Leucophenga; species Leucophenga montana. The sequence goes on along the minus strand of JAWNNQ010001328.1, from coordinate 157,951 downwards.
TCTAAACAAATGATTAGGAATATAAAGAGATGTTTACTTCAAAATGGAATGATTTTAAGTAATTACGTTTCATTTAATTTTATAAATCTAATTGAAAATGCCGCCATGGCTTCGTTCATGCTAAAAATATTGTACAATATTTTATAGATTAAGAAAAAGCTCCGAAGTCGATAGCATTATTGCAACAAAAATGTGCCGCCGTCCCGTTTGCATAAACATGTCTTCAATTCAATTAGGATCATTCAATTGAGACATGAAATAATCGCTAATCATGACCCTATTTCGTCGTTGACGGTTACGTTCCCCTCGGCCTCATCTAAAAAAAAAAGGACTAAAATTACTGAAGAGACTATTACGAGTAAGCAGTGGGTTAACTTACAATTGATTTTCAGCCCATTGACGAAACGTACGACGCATTCGGCTTTAATTCTTGGGTCTTATAAAGTCATAGACGGAGATCTTTACGGACAATTTTCAGCAATTGTTTCTTCGGTACGCACTGTACGATGTCTTTGCGGATGCGTATTATAATTTAGAGTATACGTGGTGCAAAAACGATCCATGTTTAATCGAATTAGTCACTCGGATCGTCGATATGGACGAAATGGATGTAGCGCAAGGTAACATTCTCGAACTGAACAACTATTTTCGAAATAAATTTGCACAATTTGTAAGCATTGTTCTGACGTTAGTCTATTCATGATAAAAGGCAAATCAAACTGAACACAAATGCCAAGAGAGTTGCCAGATCTGACCAATTTATGAGAGTTTAAATGTAATAAACTGTCATAATTTGGTCAGACTGAAATTGGTCGTAAAATGGAAATTAAAAAAAACACCCTTTATATTTCGATTTAGAAGCGACCAATCTGGCTGCAACTTGTACCAAATAATAAATAATACCTAACAAACTGTTTTTCAGTTTTCTAAACTCAGCTGAAAAGCTGAAACCCCTATGGAATATAGGAGGTATCCATACATGATAAAAAATTTAAATAACTTGTTATTAATTTGATATATGGTCTTTGGAATGTTGGCAATAGTAATTATTTTCTTCTTTTTTTTTTGAAGAATTTTAATATTGACCGGTATTGGTACCGTAGCGGTATGCCGAATCTAAAATCCAAGAACCGTACCGAAACCGAATACCGACATAAATTGGAATCAGTGCAGAACGTTATACTGAAATACAGTATAACGTTCTAACGTTCTTACAGTACGTACTAAGATCGGAATCAAAACCGAAGTACATTTCGGTTTTACTCTCCGATTTTCCCGTAAATAACGAACTTTCACACAGAAAATGAGACACGCAGGAACAAAGTTCCAAAATTTTGATTTTTAAAAAATAGTACTGAAGCTCGAGATTTTTGCTGTATTCAAATTTTCATCCAATTGCGCATTGCCGGATCCAAGGGTCGAGGGAACTGGAGAAACTTCCCCCCAAACAGCATTTTTGTTCAGTACAAAAAAAACCTTTTTTCCGATTAATTTTCATAAAATAAAATGTTTTTTTTTTAGTATAGTTTCCCCAAGAGTAGTAGAGCTCCCCCAAAGAGAGCGCTCTGGATCCACCACTGCAAAGCGTGTAATCGTGTGAATTTATTGATCTTTAATACAATTAATTGAAGTTAAGAATCGATGAAAATGTTTTTGTGAATGGTACCAATTATCTACCTCCGTAGGACGTGAGTTTACACAAAGCGAAATAATAGCTCTGCTTTATGGATTATACATCCTTGTGAAACGTCTAACTATGCTCGTCACTCACGTCAACAAGTTTCTCTGGAAAAAAAATCGAATTCAAATTGAAGTGTTAAGTTTATGCTTGCACATTTTTGCATAATTCGTAAGAAAACTTTAAGTTTGCATTTTTATTACTTCCAAGGAAATCAGAAACATCTAACGCAAGGAATTCATGGTTGTAGTTTCATCGCGTGACAAATGTGGAGCTCCCCCAAATGTGTTTGGAAGTTGGAGTTACTTATAGCTTTTTACAGGGTGGCGCAAAAAGGATGTTATGGTTTGAAGTCGCTATAACTTTATCATTTCAATTTATTTTTTTTTTGTTAAAAGTTTTTTTCAGAATTTTGTACTCAAGGGTAAGGGAATTATATTTGAAAAACACATGATAGAACATCGAGCAAAAATTAAAATTTATTATGAAAACCAACGACTGCATTCACAATTTGATAAAGAGCGATGAAGCCCATTCCCAATAAAAAGGTTTTTTAACAAGCAGAACTGGTCTACGCAGAATCCAAGAGTAGTTCATCTCGACAATTACATCCACTGCAAGTGTAGTGTTTGATGCGGTGTATCGTCTGAAACCATCATTGGCTCGTATTTACTTAAATATTTAAAATATTATCCAGGTTTCCAAGCATGCTGCTCAATATCTGACGATGTTGGAACATTTTTTTATACTAGCTGTGCAAAACTTCGGTTCCAACAGAATAGTGCAACCTCGCATTATGCAAGGGGCACAAGGGCTCTAGCGCAATATTTCGCGCAAAAGCAACTTCAGTTGTTTTGTTTGGACTTATTTGAAAGAAAGAGTGTACATCAATAAGCCATTGAGCATTCTCCAACTGAAAACCAATATTCGTAATGAAATCCGAGATGTTATCTTTCATATTTACGAGTAATTCAATAAAATATCACATATGTATTTATATTAAACTTTTTTTTTATTTAATCTAAATTAATAAAAGTTATAACGATTGAAAACTTAATGTTGTTTTTGCGCCACCCTGTATAAAGAGAAAATACAAAAACAGCAAAAAAGTAAATTTGTTGTCTGTATCCATAAAATCATCAAATCATGAGTGAACAAGTAAGTAAGAAGAGAAAATAATTAATTTGGAAAGAAAAAGAAAAAAAACCAAACTTTTTTCCGTCTATGCGGCCTTAAAAAATAGGCATTTATGGGTCAAAAGCCAGTATTATGGGCATGGTGGACGTTGTGTGTGTGGCATGCCACGTATGGTCAAGAAGAATCAAAACGTTCAAGTTTGAAGTGATAGTACTACATGAGATCTGTTATTTCATACATCTAGGCGGATGGACGGACGGACGGTCATAGCAAAATTGACTCTGTTTCCGATGCTAATCAAAAATATATATACACTTTATGGGGTCTGCCACGCTTCCTTCTGCCTGTTACATACATTTCCAGAAACTTATAACATTGTTCCTTTTGGGTACAAGGTTTACAAATATGCCATCGAATGCACGTTTAATTTCTATACCCTGTATGCTAAGCGACAACGCTATAATAAGTGTGTGCAACTTCTCAAGGCCACATAGCCGGAATAGGATAGTTTGAAAGTTATGAGCTAATATATTTAAAAATTTTGTTTTAACAAATGTGGGGTGAAAAAATGTATCTACTTTAGGAAATAATAAAATTCGTTAAATTTTTCCCAGTTTTATATTTTTTATGTAAAGAGCAAATTTGATGGCCTTTCAAAATTAATTAAAATTTAAATTGAAGTTAGGAATCGATAAGACAAGTTTTGTGAGAGATCAAAACAAAATAAATAAAATCCTATGGAATCATTTATCACCTTCCAATCATTATCCTTGTGATAGGAAGATCAAGCTTAAAACTGTTTTTAAAATTGTTTTTCATAATAAAATCATGGAAGGAGGCATTGATGTTCCACATATAAGGAAACGGCTTAAAGATAAAAAATTGAACACAAATTTGTCACAATACAAATCGTTAAAGCTAGTTGAATCTGGTTTTCTTATAATCAATAATAAATAATTAAAATCGGAACTACAATATCTATTTCTTGAATTTTCATCTTGCGTTTTTTCCAGAGAGGTTTTACCAGGAAATAAAGTTCATAAAGCGGCGCTATCAGAGATCTTGGAATGAATGAATAATGGGAGACTACATTTGGTTTCTCATGTGTTAGAAACATAAACTCTAATACTATCAAAACTAGCTTACTAAGAATATCAAAACACTGCAATAACAGGAAAAAACATTAGCATCGGTGATTTATTCAATGGGTTTATTAGGTAAAAAATAAATGATATATGGCAAAAATAAAATTTTTTTTCTTGTTATTAAATTTTAATTTTTAGTTTATGCTATTCAGAATGTTGTTGTTTGAACATCATAACATTTTAAAACTGTACTGCGAACCCACATTTTCACATTTGTTCTGCTTATCGTTTTAATATCAATTGTTGATGACAGATACATTCAGGGTAACTCGGTACAGAAACGAACGTTCGAAAAGTTTTCAAACCAATATAATTCGCAAAGAATTCTAAAATTATTTATGATTAGTGAAATCTGTGAACCAATAAAATACCAAAACTTATGCTAGTGCTAAGGAAAACTGTTCAATTTTTACGACACTTTTATTCATATTTTCCCATACTACCAAAGTTGCAATTTTCATAAGACATTTTGTCGTTGCTTGTTTGGAAATTTTCATACGCTAAAACGATTAGATATCATTGTGAATAGGCTCATTATGAATTTATTAATTTTATAGTTTTATGGCACTTAATGCTAGGAATCGTGGGAAATTAAATGTTGCAAAATTGAACAATTAACATGTCAACACAGTCTTAAATATACAGTGTACTTTTAAGAACAATTTCTAGAATATCAAATTATAAATACTCTATATAAAACGGCATCAGAGCAAGCCATTGACTTAATTATACAATTCGTGAATGATAAAATCAGTCGTTAAAATGTTTGAATTGCATAAAACAATGCTGCGCCCTGTTGGTCATAATCAGTATACTAAGTGGATTGGATTACTCCACTACGCATCGGTGGGTGCAAACATTACCTTACAATGTACCACACTTTACTTTTACTTTTTAAGTCAGAGGTCCAATGGTTTTATATGGTTTATAGAATATAGAGAATAGAAAAATACAAATTGGTTTGTATATTCTGTTTTGCATATTTCATATTTATGAATACTATAAGAATCATATATGCAACGTTGCTAATCATCAAATCAAATAACCGTTAACCGTTAACCGAAGTTATCCGATTCAAATTGAGAAGCAAAACCGGAACCGATATTTTAAATTTTTTTTTAAAACCGGAAAATTTTACCGAAATAAAATAAAATCAAAGGATCGTACCGGTACCAAGACATTTGTACCGGTATAGTTTCGGTTCTCACTTCTATTTTTTTTTTTTGTTTTAAGAAAAATATATACAATATTCAACAATGGCTAGAGTTGAACGATATTTCACTACCTGTGATTCAATCACGATGACTGAAAAATCACTAATATCAGTTGCTACTCGATATTGTAAATGTCAATGACTGAATATCATTTATTTCTTACTAGAGCCACTGTGATTCATGACGTATGAGTAAGATATCAATCATAACATAAACTGATATTCAACTGATATTCGTGATTTTCAGTCACCGTGATTGAATCACAGGCACTTGACTATCGCCCAACTGATATATTATATCATACACGTAGTGTTTACAGGCATATTTTAGAAAGCTATTAAGGAACTTGTTTTCAATTCAATCTTTATGCTTCGTTGGCTTTTATCTCTATTAGCATCTGGTTTATTTCACTGGAGTGGAAAATTAAACGTTTCTTTCTATTTTCTTGGTTTTCTTTATATCCAATCCTTTCAAAAAAATAACATGAAAACAGAACTCCTTTAGCATACAATTGCGGTTTCATGTAGTATTGCCTTAGTCCTTACAAGTTGTAGTGAATATATGGCACTTATTAATCCTGGAAAGAAGACTATGTGAAAAAATAAATGATCCAGTCAATTTTTTGAATCGGAAATGAAATCATCATTGGCACTGAAATAAATCGAAAACAGATGACTTCCTGAAATACCATCTTCCCGCCTCAATTCCCAAGATTTTGTTAAGGATTACTTCTTCTGTTACAGGAGCCCAATGCTTGAGACTATAACCAACACTCTCCTCTTGTTTTTTATGCAATTTTAAGCCAATCCTCTAAAGAAAATGGCACAAAAAAAGATATTCCATAAACTGATGGCGGTTTCCTGAAGTATGGAATTAGTCTCAAAGAATTGTAATGAAGATATGCCAGTTGATCAATCCCGGGAAGAATTATGTAGGATAGACATGTTCCAATGGGTTTCTGAAATGGGCACTGCAATCAACAATAGTTGGCACTAGAATATATTCAAATCAGGTGACTACCTAAAATACCCTGTTCCCACCTCAATTCCCATGATTATTTTAAGGAACCCATATCCTGTTACGGGAGCCCAATGATTCCGACTATCTCCCACACTCTCGAATAGTTTTTTGTACAATAGCATTTTAAGCTAATCCTCTCCAGAAAATGTCATTTATATACACCGTTATAATCATTGTAAAACATAAAGTTATATTAAAGTAAAATTAGACGAGAAATTAGTTTACTAAATAGATAAAATAGTTTTTTTTTTTTAATTTGCGACGTTTTTTTCTACTTTTGAGGTTAAGTACAGGGTGCAAAAAATTTGTGTGGTCTGTCTCTCCAGTTACATCATTTAGTACCACTCTTACCCTATTTTTTTTTTTTTTGGCCCAATTCTGACCCCGGATTCGGATTCTACGCAGTAAACTACTTCGGAAATGACCCTCAGATTTCCAAGCTAAACTTTTAATCTCTGCATTCGACAATAGCTCTTTTATGTGCCATATTTTTAGTGTCCGTCAGTATTTTTAAATAATTCACAAATTCCTCATAGTGACTCCGCAAATTATCTTGGACTTGATATAAATCGGAGAGTAACTTGGAAAAGTCATATTAAAGGCAAGACAAAGAAACAACATAAAAACAAAAAAAAATGTATTGGCTGCTTGGGAGAAAATCGCAGCTTAGTTTGGAGAACAAAGTTCGGCTTTGCAAGGCTATTTTAAAGCCTGTGTGGACATATGCTATCCAATTATGGGGAACTGCAAGCCAATCAAATATTGAAATTCTTCAACGATATCAGTCCAAAACGCTTAGACTTATTGTTGACGCCCCCTGGTTTGTGGCTAATGACCAAATTCACAAAGATTTAAATATTCCATACATTAAAGATGAAATACGTTGAATAAGCAGATGGTATGTTGAGAGACTACATGATCATTTAAATGTTTTGGCAATAGGCCTACTAGATAATAGCGATACAACTCGAAGACTTAAAAGAAATCATGTGTTAGATTTACCTTTTAGAGATTAAATTTTGTATATATTGTAAATAAACTCTTAATTTCACAATTTGCAATATAATATCTGTTCTCACTGGAGTACAGCTATTTCTGTTATATTATGAACTATCAACTAATTTACTTATTGTCTTATTGATAGATTGTAAATTAATAATAATAAAAAAAAAAAATTTGCTTTCATCAACATACACAGCGCCGCACTAACACTAATACGCAAACACGCACACACATCACTATAGCTGTCACAAGCCGAACGCTTTTAAAGATTGTGCCTCACTATCGCTTGTTCCGCGCTCTCGCTTGCACGCATGGCGGCGTTCATCGATTTAATAGACGTTATCACGTCAAAAAATTAAATTTTTTTTAGAATCAAATGCAAGCCTTCCGATTCCATATACACCAGATGATGCTCTGGCATTATTTTTAGATGGTAATTATACCAAGCACTCATACAAGTTGATGCAAGCTGGTGCAAAACGTACGACACTTTGCGTATTGCAAAAAAAAATGTTATCCAAATGGAGTCCAATTTACGAACTATTCAGCTCAAGTGCCTTTACAGCATATGGTAGAACATATTGTTATGCGCATCGTAGGAGCTCATTCTTCTATATTTGAATTTAATTTTGCTGAACAGATTGATCAGAGTCTTACAACTATTTATAAGTGGGGCAGTAGATGTATCGACAAGATGTGGAATGCGATAACAATAATCTGAGCGATGAATACTTGTTTGCAGTTTGCATTGTATTGTCCCATTACAAGTGCAAAAGGGATCCGTGACAATTTGGGAAAATGCCCAACCTTCCTCACCTCGATTCTGTAGACCCTTGAAAATACTTTGCAAGGAATATGCAGAATTGGTTAGATTCGAATTTGCTAGTCGTAATGATGAAATATCAAAAATTATCCCAACAAGCATCAATGGTAATTTAAAGATACAAAGATAGATGGGAAATCTTTTAGTGCTCTTGCAGAATCATTTTCTCAAGTGTGTGAAATTTGCAAAGCCTCCCCCAAGTTATTGAATGACATTGATGATGTTAGATCATTAACACCCAAGGCTAATTTATACGAATTTATTACTTGTTTTTCATTATAATTAAATTCTTTTTATAAAAATAACTGAAATATATGAAGACTGAAAAAGACCAAAAATAGCTATTTCAACAGAAAAAAATAATAAACAAAATTAAATAAATGTATAAAACTTTATCTGTCGCACTATAAATAGAACAATGGTGAAGATCAAGTCGATTGATACGTAAGTATTTACAATAATTAAGATGTCATTCGTACCTTTCGAATACAATGTAGAGCATTTTGGAGGACTGATTAGCTGCAGCTATATACAGGGTGTCTCAAAAAAAGTTCACATTTAAAAAATCGATAAAAAAAAAGTAATTAGTTTATTGAAAAAAATGTTTATTACATATTAAAATACACACTTTGGGAATTCATTTCTTAAAAATGATATTGTCCAAATGTAAACCGTTGCGTTCACGGCATTCATTTAATCGAGCACTAAAATTTCATATGACGGCTCGGTAGGTATTCTCTGTGATGGCTGCCATTTCGTGACGGATATTTCCTTTTAATTGTGCCAGGGAAGTCGGATTGTTGCCGTAAACTTTAGATTTGACGTAATTCCACAGGAAAATTTCCATAGGGGTTAAATCGGGACTTCGTGGAGGTCAATTTATGTCACCTCTCCTGGAGATCAATTTGCCAGAAAAAATTTCATGAACTCGTGTTAGAGACCTGTTTGACGTGTGTGAAGTTGCTAAATATGCGGAACAATGATGATCTATGCTCGTTTAAAGCAACAGCACGCTTCCGAATCAAAAGGTCCGGGTTGTCACGAACAGACTGAGTAACACTGTCTACGTTTTCGAAGACCTTGGACGCTCGGATTTTGATTTTTCCAGCGTTAAACCGTTCTCTTCAAACTTCTCGACCCATTTTCCAATGAGTCGAGGGCTTGGCGCATCATTTGAATGACGAACATGTCGAATACTTCAGAATTTTCTACGCGCTACAGTCGCTGAATTACCGATTTTGTAAAACTCACGTACGCATAACTCCCGAGAAACGTTCCATAGCGACTAAATTCCCAAAAGCTAGGCTACCGATTGACATACCCCCCGCGCCCCTCGGAATCAGCAAATCAAATGTGAACTTTCTTTTGAGACGCCCTGTACATACATAGAGTTTCTCATGGTCGAAAGATGTAGCGATTTTTTTAACAAATGAAACAATGAAGACACCATGTTTTTCATTTTTCCCGAAAATGCTCGCTATACAATACAATATAATCAGAATCTCGACAATAGTTCTGACATGTTTAATTGTTACTTTTCCTTTTATATTTCTTTAATTAAATTATATAAACATTTCTTAATTGGTATGACTTAAATCTCCTCAAATTGGCAAATAAGGCAAGATTAAAGAAATTGTTTCAATGGGAATTCGCAAAGCTGTCGCGTTGGTGTGGTATACAAATAACTATAATTTACGCAATTTAACAATCAAGTACTAAAGTGTAATTAAAAATGTTTACTGTCAACAGTCTATCACAATTATTTAATTACAGCGAAACAATTCGATTATAAATTTTAGTAAGCACTAACATAAATGTATACGAGTTTAGAAATCAGTTAACTCGTGAAAGTGATACTATTCGGTCCAAAATGTTTGACTTGCAGAAAGTTCTTCTACGTATATTGGGTCATAATTTTTACAATGGTAGCCGTAACATACCAAGGAACTATGCAACGCTCTGTTTAGTGATATCAGCGCAATACCCGATGATGTCCTATGTTCTCTATAACCGTGATAACATAGAAAAAATAACCGCTTGTCTTAGTATAATTCTTACGAATATGCTGACAGTAACTAAAATCTCGACATTCATGTTTCATAAGCGTAGATTCTGGTACATGATGCAAAACTATGAATTAATGCTTGAGCAAGGTAAGTATACAAAAATGTTATATTATTACATACTAGTAGGAATATCGGTGTTAAACAGAAACTGCACTGCGTATGTATACCATTATATAATACAATGCGCGACAGCCGATTAGCACACCCACAAGTCACTTAACATAAACACGAATAACTCAATTCTATGAATATGTATCATGCTCATTATATTTTTTTTAAAACCTTCTCTTTATACTCTATTTCAGCGATGCACCGTTCTGTTTATTTCTTTTTTTAATTTTCTTTGAAAATAGACAAAAAAACATGCACTTTTTTTGCGACAGTCGATTAGAACCCCCTTTTGAAAAAGTCAAGATACAAAAGATGTTTTACAACCTCGATTAACAATGACTTTGTACATCCTGTTTGGTAAGAAATCGTATAACGATTTGATATAATCGACTGAAATGTTATCCCAAACGCGTTTTTTTTGCTTCAATTAGCTCCGGTTTAGAGGAATATTGTATCGCGGACTCATATATATTGTGTACTAGCCATCCCCAAATATTTTCAATAATGTTAAGGTCTGGCGAGTATGGCGAGTATGGCGCCTAGGTCAGCATATATACATTTTGGCGTTGAATCCCGGTTTTCACAGCTATTGTGTATCGGTGCGTTATCCTGCTGGAATGTCCACTGCAATGGTACAAAAATATCGTTTGTTCAGAGAAAGACATTTGTAAGACATCATTGTATGTTTTCAAGTTAATACGAGAAGTCAAAAATTACAGTTATATGGGGCCATAATATGTAATGGCTCCCCATACCATAACTCCACCAAGGTGACAGTGCAATTTATTTATATTATGCTCTTCCTATCGAAGATCATGAAAGTAGTAAGCGTAGCCATCTGGACCCTCAACATTAATTTTTTTTTCGTCTGATAAAACTACGATGCGCTACTCCTTAGTCCAGATCTAGTGTTCTCGACAGAAGTTGAGGCTTTGTTTCTTGCGCGTTGTATTAATAGGTGTCTTTTTTTAATTTTTTGACTCTTTAAATGTGTAGTTTTAGTAATAACTCTTGGCACAGTTTGCACGTTCGGTTTTACTCCACTTTGCTCTTTAATTTTTGCGACAGAATCGTGAAGCAGAAGAGGAACGGCCCTTCCAAAGTTGCTCTCATTTCGTAAAAATGATGAAATGACTTTTCGACTACGATTTTTTTTTCTATTTCATGAATGGAGTGACCAGTCTCATGATAAGAAATTATTTGCCTCTTTCTGATTCAGAGCCTATAATTAATATAATTGATCAATAATTAATTATTGGTTTGTAAAAAATAATTTTTGGGCGCATTAACTTTGCTTAAAAACTAATAATAGAGTGGGCTACTAATTTTGTGAATAGAGCGGCAAAACATGTGCAATAATAGAACAAATTCACACAAAAGAGAATTAACAAATAAACATTTTTGCATTTAAAGAGTAGTCATTTCGTGAGCACAATTGAAATTGTAGAGTAATTATTCGAATGCATCGACTTGTGCTATAGTTATGAAATGCACACTGCATATTCTTCTACATTTGTCCCTTCCACACACTAGTCTTTGTTATCATACACTGTGTTGAATTTTATTCAGTCATTACACAACGAAGGAAAATGTTGTATGTTTTTAATAAATAAATAGAAATATAATTGATGAAGGAAGAAACTTGTAGAGAATGTCAAGGATGATCTTGATATTCCAAGTATGATTCAAATCGTACAATAGAAAATGTAAACATTTTTATTCAACACAACTAAAGTTATAGTAAATGACTCTATTTGATTTTCATATAGCTCAACATATCGCAGGCAAACGATATTTGATTAATGCCAACAAGTTAGAGAAACATCTATGCAGATATTACAACTACTCCTGTTGTTTTTCCGGCGTATACTTTATGATTGGACCATTGGTAAAAATGTTGCTGTCAAAAGTGTTGAACACAAAAATTGAGCGCGAGTTACCTATGTTGATGAAGTAAGCTTTTTACTTATTATAGAAACAGTGCGTAGAGCAAATGTTTTCAAGGCAAATTATTTAAAGATTTCCCTTCAACTACATTGATACACCTGGATATGAATTAAGCTATATCTACACTCTTTCTGTTACCGTACTCGTGGTTCTATACGTTTCCTCGTTGGACGGACTCTTTCTTTCGTTTGCCATCAATTTGAGAGGACACTTTTACGCTTTGCAGCATTTTCTACGAACAAATAATTTTCGTCCTGCCAATTGGGCCCAGAAGCGTAACATTTATACTGTTGTTGATTATCATCTGGAGCTTCTCGATTTGGCGGAACAATTGCGAAGCGTATATGCGCCAATATTATTCTTTCAATTCTTTATAACTTCGCTACAGGTCTGCCTAATCATTTATCAAATTTTAACGGTTCGTATTATACATGAAATTGTATTAAACGCTTATTATATCATTCATATATAGTGTGAAATAGTACAAAAGTATTATAAGTTTGTTTGAAATTTTGTAACGGATTAAACGAGGCTTGGTAGACCTCAGTTTGTCGAGTCTAGTCTGATGTGCATATTTCTTTTTTCGTTTTTTTTTTTTTTGACAAAATTTTATATAAATGACTGAAAGTCAGTATTTAAAATTCTGTTGGTCCCAATTTTATGGAGTATCCATATTAATATCCTACGCCCACTTATTGTGGAAGCCACTGAGATCGATGAAAATTTTTGATACCGAAATTGTAAATTATTACTGCTATGTCAAACATATAAAAAAGCAGTGTTCCCAAATCAACATGAAATACTAAAATCAGATATTTATTAGATGAAGTGAGCTCGGGGCTTAAAAATATATTATTTTAATATGTATTTTAATTAAATGTGCATATGCATACACAATAACAAATAGTAAAAATAGCACTTCTATATTTGCATTTCGGTATTTTCATTTTTTGTTGTAAAAAATAGTAGGTACTTTTTGCATTGTAAATGCAACCCTGCATGGTATTGTAATTTTTTCAACGATCTTGAAATTCGGTCATACTTAAAAGCGATAATGGCGACTGCAGACAAAAAAAAATGATAGTGAAAATAAAACAATTAAAAATGACAGAAGTATGAAACTTAAACCATCTACATAAAACTCTGAGATTTGAAAAAACTTTAATCTCGTGGAATTCAATGACAAGCTTGTTGATTTAGTGTGTTGAACGACATTCAATGCACAAATATAGTTTATATTAATATAGTTTATAATAATATTAAATAATAATAGTATTTGGATAATTGGATTACAATAGTTGAAGTGTGTTTAGATTAATAATTAATTAAATATCTTGATAACTGAACTAATGGTAATATTCCTACTTGTTACTACTTGTTATATAAACTTATTTATATACTTAAAAATAACGTATAAAAAAGACAAGAAAAGCGTTAACTTCGGTTGAACCGAAGTTCTAATACCAATCACACGAAATAGGGGTTACCCCAAAAAGTTGGCGGTACACTAGTAGATGTGTATGTAGCGAGCATCTATAAGATGCCACCATATCGAAATTCAAATTGATATGGACGTTTATCATAGAAATTAATAAAAGTGAGCTGTGGGTTTGTATGGAAGTGCCTCAAAAAGTGGGCGGGACACGCCTATTTTTATATGATTATGAAGCGACTGTCCACTAAGATACACCAAATCGAATTTCAAGCTAATATTCATTTAAATAAATAAGTTTTTCACACAAAAATACAAAAGTGGGCGGTGGGTTTGTATGGGGGCTACCCCAAAAAGTAGGCGGGTCCCACCCATTAATGTATATGTAAGCGTCCGTCCACTAGCAGCTATCGACCAATTCTAGAATTTTGAATGGAAACTTTCTTATTACACTAAATATCAACTTAATATTTAATAAAGTTGCCTCTTATGGACGAACACCTGACATATAGAAAAATAGATGTGATTTCTCCATTTTAGAGGCTGCCTCAAACACACACCACCCACTTTTGTGATTTTTTAAGAAAAAATTTTGCATTTCAGGCAAAATCAACTTGACATTTCATATGGTGGGGCGTGGGCGTGTCACGCCAACTTTTGGAGATAGACTCCAACAAACTTACATCCCACGTTTAGGTTGTTAGATTTTACAATGAAACTTTATGTGAATGATATTAAAATTTCGGTGACACCGAAGTTGACGTTCTTTCTTTTTTTTTTTTAATTCAAAAAAATAAAATGTTTTATTTTTAGATAGATTTCACCTTTTTTCTTATTTTTAATGTAAATTCTATTTTTAGCAATTGAATTCAGTTGTAGAGCTCTTAGTCAATCTGTCCTTTTGCTCAACGATTATGTTTCAGTTACTAATCTATTGCTATGGTGGAGAAATTTTAAAAAATGAGGTTCAGTTTATTATTATTTTAATTCTCTTTTAGTATTTTAATTGTTTTATTGTTATATTTCAGAGTACGAAAGTTGCCATTGCTATTCAATTGTCCGATTGGTTTAATATACCAATACAGGATCAGCGCATGCTGCTTCTGGTCATGTTGCGTTCACAGCGACCAGTTTTAATTAAAGTCGGAGTCTATGAGGCTACGCTGGCAAATTATTTAAGCGTAAGTGTGTATAATACATTCAATTTCAGTTTGATTTAGGCATTTAAATATATCTTTTTCAGATGATACGCGCTGCATTGTCCTACATCACTATAATACAGTCAATTGAATAGAGTAAAGCTTACTAAACATATATCATATACTACCTTTAAAGCTGGTAAAAGTTGTATAGAATCAGCAACCATTTTACTTAAAAATTTATAATTATATCATTCACAGGAATAAAACAGCACAGAATATAAAATATCATTAAACAAAATAACGAAAATATTTTTATAGTTTTCTTTTTTTTTTATCGTACGTCAATGTCAATCAGTTTAGTTAAAAAATTATAAAACATTAGTATAACAATGTTAAAGAGTGACATTAAGGCATTTAGCTTAGAGTTTGTACATTAACATAAGAAAAAAAAGGCTTAATGCCTATTTTGAATATCATTTGGATGAAATCTTTGGAGCCGTCTACGACATGTATTAACGACCACAGCCGCAGCTAAATGATTAACATTAACATTATATCTGCTGCTGTGGAAGTTTAACTGCTCCATGACTGTTGGTATTCTCAAATCTCGATACAAATCTCTATTGCGCATATACCAAGGAGCATCAGTTATTTTGCGCAAGACCTTGTTTTGAAGTACTTGTATTCGATCGATATTTGAAAATCTACAAGGTAGTTGTAAATGTTAGTGGAAGCTTCGTGTGGACAGTTTGAGCTTGCAAGTTTGGCCGTATCACCAGCATATGTAGCCAGAAGCATGTTCTTATTTACTGGAACTGGCATATCAGCAGTATACAAAGTATAAAGGACAGGACCAAGCACACTGCCTTGTGGTACTCCAGCTGCAATGCGGCGGATCCCTGAGCGCACTTTCACCTCAACTGTGAAGGCACGGTTAAGTAAGTACGACTTCAAAAGAAGGAATTGTGATGTAGGCAAAATTGATTTAATTTTGAATAGTAGGCCTTCATCCAGACCTATCAAAGGCTTGCTGTACATCAAGAAAAACAGCAGAGCTATATTGCTTATTCTCATAGGCCTTAAGAATATGTTGGAAAACTCTGTGCACTTGTTCTTGGGGTCAGCATTGCGAAGCATGTCATCAAAGAATTCACAGCGTTTTACATACAGCAACTTTTTCAACTCTGCAGCCAAACGATCACGCTCATTACCGCTTCGCATAAAACGACGACGAAGTCTGCGCTTAAGCTTAACCAAGTCCAAAATCTCAGCTTTTAACAGAGGCCTATTTAAATCTGGAAGACTCAATAATGATCGATTTTGGGTTGCAAATTCAGCCGCTTCAAAGATATGTCGAGTGAACAATTCAGCAGCATCATCCACGTCCTCAGCAGAGCAAAGTTCCATGTAGACGTTGAGAAGCTGGTCGAGACGCTGTTGGAAAATCGGCTTAGCTTGTTTTGGCAACAGCCTCGGCTTAGGGGCGTAGATGCACGCAAAAAACTGGCATCTACAATAAGTGGTAAATGGGCAGAGTTGAGATCCCTAGAGTCAAAGATACGCAGTCGGCTAGATGAAATGCCAGTATATACTGCAAAATCCATAGCATCAGGATGACGAGTGCTATCATAAGGGTACTTATTGTAAAGTAAGTCGAGCTCGTGCCAGTGCTCGAATAAATGTTTCGGATTCGGTTTTATTAAAATGGTCCGTAATTCATTTACAGAAGAATTTAGCTATTTGAGTTCATTTGGAAATGGCACTAGATTTTCATATTCTGACGGTCTGGTAAATTCAAATTGAGAAAATCTTCATGAAAGTGAAATTTAACGATATCGAATCCGAACAGTTTAATTGGTTTCAAAAACTGGAGGACGGGGTATACATATGAAATCTTTTTTGTTTGACAGGTTGTGAAGAGGAGTATGGAGGAATAATATTTTTTTTTCCAGTTTAAAAAACCTCAGCTCTTTTCCTCTCTCAGTTCTCTCAACTTAAAATAAGCAACAGACGGACTTGCCAATAACAGTTGAGAGCGTGGCTTCGTAGTGTTTGTTTGGTCTTTTCGCTTTGTTTAAGTTGATATTTAATATTGTTGCTCAAATCTAAACTTCAAATCTTTCTGGTCAGCTTAATTATGTAAAATCTATTTGCATTCATCATAATTGCTCTCATTAACTTTCATATATTATTTGTTCTTTCATTATTCTCTCACATTGTACTTCACACACAGATGCATACATATTGTAAAATCTTGAATTTAAAGGGCAAACGTCAGTGGACGCTCTGCTTAATAAATCTATATCAATGAAGAAAGAATATTTCTTTTAGCCTGTTGTCGCAACATATTTAGCGCAACATGTTGGTAACACTTAACGCTCTCAGTATTACGGGCAGGACTTATGATGACCGCAACATGTTAGTCTTACTTAACGTTGTAAACATTATCAAATGGCAATGAACTGTTTTGTATTGTCGCTACAATGGTTGAATTTCAACCAGAGCACATTGGGCCAGACACCCGATGTGTTGACGTAAATTAAATTAATAAAGCTAGAAACCGATCTGACCACGCCTACTCTTACCGCCTATATAAGATACAATCGCTTCTATTGATTTTTGAACCGTAATCCATTATGCTAGCATACATTCATATAATTTTTCAATTGTTATTTTTACATTTAAACTTAATACTAATAAGGAAAAGAATTCAATTAAACATGTTTAAAAATTATTCAACTTAAGTTTTTCTGATTACAAAAAATTATTAATAATCAACTTCTATGTCTATTTCTATCGAAAGGGAATTTTCAGTTTCAGAATTAGAAAATTTTGTGTGTTGAGCATTTGAGGAGCGGTGTCCTTAGTATTTGATGACGATGTTGTATCAACTTTAATAATCATTTTGGACAAATTGGACCATTTGTTATGCATTTTTTTAAATTTACTCATACTTCTGCCGCATTTTGCTAAATATTTTTTAATGTGTAGGTAAAAGCTCCTTACTTTAAAGTAATTTCATCCTTTTTCTCCGTGCTTCCAAAATCCAACTCGAAACAGCGGAAGCCTTTCGATTGTTCTCTATATATAAATACCGAGTAGCTTTTCATAACGAACCTCATCTACAAAAAATGAAAATAAGCGCAAAAAGGCGCAAACACGATTTTTAAGATCAGCGCCTCACCTTTGCAACCCACATTATATCGATTGTGAAATCCCTATACGCCAGGGCAAACCAATTAGGCTGGCTTCTCAGCGGCAGAAAAAACTGACGTTGAGCAACAAGGTGCACATCTACAAGGATATCAACGCACCAGCCTTGCGTTACGGGATACAAGTGTACTGCATTGCTATAAAATCTCACCTTAAAAAATACGAGTCCTGCAGGCGCAGATTCTCCTTAGTTCTCTAGCGCCCTGGGACCTGCGCACAGCTAATCTACAAAAGGACTTAAAAGTCCCAAAAATCTAGGGACGCCATTAAAAAGCAGACCTCAGACTATTTAGAAAGACTGAATGGTCATCCTAACCAGCTAGCCAGACGCCTCCTAAGACGCCTACTAAGGGTTCTTCCTAGAGACCTCACTTAAGGAGCATTGCAGTAAACATTGCATTCCCCGTCATAATCTCTGCGGTCAACATTATTTATTTTTTATTAATTTTTTTTTTGGTTAAAGTTGTCTCAAAGATATCAGGACGACCAGTAATTCAACGTAAAGACGAAAAAAAAAATATGTCACTCCTTATGCATAAGGAGGTTTCTGACGGAACCGTAAAATAGACCACTCACTCAAGAAACGGGTTTCACCCTATGTTCTAACTAGGCGCAATACTCTAGTTAATATATACTAGCCATTGATTTTAAATACCAAATAAATAAATAACCTTCACCAACCCCACCCCCCCCCCCCCCCGGAGCAAAATCCTGGCTATGGCCTTGGGATGAGGCGAGCGACACTCACATTAAAGTACGTTTATAAACTATGTTGAGTATTTACAGTGCATAAAACAATCGTCTAAGTTTAAACTAAAGCATACGGCACAGCGGAAGTGAGCTTTCTCAAAACTCACAAAACGGTTTAAACTTTGCGAAGCGGGCTTTTTACCGCTTCAACACAGTATTTTACTTTAGTTTAGTTACTTTTGAGCTTTCGTGGCGTTCGGTTGGTGCGATGCTGAAGTAGAATTGGCTAAAAAAAGTTATATTAGTTAACAGGCATATTGAATGTAAAAAAATTCGGCATTAAAGTGAAGAAAATCAAATTATATATATCGAACTACAATAATATAAATCAAAAAAATTAAATTGAAAAAATATTTAACTTAGAAAAACGGAAAGGTGTGCTACAAGTGAAAAAATAAAAATGAATAAAGTCTTTACAAATTGTGAATCAAGTCGGAACTCCAAAATATGCAATGGCATTTGCAGTGGAAAGCTTCATAGAAGCACACCCTGCGCTATTTGGAGTGGAGACAACATACCCTTAAAAGTTGAAGAATACTCCCCCATTCAGAGAAGTTTTATCATATCTTCTTTCTCTCTATCTCTCTCTCTCTATCTCTCTCTATCATTGTGTTCTCTTACTAGCTTTAATGGTTTTGTTTCATTTTTGTAGCTCTGTTTACAAAAACCAAAATAGCTTTTTCGTTTTCCCGCTTAAATTTGTTGACCGGGTTGACGACCCAAAACGAAAATAAATACATACATATGCCGGTCGCACCAACCGCCGTCTCAGTTCAGTCCTCTTTATTGATAGACTGATTGATTTCTCTTACATACCATAGGTAGGCTGTCAGGTGATTATTTCTAATGGAGGGTTGTGTGTGGAGTCCTGTGTTTTTGTTTGTTTAATTCTGGTTTCACACTGTCTCGAAATGTTGTCTGGCTAATATTTTGTATTCATTAAGGGTTGATTGACTTACATTTCACTATTAACGTTCGAAACGTGTCTAAATTTATGTCGATACATATTTTCGAACAGTGCGTATGTGTAATGTTTATACATATATATATATATATATAAGCTAAGTATTATTTCACTGTAGCCACTGTTGGCGTTGCGTCGCAAATAATTTTTCGAACAAAAAAAAAAAAAAATCCAAAGTGAAATGAAAAGAACAAAACGCCACTTGTATTTCAAGCACACACCGTGGGTGTTTGTTTAGCCCACATACAGATACACTCTGTACTTCAGTTTAGGTACTTCTTCTGTTCTTATTTTGCCGAATTTGAATCCCAATTGCTAAATGCTACTGCAAACAGACATTCACTACACGTTGCGGTTTGGTCAGCTGAAGGTGGAGGCGAAGCTATTGTTGACTTGCACATGATGGTACTCGAATACGCCGATGACATGCGATAGTTTCACCAAAAAGTCAATTGTCGTACATAAGTATATCGTCTTTCATTAAGCGTCGTTGTCATTGTGGACGATAAAATGTGTTTATTATTCATTAACTTCTGTTTGTACATAGTGTATTTTGTTTCCCGGAAAATGTGTAAGCTCATTGTTGCGTTACTTACTGCTTTTTCTTTGCTTACAATACTTTTGTTGTTAATACATTAGTAGTACTCTAGTTTCCCGTTAAAATTGTAATGCTTGAAGTAAGCCACTGTTAACTCGTTCATTGTAAATTAATTCCGCTTATTTTTAACATATAGTGTACGACTTAAATACGTATAAATTTACTATATGTAGCTTATATATAGTCCAATGTAAACTCATAGTTCGATAATAATATATATACATGAAATATACTATGTATATACTAAATATACTGTGAAAAACAAGAAAACGCTGTATCTGGTGTAAGCCACTTTATTAGAGCAAAAATGTTAGTCCGTATTAAACCTATAAGGGATATTTTATTAAAATTGACGTAAGATGCTCCAAATTATACGTTTCTAGCTTAATTAACAACAAAACAAAATTAATTTCATAAAAACATCTCAAAAATGGGGGTATGTTTGTACAGGAGCTACACCTTATAGTGGGGTTGGCTAGTTTGTTTAATACATTTTTTTTCTGAGTAGGGAATTGTACAGCCTAAATATCTAAACTTAAATTCTCAATCTCTCATAGTATTCAAGATCTCATTGTTCAAACAGACAACATGTACAGACAGACGAATTTTTATTTATTTTTTTATTTATTTAAAATTTTTAGATTATCGTAAAAACATTGAAAATTTTAAGAAAAATATGTTATTGTTTGGTATAGCCACCTTAAGCACCGATAATAGCATCGAGCTTGTCCGGGAAGGCTTCCCACGCTGCACGAATGTGGTACCATGGTATTTGTTCCATTCTCAGCGAAAATCAATATTTAAGGCGTTGACCGTCTCGTACTATTAGTTGATACTTTGGACTTCGGAATGGACCATATGGAAAAATTCGCTGGTCCAAATTGTCTTTTGATTTGCTTTTTCACGATACACAATCTTTTTGTTTATTTACTTATTTAATTTTTTCATCAGAAAAGACCAAATTTTCAAGCTCGCCTTTAACGTGTTTTAACACCTTTGCTCTTGCTAGGCAAACTGTCTTTTATGCAGACACATTGAGATTTTTCGCCAATTGAACTGCGCTTTGTCGTGGATTACATTGAATTCAGGCCTTCAACTTTCTAACCATTTCTACCGATGTTGTTGTTTTTAGATGTCCACCGGTTTTAGATGATATCAGTATCATTGTAGTAGTCCGATACACAAACATTTTGCTCACACATAAATGACGTAGCTCATTAACAATGGCTGGCTGCGATATTCCAGCCAAATACAAAGCAATAACACTGTTGCGCTTGAAATCCATTTCGATAACTTAACGATATGTTTCCGTAGGCTTGTAAAGAACATAACGGACTGGCGCTTGACAAAATAAGTGCTGTCATTTGCCGTTTTATTGCTACAGAAGCGTGAAGTTGGTAGCACTTTATGCGCCGACCCCTGTATACATAATATAAATATTTTTGATCAGCATCAAAAGTCGAGTTGATATACATAGCTATATTCGTCTGTCCGTCCATCATTCGTATGTTTGTACGTGATTTCGAATACTATAAAAGACAAAAAAAAAGTTCCCCAGTGTAAACTATGATCCCACCCTTTGTTTCTTAGCGGCAGAACTTGCCAAAACTACACCTTAGTAAGCAATTTCATCATAAAAGGAAACCACTGTCCAGATATCAGGTGACTACCATTAGTGGTATTGGTTGTGCTTTTATAAATAAATGGAAAGGATTCTTACATTTAAAAATCGTGTAAAAATTAAAATAAAAGTCTGAGAATTTTGTTTTTTCAAACATTTATTCAACTTACTGTGTACTTTACATTATGCCGAAGTAAAACATCAGCGTTGTTGCGTAATAAAGGCAAGTGTGAATAGTATTAAAGCTTCGGTTCCAACTAAGTTAACGTTTTTTTTTTTTATTATTTTTCACTAATGTGATTACGGCACGTCGCTCCGTCTTTTCGAAACTATGTCGCCCGATTAAAAGCTTCACATTTATGAAGTTGTGGGAAGATTCTTGAAGAAATATTGACCGAACTGTTATTTTTGCGATTGCAGACTATTTTGTAATCTTGATCTTGGATGCTCCGCGGTCCACTAACGGTCATTTTGTTTCACGACATGCCCACTCTTCGTCGAATAAGAGAATATTGTTCAAACTCCAAGGCATTGGTCATTCATTCAACATTCAGGATCAAAATGAACTCAGCTGACCCCTTGCATTTGTAGTCTGGAATCGCATTATACGGAAATCTTTATATGTTGTTACCTCTATTCTTGTTGATTGAGAGTCGAGCCAGTATACTAGATTTTTTTGATCGAAGACCTAAACACCAGCCTTTCACTGGAGACTGATTTAAGTCATGCAATTCAAACTCGAAATGAAATTAACGCCGAACAACAACATTGCAGGAATTACCATTTTTAAAATTTGTTTTAACACAGAACGCACGCTATGTATGCATGAAACGCTACACTAAGTCTAAATTTCAGAGCAACTCATCCCCACCATCCAATACAATAGTGCTTTTAAAATCATTTGTTTTTCTGACCCACCCTGTTTTATTTCACATTTCAATCAATAAACAAGTCATAAATTTTAGGTCTGTTTCTCATTGCCCGGTTTAATGTTTGGTTAACTAACCCACACATCGTTTTAGCGAAAAGCACACGAGCACCGGTTAGTGGTTACCGCTCCCTTAGAAGCAAATCGGATATTAAAAACGAAGTTGTGTAAACCGCCAGCTTATCGCAACATTACATTTTAACCAGACATTGAGAAACCAGACCTAAGTGTTAAATTTCGATAGTTAAGAAATGTTCTTTTCATTAAAATCAAAACAATTCTTAAAAAAACAAAATCTTAAAGAGCACAAATGCTTACGTAAAATAAGTGACTATCTGATGCCTTGGCATAATTTCAAATAATGTGTTAGCTTACAAAGAAATCTTAGTCAAAGAATAATGTTTGCCAATTATTTGTCGATTTGTTGACTAAATTACGATACTTGATACGGCATCGTTGCGCTTGATTTCCGCTCACGATTCTGCTTGCAAACTTGTTAGCCTTGATGCAGAGGAACAACTCAATTGTTGTTAGCTAAAAATGCTAAATCATTACTCAATAGACAACTTCAAATATGCATTTAAATGACAGTAAGAATATGTAGCGAATGAATCATTAAATCAAAATAAGTATGACAATGCAGTAGAAGGTTGTCACTCATTGTTCAGCATCACAACGCCCAGCCAAAAGGGATGAAACTGTATCTATGAATAGTTTAAGTACATAAGTATGAAACTTTCTACTGCATTGTTGCAATAAAATCACACTTACTAACTGTGAGTTACATGCGGCATTTTTGAGCACGGGCGCATCATAAAAATGATATAAAACAGCTCAGACAGAGTATTTCACATATTAAATAGTACGTGCGTTTACATTTCAATACTTTAAAACGCCAAAAATTTCCAAAGTTCTATAACCGGTTGACAATTCCGTGGAATACAAGTATTTAATGCTAAACAACAAAACACAAGTAAGAATAGAGCAGTCGTGTGCTTACGACTACGAAATACCGTGCTCCCTTGCTATGCAGAATTTAAAATTTCAAATAACAAAAATGAAAAAAGGTAACTTCACTGGCACCGAAGTTTTAATACTATTCACACAAAATTTAAAACATATTGTAAATCATAAACGTCAGGAGGATTTGTTAGGGGCTACTTCAAAAAGTGGGCGGCACACGCCCATTAGCATATGTGTGCGAAGCGACCATAAATAAAAAGCCATCATATCGAATTTCAAGCTGAAATTGACTTTAATAAAGAATAAAAGTGAGAGGTTGGTTTGTGTAAGACTACCTCAAAAAATGGGGGGTCATGCCCATTTGTATATATAAATAAAATGGCCATCCATAGAAAGCCACCATATCAAATTGCAAGCGAATATTGATTCAAATAAATAAGTTTTTCATTAAAAAATACAAAAGTGGGCGGTGGGCTGGTATGGGGGCTGCCCCAAAAAGTGGGCGGGTCAAGCCCATTAGTCTATGTATATATGTTAAGCGGCTGTCTATAAAAAGCCACCACTTCATCAATTTTCAACCTAATATTGAGTTTAATAAAGAACTTTTTCGTACACAAATTTCGACGATTGGATTGTGCTACCTCGTAATGTACACCCATTAATGTATTATATATGTGAAGCATCCGTCCATTAGAAGCTACTATATAAATTATTAAGTTCATATTGACTACAATAAAAAAGATTTTCATACAAAAAGTCAAAAATGGGCGGGGGCTTGTATAGGGGCTACCTTACAGAACGCGCCGACCACGCCCGTCAATCTTGATACTCTATTAAACTGCAATAAAAAGAAATTTTGACTTTTTTTATTGCAGTTTAATAGTGTATGAAAATTGACATGCTACGCTCACTTTTTAGGGTAGCCACCATACAAACTACAATCCCACTTTCGACTTTTTGTAGGAAAATTATTTTTAGTGCTGTTAATATCACTTTAAAAATTGATCTGGTGACTTCTTATGAAGGGACTCTTCACATATCCATGGGTGTGTTCCCACTACTTCTTGAAATAGCCTCATACAAACCACCCCCACAAACAAATAAAATAAAATATTTGTATTAATATGCAACATTTGTTGTGTATATGTTTTACAATATTTTTAGGGCTTCGATTCAACCGAAGTTAACGTTTTATCTTGTTTTTAATTAAAAATCAATTAAAATTTAATAAAATAAATTAACAAATTAAAAAGAAGAAAAAACGACAAAAACTTTGTTCCAATTATGCGGCCGTGGGCATGGCATCCAAAAATTGAATGCTTATGATGAAGGAGCATATAAAAAACCAAGTTTGAAGTATCTAGCTCTTATAGTTCCGAAGATCTGTTGTATCATACAACCACACGAACGGACGGACGGACGGACGGACATACGGACTTGTCTAAATCGACTCTGTTTCCGATGCTGATTAAGAATATAACTATATACTTTATTGAGTCTACTACACTTTCTTCTGCTTGTTACATACACTCGCACAAATATATTATACTCTTGTTCCCTTAGGTACAGGGTATAAAATTATCGAAACATTATTGAATGAAAGCAAATTGGAACGATTTGTATCTAGATAGAAAAATATATATGTACATATGTATAAGTATGTATTTATATTTGCGTATATACAAAGAAACTCACTCGCCATTCGTCGCTCTCCCTTTACTTCACTGGGTTTGAGACCGGCGTTTAGTATGGTACGTGTGATGCATGTGTTTCTAGCTCATTTATTTGTTAATTCGAATTTCACACATGGCGACATGGCTCAAATCGAAGTCGGTTACGAGAAAAAAAAATATTTTAGCAATATTATTCAATACCCTTTACGCATAGTGTTTAAAAGTATAGTATAAAAGTATAGACTTTTGTATTTTTTTTTTTTTAGATTTGCATTTATTTATTTATTTTTGAAAAACAAAAATTTATTATTTTCATTGGTGTATGAAAAGTGGCAAGGCATTTCGAAGTCGTGATTCACGACTGCAGCATTCTTTCGTTCATTAGAAATATTCGAAATAAACTGTATTTACCATTTTTGTATTTAACATTTTTAAAAATGTTATTGAAAATATTTTACACCGTTTAACACAAAGAAATTATAGATATGAACTTTTGTATTTTAACCTATAATTTTGAAATCAAATATCTCGAATCTGAAGGCTAACTTTGAAAAACGGTAAACGCCATTAAATTCTGTGTTTCCTAATTATGGTTCTTCTGGTTCCCTCGTTGTTTATTTTTTGGACTAGCACAGTGTAAACAATTTCTTCTCTAGATCCTATTTCAAAATTTTTCAGGAGTATCGTAATGTTATCTCATCTTCAATCTCCACAAATTCAATGACTTGTCTCTGGTATCTCCAATACCAGCCTAATAGCTGGTGCAAGGATTGGAAAATGAAATCCAACTAAATGCAAGTTCGTACAGATATGCAAAGGACATTCTTCACACTTGCAAATATGACAGAAGAAAATATAGCATTTGATTCATTAACAAAAATAATTTTCACTAATTTTTTTAATATCACCGAGTATGCTCCTGTTTAAAATAACTCGTTCACTCCATTATCAAATATATGGCAACAATTTAAGTGCCTCAAAAAACAATTAAATAGAAGGCGACACCTTTCTACAACTTTCTTTCGAGTCGTTGTCAAGGACTTCGCCAAAAAGGTCTAATATGGCAATTAATCTGGAACTTTTGTGCGTGCTCATGCGTTGAGCAATTTTGTGTTATTTTGTCCGAGACAGTAAAAACTCCGGCACGAAGACAACTAATTATAGCTAATTAGTGTATACTCGTATATGATTATACGTATACAATTTTTTGTATTCGTAAAATACTTATGTTAATTTGGATGTTTTGACCGTGTTGTTCAGTACTTCAGTTCGTTTTAATTCCAAGATATTTTTGCTTTTGTATATGTATATGTACATATTAATATCACATTGCTTAAACTTTTTATTGAATTGCACTAGTTTACACAAATAAAAAATTGAAACTTTCTATTACACGTTTTTTAAGTAATTTTAGTGCGCTGAACACAAAAAACATACTGATTTTTTCATTTGGGCCATTCACCTAGATAACGGTATATTTGTGTTATTCGCGAAAAGGACAGGCCCGATCATCAATATATCGAATGTTTCGCATTCATTTTTAGTGTTTTGTTATACGAGTATAAGAATATACTTAGTATTCAAAGATAAAATTCTTGATCAGCTCGATCAAGTTCGACCTAGCCATGTCCGTCTGTCTGTACGTCTCTTTGCTGTTGCCCATTTTTCGGGGACCAATAATCATACTATCCAGTTGAAATTTTACACATACATATGTACACTTTTTTTTATTCCAGTTTATGGGGTAGCCCCCATACAAACACACCGCCCACTTTTGACTTTTTCTTTGAAAAACTTTTTTATTGAGGTCAATATAAACTTTATAATGGATAAGGTAGCTTCTAGTGGACGGGCAGGTGAGACCCATCCACTTTTTGGGGTAGCCCCCCTACTAACCTATTACTTTTTTGTTTTTTTATACAAAAATTCTACATTTAAATCACTATTAGCTAGAAATTCGATTTGGGGGATTTTAGTGGACAACCGCTTTACAAATAGTCGTGTCCCGCCCACTTATTGAGGTAGTCCCATACCAACCCACAGCTCACTTTTATGCATTTGAATGAAAAACGTCATCATCAACTTGAATTTTGATATGGTGGCATCTTGTAGATGGTCGCTTCATACACATCTACTAGTGGACGTGTACCGCCCACTTTTTGGGGTAGCTAAACCTCCACGTTTATGTTTTACAATACGATTTAAAATTTCGTATGAGCTTTGATTCAACCGCAGTTAACGTGTTTTCTTATTTTATTTTTAGTTGTTTATACTTACACTTATTAAATCATAGAAACATTTTGGGAATGAAACCCGCTCAAAACTCCCGCAAGCGATCGGAAAGGGATGGCTTGTGCGATCGAATTGCTGTCATTAACTGAGCGCCAAAGTGGGTGTCTGTAAGAGATCCGGAAAAACGGTCGCCTGCCAATCTCAGTACCACGTTTGTTATAATAAAAAACATTTAAACACGTTTTAGTACTATATTAACTATATCTATGACCGCATTAATTTTAGTCCCACAAATGTGTTTATTTTGGTTATAAAACTTTCGAACCGATATCTAAAAAATAGAGTTACTAGTTTTTAATACTACTTGAATCGTCGAGGTTGTCGACAATATACTATGTATTTATATTCTTTATGGAGTTTCCAAAGCTTTTTTTAATTTGATAAAATTTTAATAATATTCACGTAAAATAGACATGCATACATATGAGCATCAAGCATTCTTTAGTTTTATTTTCATTGAATTGAATATTCAATGCAATCCTAATAAAAACAGAAGTACTACAAGTATCGTATACAGTCAAAACGGTTTCAATAATGAAATAAAATCTGCCAAGATGTTTATGCAACGAATCGGCTCGCCAGAATCTGTTATTGAGACGACCACAAACGGTAAACTTGGAACCTCGATGAGGTTCTAATATTACAGCGCCGTTGATGAATTTGCACTGAATAAATGGATTTGTTTAATATTGTATGAAGTACACACAGCGCAGCAAGCTACTTTCCGGTATGCGGTAAAGGCTTTTGTTTCTCACTCAAATATTAATTAGAATGCTCTGAAAGAAAAACTACATACATAAAATACATACATACACCGAAAAAAAAAAAACAGATGAATATCAAATTGATATCCGCTGGTCAATTTGTTTTTTGATATGAATATCAATTTTTCTAAATCATTAAGTCTACATATCAAAAGCGGAAATGATATTTTCGCAAAACTAGTAAAAAAATATCAATATGACATACTATCATACTATCAGTACTCCAAGACCAAATTTCGAAATATGCACAGAAAAATGAGAGAGAACTGTATAGTGTAAAAGAGACAGACAGGGATACTTTTCGAAGTTGCCCACTAGACAATGAATGTGAAATAATCTAACAAATAGGGGACGCTCTAAAAAATTAATTAAATGAACATTATTTTGTAACTTTTGATAAGTCGGCTTTCTCGTCAAACTAATCAATCCAATTGTCACACACTCTTGACTAATTTTTAAATGTATTGTAGCTGTTTAATTATTAACTTTATGGGCATTACTCATCTGTATCAATATAGAATGCATAGCGAAATTCTTCTGAAAGTGAACTACGGACCATTTTAACGAAACTGAATCTGAACCAATTATTCGGAACACGTTGGATAATAAATATATACGATAATACAAAAGCCATTCGTATGTACAAGTATTTCATTATAGGGTTGAGATCTGGAATAATGATATTTAATCATATCAGTTTAACTTTAGAAAATATCATATTGATATTATAAAAGCAATCCTTGAAATATATTTTTGATATGCTCGAAAATATTAATTTGATATTTTCGAACATATCAAATTGGCAATGGCACCTCTCGAGTTTTTTGTTTTTTTATATGTATATATGAAAAAATGAGAATTTGATGACCATTTCATATAAATTTTTTTTCGGTTTATGTTCGAACTTTTAACGCATAAAATCGGATTATGACACAGAAACATAATTTCATATTTGGAAGGGCTCATCTACAATAAACAAATATTTACACATACGTCTATAAACTAGTATACCATACACTATACACGGGTATGTTGTTCGGAACAAAAGCTGATATGCGTAAATTATGGGTAATAAATGCAGTTGCTATTTTGTTTGTTTTTTTTTTTATGTACGAATAGTTTTATTCTTCTTGCATTCATTGAACAATTTAAATACAATACGAATCATATTATACGAGTATGTAACTGACAAAGAAGAATGCTACATTTGTCATTAACTATCATATTATCAACATATTATGTTTGCCACAGACCGACCGAGTCACAGAAGTGCAACCAAGTAACATTAATATGTACTCATTTAAGGTTTTAAGGGCACCGAACCAACCACCAAATGACTTGCCAACTGCTTTGCCAACCAGTTAATAGTCAACAAGCCAATTCGTATTCGGCCGGGTCGTTGATTTTACTACACTTGTGTAGTATTGAAGAGCGATGATGGCAGGGCAGGTGTGGCGAGAATCGGCATCCGTTTGCTGGGTGGTGCTCTCAAACTTTGGCTAACATAATTGAGCCGTCAACCATGGCAAAGCTCTGCAAAACGAAAATTTGCATACAAATTTCCACCGCGCATAACTGACGGAACGATATGATACAATGAATGAAAATGTTAAGCATTAGTTGCGATTTTCGTGCAAAGTGAAACTTGTTGTTACTCTCTGTCACTCTATATAAGAGTATTGTATAGTTTTTCGGACTTGGTGTCAGTTTCACACTTTCTGTCTGGGTCACTGACGCCGCTGACGCCCCAAAATTTGTTGACCTGAGAATTCGTGAAGCGTGCTGTGCCATTTTTTGAACGGCATGTTTTCCAAATCGTTGTGCGTGAGATTTTTTTTCAAAAAAATCCGACAGTCAAGAAATAAAATACACATCAATATTATTATCGTTACTGTGAGCAAACAATTTAAGCGTGAAATGTTTGATAAGTGTTTAAGTGGGTGTGGGAATAATGAGGTACTCATATGATCAAATGTTATATGGGGGAACATTTTGTTCATCCGATTGTTTCCAAGCTCTGTATACGCTACACAACAAATAATTGAACCCATGTTTCGCCAATTTTGAATAATACTACCCCAAGGGGAAAAAGGGTGCTTAAAGGTTATATCGGAGAATTTTGGTTTTCAACAACCTCTACAGAACAAACTATTAAATACATGTTTCGTAATACCTCGACAGTAGCGCTCTTTTGTGGTGTAAATGTTCGCTAAGGCAGGTTTTTAAATTTGGAATGGGTGGGGGAGAAGGGTTTGGGTCAAAGCATATATTGTTTTTTTTGTTTTCATTCTACAGTTTTAAGACTCGATTTATGTATTCTACAAAACAAATTATTAATTCAAAAAAAAAAAATTAAACCACAAGAGGGAGACTTTTTTTCATTCAAAAGTCTTTCAACTCGAATTTTATATCTAAAAATCTATCCAGAGCAAAACCAGATTATACTACTAGTAAAAAAATTTGGTATAGTATTGATTTTTGAACCGAGGTGGAAATTTCGTGCATATTTTATACACAATAATAAAATTTTAACAACACCTCAAAGTTATCTAAATTTTTGTTTATAAAATGTCTATATTTTAAATCTGTTAGCACTGGTTTTTTAAATAGCTAACTCCAGACTCTCAAAACTCAGCATAAAGTGAAACAAAAAAAACTTCAACTTCGGTGGAACCAAAGCTTTAATACCATGCTCACAAATTTCAAATCATATAGTAGTTATATGTTTCAAACCAAGGAATAAAATAAATTATTTGTAAAACCAAGAACATTTAATAGCTCAGTCATTATAGGAACAAATCCTGGAAAAATTTGTAACTCTATTTTTTCACAAATTGTTAAAGCAGGCATCATATATCAAATATCCAAAATAATCATAGTTTTCATTTCGGTTATATAGAAATTGCATAGTTTCGCTTATATCTCGTTAACCTTTGACGACATCGAAAACTTGTCTTCACAAAAAGAAAGTTCGAGCAATTATCTATTTGTAATTATGTAATATATTTTTGTATGATGCCTCCTCTAAAAATTTGTGCAAAAAAATAGAGGGTTTGCAACTAATTTTGCTTATAATGACTGGACTATAATGTGATATACAGGGTATTCAAACGGTGCCAAATAGTTAAATTTTATAAATATTTGACGCTATTTTAATGCAATGTGATGAAGGTGTCAGATCTTTACGACCGTGTGAACATAACTTTATACACGTATCACTAATTGAGAAGCAAATATGTTATTACCAAAAAGACTTGTTCCAATAGCTACGGTTTTATTGTTAGATAGTCGAACAATAGTTGTATTATTTCTGCTGCATAAGGTAAGTTTTTATTGTTGTAATAAGCAATGCTAAAAGCCACTCATTGTAGCATAATGAGTCCGACTAACAAATAAAAACACTATTCTAGATTGCAGAATTGCATGGCTGACTTCGTTTGGCAACATCCTGTGACCTTTTTGTATACAGTGCAGTCCTTCATTATACACGTTGTACACTACACTAAGTATAAATAAATCTTATATTAGTATTGTCACTGAGTTTATTACACGGTTACGTCAGATAAAAAATTCAGTTTTGTAGTCTTGACCAACGATAGAAGTTGTTCCAGCTATATTTTGAAAGTTTTTTTCAAGATTTTCCAGGTCGAAAAAAAACTTATTTTACGGTTTTCCGTTTGTCACTTTCAGAAGATTTGTGATATTGTGATTTGAATTGACTTGGCATTGAGAATATGAATTTTACATCATAAATTCAAAGTGAAATCAAATCGCGATGTCCTTCAGAAAGTGAAAATCAGACCATTTTAACGAAAACACATCCGAACAATTTATTCGGAATCGGAAACCGGAACAGGGAGGAATATTATATGTTTTTTATATTGTATATTAGCTGCCCGGCAAACTTCTTTGGGAACATACTTCATGATTTTACAGTTGCCAACGGAACTACTTTATTCTACCCAGCAGACCACACACACATCCCAGCAAACAGTAGGAGTCAAGGTTCAACACTTGATATATTTTTAACTAACTGTTCGCAACGATTATCTAACATCAAGGTTATCAACGATCTTAATTCTGACCATCTCCCTGTGCAAATCACTTTACATAATAGGCCCAGCATTATAAATTCTTTTTACTACGATTATAAAAAAGCTAACTGGCTGGACTTTGCAAAAATAGTCAACTTATTAGTAGCTAGAGTTGGTCAATTTACAGTTCAAAATTCTGACGACGTAGATAATTTAATATCTGTCTTTAATAATATTATACGTGCAGCGAAATACAATAGCTTTCCCAAGAAAACTGACGGACTGACTTTGCTCTCTACAAATGGCAAAGCCAACTTATCACTAATAAGATTTTCAAATTCAGCAATAAATCATGGAACAATCGATTATCCACTTTGGACAAATGTTCTTCTCCCTTTTGGAATCTTACAAAAGTTTTAAAGAGTAAACATTGTTGTCATCCCTTCTCTGAACGAGGGCTCAAGACGTTACTCCACTCCTGAGCAGAAAGCCGAGATTTTAGCCCAAACATTTAGCCTAAATCACTCGTTTTCTATCAATCTTAGTGACTCCAGCACAATTAGTGAGGTCAACAAATCCACGTTGGCAGTAGATTTGCAATTAACCATCCCTATTGAGGAGTATTACGTAGCCGTCGCTGAAATATCACTAATCTTAAAAAAGTTGAAGTCCAAAAAAGCCGCAGGTCTAGATGGAATCGAAAGTAGATGCCTAAAAGCACTTCCACGTAGAGCTATACAACTTCTATCTAAAATCATTAATGAGTATTTACGCCTCTGATATATCCCAAAGGCTTATTGCCATTCGGAAGGCAAAGTAGCCGCCCGAGCTGCCTTCTTCTTATCGCCCTATAAGCTTGCTGTTTTCAGTCAGTAAAATACTGGAAAAAGTCATCAAAAATAAGCTATCTCAGTTTATAGAAGCTAATGAAGTACTTCCTTCGGAACAATTTGGTTTGAACTTTCCCCCTGAACTCATTAAACTAATAAATTCCTATCTGAACAATAGATCTTTTACAGTACATTTGGGGAATGCCAAGTCCCAGGCAATTAATATATCTGCAGGTTGTCCACAAGGCTCATGTCTCTCTCCTCTCCTCTACAACATATACACGTCAGACTTCCCAACATTAAGTGGATGCACTGCCTCAATATTTGTTGGTGATACAGCTGTCCTCAGCTCTGGAACTCTTTTTGCTGAAATTACAGTTAACGACTTCAATTCACTGGTTTCTTATTTCACCAAGTGGTAAATCCTAGTTAATTCTGATAAAACCCAGGCCATTTATTTTACTAGGAAGAAATAGCAATATACCTACCTGACAGACTTATTAAATTAAATCATGTTGATATCAAATGGGAAAAAAGTGTGAGATACTTAGGGGTAATGCTTGACCAAAAATTAACATTTCAGGACCATATCAGCGTTACGGATAAAAAACTTAATGGTACGTAGTCTATATCCCTTAATCAATAGGAACTCGCGACTCAGCATTGTTAATAAAGTTTACCTATTTAGATCAGTTTTTCAAGCGGTAATATTCTATGGAGCTCATGTTTGGGCGGATATTGCTAAATGCCACTTAAATAAACTCCAAATCAGACAAAATAAAATACTAAAAATGATACATAATCTACCCTGGTTTATATTCTATCTATTCGCACATTAAGTTCGCACACTTTAGTTTTTAAGCAACATTTTATGTAAATTTTCATGGGGTTTTTGTTAATAATTTTTCTCTACCTATATATATATATATATATATATATATATATATATATATATATATATATATATATATATATATATATATATATATATATATATATATATATCTTATGTAATTAAATGTCCATTAAAAAAATGTATAATACTAAGTAGAAAAGGCAATGAACTCTTAATGGTAAATAATATTAGGACACACACAAATGTATATATTTAATTTACTGTGAATAAATGAAATGATACATTAGCTGCCCACTTGTCACTGCATGCGGTAGATCATATCATAAAACATAGCTATTGCAATATAACTTGTAAGATACATCGGTATGATCCTTTTTGACAAAAGTCTTTTAAGCCAGCGGTTCCTATATCCGTTATTTGCCATCCATAACCGGAATGTAGTTTATATTATGCTATAAGTATGTCATGTAGTTAATTTTATGTTTTATTTAAATGATGAATAAAAAATGTAAAAAACGCCATTGGTGTAAGCGAGACAAAAAAGCATTGAAACTTTCTTGTACAAATCTATTGTCGCTCTCTGTACTCCGTTTCACGACTCTCGTTTGGTTCGTAGCCAACAAGAAACTTTACTCTGTACCATTAATATTTTAGCACTACCTTGGTTGGTTTGAGAAAAGTGGGTCGAATGACCTCTGCACTTAAACCTTATCTTGAGTGCATTGCGCTTTGTTAACAGAAAATTGATTTTCTCTTTAAATACCTTTTTCATCTTGATGTACCCAACTTTGCTCATCTGATCCAGGCTCAAATTGACTGTTGTATTGAAATTGTCTCTCCTAATTTTTGTGATAGGTATTGATTTGCTGTATCAATGTCCAGCTCTGTAACAATGAATAGCAGCCGTTGCATGGCTTTGAACAAACTACCGTCTTACAATGTCCGATTTTAACTTTTGTACTCTTAATACATTTGCTGCTTGGTTGTCAATGAAAATGTTAGTGGCTCCTTCCGTTAATGTTCCAATCCAATTTTCTCATTCCAAACCAATATTTCTGTTACACAAAACTCACTTCTAAAACTCATAACATCTCACACTCAGTGGGGCGATACAGTTATTTGCTATTGCCATTGTTAGTTCCCTGACGTTATCGCCGTTTTCATCAAGCTCCGTTGTACCTATATTTTAAGGGTTATGGGAACGTGCTGGTTTATCCCAATAAACCGCATACCACACACAACTTGGAAGTCAACATTACGATAGCTAGTGAGGAAATATTCTCTGATTGGACCCACCATTATTTAAAATAGCAATGACAACGAATTTCACCACAATTGAAACAATTATTTTTAAATTTAAATGAAAACACTTAGTTTTATTCAGTTTTGAAGTTCTATCGCACTTAATGAATAACATATTATTTAATAATATGGTTCCACTAGAGTCACGTTTAGAAATGTTCCACATTAGCGTTTTGCGAAAGATGGTTTAACTAAAGTTTGTGTTTGATGATTGGTTGCTTTGAGATCGACGCCCGGCACTCAGACCTACTTTTGGTTCATTATGCACCTTTAACATGAGAGCAGACCCGAAAACTTAAATTCAAAATTTACTTAAGAATAGATATGCTCTAACTAGATTTGGAACCTCGGTCCAGCCTTCTTTCTCTAAAGATGCTTCTGCGGTGGAGCGTGGCATATGAGTATTCCCAGCCGACCCCTGTAGATTGTAACACAGAAAACTTCAACATTTTCTGCGCATGAAGGGTACTCAGGACTTCATTCCATCGAAATAAACAATTTCTCCTATTTTATTTGCAGTGCTGTGTATTTTATGTTAATACTACACAATAAAGGAAACTACATTTTGAAAGCATTAACCTAGATATGTAGACGGATTTTCATTGTTGCACATTGTGCGCATTGTTTGTGCGAGGCGAGTTTCCATATACAAGCAACAAAAAAGGAAACGCTTCCGCTCTAGTCTTGCCAGATATCCTTGTTACACGTGCGTTTATGTGTTTGTATTATGTGTATTTGTTTGAAAGTAGAAGCCATTATTGTTGTTGCCTAACCGCAAAGCAACGGAAATTCAGTTTTGAGAGCATTTGACCTACTTTTATAGGATTCCGACGCAAACTGCTCTTGATGTTCATTTCATGACTTTTGATGCTTGCCAAATTGTGACTGAGTTGAGACGATTTTTTTTATTGAAGCACGAAAGAACGATGATCTCATATTGTAAGACATTGTCCGATGCCCTGAATGGGTGCGCAATTTCACCTAAATTGAAAATAAAATCGTGTTGAACGTGTTTTATGTCATATTGATATAAAGTTGACTGTTTATTAAAATAATGTAACCATATGTTTCTTTTCTTACAGCCAAGTAAAGAAATATTAAACGCTAAAACTGCCAAAGAAAAGACTGAACTGAACTACAACTAGGGAATTACAACAGGCGAACGACGCATAAAAGGACCAATTAAAGAAGTGTCATTGCTGGTTTTGGAAGAAAATGCACTAAAGGATTGCTTGAGATTTATAAGCGTAAATTTAATATTTTGTGAAGCTAGAAAAAAGAAGTTTACAAATATGTTTCTGCCAGTGAAATCAAATAAGTAAGTAATGGCGAAAATGATTTCACTTTCAATTAACAAAAATTTCCAACCCCTAAATTCATCTGTGTAACCGCTTTCGATTTGGCGTCAGTCTGCCATCCCCAACCCCACACAAAATTGTTGTATTGTCTGCTGTAATATGTGGTGGCGTCAAGAAGTCATCAAAGCCAACATTGACGAAAGTTGAATGGCGCAGTATACAGTATACATAATATCATATTTTTCATGAATTATATGTTTGTAGGGATGAAAAAATACACACTCAGACTGCATGACGTATACTTAATATATTTTTAAAAAATAAAAAAACTTTCTGCTAAAATGAATTTATAATTGCACTTGTCTTAAAGCTCCGCAGATGCAAGCGGTAATAATGAAGATGTCACTACGACCAGCAACAACTCAACACAAACGCCCAGCGATCTTAGCCCACCGGGTCCCAATGAGGAAGTACTGCCGCAAGCACATCACCAAAATCCAGGACACTGTATTGCATCGTTTGCAGCCATTAATCAGATGCGCAGCAATGCACAGGTATTAAATATTTTATAACTCATATCAAGTTGAAAATAAACGCTGTGCTGCTTTCAAATCAGTTCCAATAAAATCAAAAGCATTAATTAATTAACCAATTAGCATGATGCCTCTGATTGCGTTTAATTGTGCACGCAGCAACAATCGGATCGTCTTTAATATTAACATTATTTCGGGAGTAGCCTGACTATAAATTGTCATATGTAGTATACGGACAGGTCAAATGTCAATCGTGCACGCAATGTTTTTATTTTTCGTTTTCTTATTCATTTGGAAATCATCTACTAATTCGTAAGAAATTAATTGAATCTTGAGCAGGAGCGACAGTTTTTTTTCTATATAAATATATTAAGCGAAATTAACATTAAAAGATGCTCACATGCTGATTTTATTTATTTATTGCTTTTAGTAAGTAATTATATGAGACCCATTTTAGCATCAGAGGTTACACTAGGTCAATGACTGCGTAAACTGAAAGTATAAATTATGTGGACGTGTGTAATCATATACGAGTATGTATGTATTTATTTTGAAAATGACCGAATGCTTTTATTTTTACTGAATTGCAACTGTGAATTTCTTAATATTTTTCTCACAAAGCTCTCCCTCAGCTCTCTCAATTTGCTAAAAAATATCAACAAAAAAGTCAAAGTGAGCGACGGCATAGAAATAAGCAACAGTTTAAGAAGACTTATTTTGGTTTGACGTCGCTGTATACACACAATGAAAAAGAGGAATATGATTTGTGCATTTTCTTATTTAAATCTTTCTATGCACTTTAACGGTCGAATAATTTAATAATGTAGCTTATTACGCAAGCTGCTTTTTTTGTTTCTTTCGGTTCCTTTGGTTTCAGTTGGAAGAATAGAGAAAAAAATATTCTCTATCTCTGACGTCCTGTAAAGGGTGATTCACATTGTAGAGCATGTCGATCGAGCAGGTCTACGTTAGGCTCGAAACTGTTTTGGGGGGCGCACTTGCAAACATGTTGGCGAGTTGATGTTGAGTTTTTGTTTGATAGTGTGTTTGTTGAACAAAAATTCTTTTATAACTGTACATTAATTAATTGGAAATAAATTGCTCTATGGCTGTGTTGGCACAGTGTTGATTTAGAGGCAAAAGCATTTTCCGTGACAATCCTGTATTATTGACTTTATTATTGGGTACTTTTAAGACACAAGGTCGAATTTCGATGAGCGAGCGTCGGGCATTTTTAGTCCGCTCAAGAAAAGTAAGGGAGGGGACCTGATTAAATTTTTTTTTTATTTTTAAATTAATT
The DNA here is from genome assembly GCA_035044765.1 of Leucophenga montana. Classification (NCBI taxonomy): domain Eukaryota; kingdom Metazoa; phylum Arthropoda; class Insecta; order Diptera; family Drosophilidae; genus Leucophenga; species Leucophenga montana. The sequence goes on along the minus strand of JAWNNQ010001328.1, from coordinate 119,315 downwards.
TAAGAGATCCAATTTCTTAGTGAATAGTATAATTTTATATTTTACTAGCTGATACCCGGCGCGTTTCTGCCATTCCACCTGCCTCTCCTTCCTACTGCCACTCCTTCCCCTGCCAATACTTCCCCATGCCCCCTTACCCAACCACCCATTCCCCAATTTCTTCCCCTGCAACTCCTTCCAATTTGGCTATACTACCGGGTTTCAAATGAGTGAATGAAATATTTATGATTGAATAATTTATGTTTATTTTAATTGTTCAAAACTTCTCTGTATACTATATTAGATGTAATATTATTATTTGGTATCAAAATATATTGTCGTTCAGGAGTTCCAATCCGAGATAAGCCAACATACCCATGGGAAAAACACTGCTTTCTCAGGTCAATGCCCACCAGAGAGAAGGTTTGATCCTGGGACTTATTAATGGTGAGGGCAAAAAAGATCTTGACGGGATACTGCAGCCTTTTAAATGGTATGGGTAAATCCGTCGGAATCATGGGTATGCGCGGAACATGAGCCAGTTTTCCTACTGCTGGCCCTGTGAGAATGGTCGCCACGATTATATTCTCCCGCAACTCTTTTATAAGCTGCCTTGTGCCATTACACATGTTGCGGGTCTCAAGTTTCTTAATAGCATGATAGGAATTCCAACTTTTATAATAAGGTCGTGAGGAGGTAAGCGTGAATTATTAATTTTAAAGGAGGAGTTGCTTTTTAAATTGTATTTGAGACTGCGTATGTATTCGTTTAGGCTATTTAATGCGGTCTGTAACTCATTGATCAATTCGGTTTTTAAAGTAGGGCCCACGTTTGATCGCAAAGAAAGTTGGTCCGCATCAGAAATTAAATATATCTGTAAAAATGACGGATGATCACTTGTCAAAACACTTTTTACAGGTTGTGGTGGCTCTTCAATATCAGGGAGAATCACTTTACCTGCAGCACAACACATACCATTTGGTTCATCGCTCCATTTTTTTGCAAAACACTTAGGGCAGGTTTTAATCATTGCTCCAATTATTATTGCGCGCTGCTTAGCATAATCGATGTTGGTATCATAATTGAAAGCTGGTCTATTACTGTGAGGTGCACTTCGATTGCGTATTTTAGATGTTCGTTGTCTCTGTACCGTTCTGCGAACGTTCGGTGCTAGACTCCCTATTACGTATTGCCGGCATATTCTGCCTATGGTTAGCCAGTCGCTGAGACCTTTCGGTGCTAGACGCTCTAGCATGCGCTTGCGATCTGTATTCTCTTTCACTCTCAAGGCGCTGTGCATGCTCAGAGGAAGTCTCTCCCATTCGGCGTATTATAGCCGCTCTTGTCTGGGATGTATGTGTAGATAGTTGTGATTTTCTTTTAGGCATACAGACGTTATTTTTTCAGAACTTTTTATGGAAACAGTAAGACGTAAGTCGTAAGTACATATATATCTATTAACAAATAATCAAATGCCATAATATTCACAAATAAAGTGGCTTTTTATTGGTAAAAGAATTTTCAAAATTATTCCCTATCCGTATCCGTGTCACTGTTTTCGTCAATTACGTCTACTGAATCGCTACTTGTACAATCAATGATAAGCTCATTGTCTGGGTTTTCTATCGCTATATCTAAAATCTGCTGGACATCTAATAGGTTTACATCAGCATCTTCACCCGATACACATCGAAAAGTTATGTTGTGTCTACTTCGCCACCTTTGCAGCCAACCGTTAGATGAGCGATTTCCTTTGCCTTCTCTTGTATAATTGGCCCAGATATTGGAGTGTTTTGACTTCTTGCTTTACAAAACCAGTCACAGCACATTGAATCGATTTTTATTGCCGTCTGTACTCAAGAATCTTCTTGTCATATTAATGTTTACACCAGACAGCCAACTCGACCGTATACTGTCTCTATTGCGAACAATAAGAGCAACCTGACTTTTTCCAATATTAAATCTAGTTAGATATTAAATCACATATTGAATTATGTCATTGCAATTTTACTGTTTTCTACTTATATTTTATAAAGTATTTCAGTCCTTCACGTCCGTTGCTGAGGGGTTCGCGTCCGGCTAAGACACAATTCACAATTTTTAAAAATACGTTGTCCCCGTCCTGTTAAAAGGGGGTCCGTTTAAGAGAGTTAAAAATGTTTGAAAAACAATGGTTAAAGAGAAAATGTCCGTCTAAGAGGTGTGTCCGCCTATTAGAGGTGTCCGTTAGGAGTTTTCACGTATATGTATTACGTTTCACCTCCCCTGTATGTAACAACAACAAAAAAACGTGGCAGGTAAAGTGTATATAATTTTGGTCAACAACATAAGTGGAGTAGCTATAGCAATGCCTGTCTGTATACACAAAAAAAAATGTCAAATACCATGTATAAAAGATATTTCTACTAAACTTTGATCATTATACTTTCGTAACTCCTCTTCAAATAGATTATAAGAAATGAAAGAGCATAGAAGGTGTAGAACGAGTAGAGCCCATACAAAACTACAGCGAGTTTTGAGGATCACCATATTTTGAATAGTTGGATCTTATGTCAATCCTAATAAAATATCCTATATACGGTTTTGATATTACTGCGACATATCGATAAATCAATATTTATAATTTCGATAATAAGCAACATGAGTACAATACAACATTTATCACAAATATCATTTGTCGGGAAACGATTGGCAGCATTCTTTCTTGTCTTAATAGTCCTTCATACGCGACTTGTGCTAACTGGGCATATTTAAGAGTATTTGACTCTGATACTTAATTTAAGCTACTACAGTTCAACACCATCGTTGTGAGAGTGTAAGATTATTTGAAACAAACCGGGGAGGTAGGTGTCGTAATACCAAAATATGGCATCAGCATAATTCAGCGCACAAGGACTTTAAAGAGTCTGCTCAGACACTTTTAAGTCAATTGGAATTCTAGCTGTTGGCAAGTTGTATGTATGGTCGTGCAGAGAAATTTGTTAGGATTCAGTGATATAGTATGTGCTTTGGGTAGAGAATTATTGTAACTTAGAGTTGATTGACACAGCTCCAATACAGACGGAACTGGAGGAATGTCTGGACGGACGCATATGAAATTAAACACGTACATATGTAGTATATAAGAGGGAACGGAAGCACCTAATCGGATTTGTAAATCGACACGACGCAGTGCACGAAGTTTAAGGGAGACAAGGGTGAAGGCAGGCAATGTCTTTTTAATAAATTGTTACTTCGTTTTATGTTTTATTACAGCTCTGTGATGTCACACTCGAAGTTGGCGGTGAGATGATACATGCGCATAAAGTTGTACTTGCCTCGGTATCACCCTATTTTTATGCCATGTTTAATGGTGAGTACTGTCGAAAGATACTACAACGAACTTATGTTTAGATTCTGCTTCCCTGCATTTTGCACACAGATGACATGCTCGAGCGTACACAGGGCAATGTACGACTGCATGATGTCGATGTGACCGCGCTGCGCCATCTGATCGATTACACTTACACAGGCGAGATAACCATCACTGAGCAGAATGTACAAGTACTGCTACCCGCCTCCGGGCTACTGCAAATGCATTCTGTGCGCGATGCCTGCTGCAAGTTTTTATTACGTCAGCTGCATCCATCCAACTGTCTGGGCATACGCAGCTTTGCTGGTAAGTAGCGCCAGGTTTGGTATATGTATATAAAAGTAGATTTTCATTACTACAGATGCACATTCCTGCAAGGAGCTGCACACGCGTTCTCACAAATATGCGCTACAAAATTTTCAGCAGGTAGTAGGAACCGAGGAATTTCTACTGTTGCCCTTTGAGGAGGTCAAGGATCTAATCTCAAATAATCAGTTAAACATTAGCTCCGAGGAGAAAGTATTTGTGGCGGTGTTGAACTGGATGAAGCACGATTTGCCTGGACGGCAGAATCACATTGCAGAGTTGATGTCGCATGTACGCCTGCCGCTTGTCAGTCGTGATTTTTTGATGTCCTGTGTTGAAACGGAACCACTCATACGTGATGATTCGCAATGCAAGGAATTGCTGCTGGAGGCCATGAAGTATCATCTACTACCGGAGCAGCGCAGTGTCATGAGCAGTCAGCGCACGCAGGAACGGCGACCAGATGGCATGAAACCGTACGTTTTCGCTGTAGGCGGTGGTAGTCTTTTCGCTATACACAACGAGTGCGAAGTATACAATCCGCGTACGAATGTCTGGTCACCGGTAGCGCCCATGCTGTGGCGCCGCTCGCGCTCGGGCGTTACGGCACTGCACAAACAGCTCTATGTCGTTGGCGGTTATGATGGTGTCAGCGATTTATCCACCGCAGAGTATTACAATCCTTTAACAAACAAATGGAGCAACATAACGCCTATGGGCACGAAACGTTCCTGCCTCGGTATCTGCTCGTATGATGCTCTCATCTATGTTTGTGGCGGCTACGATGGCGCTTCCTGTCTGAGCAGCATGGAACGCTATGATCCACTGACTGGCATCTGGAGCTCCTGTCCAGCAATGAGTACGCGTCGCCGATATTGTCGCCTTGCGGTGCTAGAGAATTGCATTTACTCGCTTGGTGGTTTCGATTCAACCAACTACCAATCGAGCGTGGAACGCTTTGATCCACGAATCGGTCGCTGGTTTCCGGTGCCTAGTATGACAGCGCGTCGCAGCAGTTGCGGCGTGGCTTCCACAGATGGCTATCTCTACTGCATTGGCGGCAATGATGGCACAATGTGCATGTCCAGTGGTGAACGTTTCAATTTGCGACGAAACTCATGGGAACCGATTGCAGCAATGCACTCACGCAGGTTGGTGATACACCATTTTAATATCAACCTTTGATCGATATTTTATTTTTTGTAATAATTCTGCCCATTATAGATCTACACACGAAGTTGTAGAAGTGGATAGCGCACTCTACGCGCTTGGCGGCAATGACGGCTCATCATCGCTCAATTCTGTGGAGCGGTATGACACTCGCTTAAACAAGTGGTGTGTAGTTAATGCAATGGTTGCACGTCGCAGTTCTGTCGGCGCTGCTGTGCTCGAATGCTTTCATATCGAGCGTGGACTGGTGCAGACGACGAATTTATGACCTTTAACCGCCATAACGGAATCATTCGCCGCTGCTGCAGCGAACGACAGCGGAACGAATAGTACGAATGGCATTGTCGCTACAGTCACTAATAGTCTTGCTGTACCAGGTAGAGTGGAATTGGCCAATTTTGCTGCAAATATTGCGCTCAGTTCTTCAGCGCCAACATCATCGACTTCAACACTGCGTCGGTACAGACGCGATACTGCCAATACTGCAGCTGTCGACGTCAGACGGAGTATTAATACGCAGGGCAGCGACTGCAATGAAACAAATGCTAACGGAGGTGGCGACAGTAAACCCTCAACTGCCTGATGATGCACGAAACGCGACATGTTCTAAAGGGAAAATATGCAAATAATCAATTCATATACTTAAATAAATACATATAGAAAGTTTCCTATGCAATAATTGCTCAAACGGAATTCAAGATATACATAAACACATGCATTAAAAATTTAAATGAATAATCAGTTCTAGTCAAGCCCACCAATAAACATATGTATTCCCCTTTAATAGCAGCACCAGCACCAGCACCCACGCACGCACTCGCAATCAAATATTGTCGTTGTTCCTGTACGTTCCTGTCGCGCCTAAACCAATGAATCTGCCTATAAATTGTATACAAGATATTCTTATGTATTATTCTTATGTATTTTATATAAATGTTTAGAGTTAAGTATATTTATGTTTCGTTTGTGTGTCTAATCAATACAATTACAAATTTATAATGTACATTGTGACCATAATTGGCACAATTTCAATGCAAAATAACCAAAAACAAACAAAATAAACCAGAAACCAAACGTTCACATTTACATTTAACCCAGTTCTTTTTTTTTTTTTTTTTGTTTCCAATTTACAAAATTAACGTTGTTGCCGACGAGAACTGACTCCACCGCCGTTGTTGCAATTGTGGTCTCCATTACATCATCAAAGCGTATGTTCCAGTTTCCATTTGTACTTTTCATTTTCGTGAGGTTAAGGTAAACAACGTTATTTGTTGTTGCATGAATTTTCTTGAATTTAAAGTAATCAATGATTCGAATAAACTTAAAATTGCAGTGCTACAGCAGGCTTAGACTAAGCGATCTGCGGTGCGTTGAGCCACAGAGCCCACCGAAGGATCTTTTCTTTCAATCGCGCCCTTGCTGTTGTTCTTGAACCAAGTCGTGCCCAAATCTGCGCCAACTGAAATGACGATGAGGCGAAAAGTTTAATTAGTAAACGAAAAGAAATTAAATTTGAAATGATGAGCTGAATATACAATTAGGTATATGTATGCTATTTATGATGTTGTTGCAGTTGTGGGCAATTGGCAAGAGTATTCGAAACATTTTCACGAATCGTTGCAGTGGGCTGTGGCAGCGCGTTGACTTTCTTACATTGAACTGAAATTATTAAATTAATTCTAATTAAGAGTTTTGTAGTAGCAATCGAAATTGCTACTGTTAATTTTATTATTATCTTTAGATTTCCTCAGTGGTCTGGAACATTTCTTGGATTTTGCTTCCAGTGCTGCTTGGGCACGATTTTCAGACGAACTGTTTGCTTAACTCCTCGCATTTGTGTGCGGACAAACAATTTAAAAATAAGTAATATAAATGCTTTTAAATCGAGTCCGCGGCGCGAGACATTCACACACACAATTCGTGAAAACGTAACGAAGCGCATTATATGTATACATATTTTTTGTTTTGTCTTAAATTTACTTTAACGCAAAATCTTTAACTGCCATTCCTTTTTTTAAACAATTTCAACTTAAAGCTATAATGAAAGTAAGATATTTTGCTGCATGTTACATATGCATTACAGAAAGCTTGTAGAAGGGATTCAACAGTATTAATAAAAAAGAAAATAACAAGTTTCAATTAAAATGAATATACGCGCTTCTCTCAGCTTAATGTAAATCGCCAGCTACTGTAAATTTTACATGAGAAAAAGGACAACGGTAGTAGGAGGCGCGTATTCGAATACATATTTGAAAATATAGAAATCTTTTTAAAAAAAATACACCGTTTGCAAAATGAAAACTTTCAACTTAAGAATAAACTTTTTCGTTAATCAATGTTGTATCAAAAAACGATCTATTTACTTTTGTAAACTTTCTCAGTCATATCATCAAAGCCAGAGTCCTGAATGTTCAACATCAAGCTATCGGCTGAGAGGTAGACCTTATTCTGGGAGCTGGCAATCTGTACAAACGAAAATATTTAAAATAGTATTAGCAAACATCAGAATATAAATGAATAAAGCAATTCATTGCTTACAGTTCTGGCTATGCTCTGTGCAGCACGCAGTTTGCGCAGCTTCAAGTATGCAGGATTTTGTTTGACAGCCAGACCTAAGTAAACATAACAGTTAAGGCGAAAACCAATTGAATATTATATGAGCTGAAAACAATAAATAAATTATGTGCGCAGCTAATAAACAAAAATTATTTTGAAAAGGATATCATTTTTGCTGCTTCAGCTTCTCCCTCGGCTTGTACAATCTTCTGTTGCTTCTCTTGTTTTGCGCGCTCTACAAAGAACACGGCACGCTGTGCCTCCTGTTGTGCAACCTGTTTGGCTTCAATGGCGGCAGTGTATTCTTTGCCAAAGCTCAGTTCCGTCAGAGAAACATCATCGAGTATGATGTTGAAATCGCGTGCACGTTCAACCAGTTCCTTGCGTATCAACAAAGATACCTACAATTTTAATGGTTAATACGAAATCAATTATTAATTAATTCAATGCAACATACCTGCTGACGCTGTGTAATCAATTGTGAGGCATTGAACTTAGCAATGACACCTTTCAGCACCTCATTGCAGATTGAGGGCAACACTTTCTCATCGTAGTCCACACCAAGTTGACGATGCAAGCTTGGCAAACGCAGCGAATCGGGACGGGAGAGCACACGTAGTGAGATATTGATCATCTGTAAATCCTTCGAGCCAGTGGGTGATGAAATTTTGCGTGGACGTGAGCGAATATCATAGATAATTGGGTACTGGAACCATGGAATGCGGATGTGAAGACCTTCGGAGTATATGTTCTCCTGTATGCCGCCAAGGCGACTGAATATAATTGCACGGTGACCGCCATCAACTGTAAATGAAGAAAAATAATAAAAATGAATACGAAATGCGGCACTTCGTTATGCAATCTATTTAAAGTCGCTGTAATTCAACATTGGAATTATATTTCAAAGAAGCGTAACAGCGTCCAATGCGTCAAGCGATAAACGGAACGAAACTCCGGCCAACACCTAATACTTGTGCAATTTCGCTGTCTTATTATGAAAGCCAGGCCCGGTAATCAAAAGTTCGCCCGCACATTTTTAGGTTATGTACGAACGCCGCACTTGTCGGCGCAGCAATTTCCGTGTAAATTTCCTATAACAGAAAAATAGATGTGCCGCACTCACCAGTGTACAAAGATTGACTAACGCCATACGCGGCAGCGCCAACTGCAGCCAACAGCTTCAGGCCAATAGTAAGTCCCGGTGGTCCGCCTTTGGCAAATTTGCCAGCCAAATCGTTCAGCTTGCTTTGTGCCATCGTTCTGATAATTTACAAATGTATAAAAAAAAGTTTTAAATTGTTTATATTGTCAAACTGAAAGTGAGTGACTAAGCTACTAAAATACCTTTTATTAAATGCTTTAAAAGTTTTATAAAAATTATAAAATAACAAGGACAAAACTTCAATCCGTCATCCAGCAACCACACGTTCTTTTTTCTAATCAGTTGAGAGAGCGAGAGAATTGATAAAAGAGTGCTAAAAAACTTTATCAAGTGTTTGCAGTGTAGAAAAATATTTAAATGTTATTTAACGGGTTTTATTCAAGATCAAAACATATTAACCTACACTGTAGGACTTCGCATTGAAATTAAATATCTTCGTTTAGTTTCCAATAAAAACTATTTAATAACTTTAAGAGCGTAAAAATTTAAGTGAACGAAATTTAGTAAGATTTTACAAAGTTGACAAAAACACCTGAATGATAATTGAAATTAAAGCCGCCAAATTTTAAATTGTGGGTAATTGTGTCAAAAATGGAACGAACACCGACAATCTTTTCAGTAAATCTTATTTTTAACGGTTCCTTCACGTATGTACCAAATCTCATCCAAATCTGTTAGAGTATGTTATTTGTCTTATTTGTTACTAAGATATCATATTACATAATATAAGAGATATTTTGGGGCCCTTACTTATATCCCATCACCCTGTATAAGATAGTATATTGAAATACAACGATCTCATATATGGGAGCAAGACTCTACCCATCTATCTATCGGTGCCTTTTACTGATGAACTTTGTTCTTTCTTATAAGGGGGGCATACAACTGCCTATTTTCCGTGTGCACATTATTTTTCCCTGTGCCCTTTACTTATGAAGCAAATTTCATCCAGCTTTGTTCAATAGTTTATGAGATCAAACGAATTCGGTGTTTCCCTTACATTTGTTAGAATTATCAAATTAGGACAAAGAACTCCTTAACCTTGAAACTGTAAGAAACTATAAGTTATTTATATAATCTTATATATTTTTTATACGTTATTTTTTCCAAATCTCAGATTTTGGTGTGGATGGTTTAAGTTTTATACTTCCGTCTTTTTGAATTATTTTATTTTAAATTTCATTCTTTTTTTTCTCTGCAGTCGTCATTATCGCTTTTAAGTGCGGACGAATTTCAAGATCGTTGAAAAATGTAATACCTTGCAGAGTTGCATTTACAATGCAAAAAGTACTATGATTTACAACAAAAAATTAAAATACCGAAATGCAATTATAAAAGTTGCTTGTGTATAGACACAAAAATATTTTTTGTTATTGTATTTTCAAACGCACATTTATTTAAAATACTTATTAAAATAATATTATATTTTAGAGTCTCCAGAGCATTTTTGGTGCCGAGCGAAAATTCGCGACCGGCGGGAATTTCGGAATAATCCAGATATTCCGCGAATTCCCACAAAATCCCGATCCCGCCCGATACCGAAGATATTGTTGGGTCCCGCAGGTCCCAAACATTCGTTCGACAAACTCAACGTTCGACTTAAAGTGATGCATCATCTAAATTTATTATTGAAACTGGCGAACCAGAATCAATTTCAAAATCAATCTTCATGCGTACCATTAACATTAAAGTTGTTGATTATTTTAGAACTAACATTCAATACTTTAATTTTGTTTAACTCATGCACATTGGCAATTGTATCCGTATATTCATTCCCTGTAATTTGATCCATCTGATCTGTAAATGTTCTTTCTTTTGACAAAAATGACATATTGCATCATGAAATTTACATTATTAGCTAAATGATCGCCACCAACTAAAATATTTCGGCTATCATTTCTTTACCTTTCTCGCCTTTGTTAGATGTTCGCCGAAGTTGCATCCAGCAGCCAATTTTCATAGCTCGATTGCAAAATCTGCACAAGATTCCTCCTGCTTTTGCAGACTCGTTCGGTTTTCCAGTAACTTGTTCGACTTTGGGTCAAAATGCTCCTCCAAGATCTCCACAATTTCCTTAAACGTTTTATTTTCAGGCGCAACGGGTAGAACTTTCTCAGCCTTTGTGAGCACATGAAATGCAACAGAAGTGGTTGATGTTATGATGCTTGGCATTCATAAAATTGTAGAGCGTTTGACAATTGTGTCACCCATTTCGACCATGTAGATACACAAGGTAAAACACAACGTTTTGATTGTTTGCAGCCATACTATGACTGTCTGTAGTCACACTATGATCGCCAGTAGCCATTTTACATTTATTGTATAAAGTTTTTCACATCAATATTAAATTTGCTCTTATTACTTCTACTGTATAAGGTAATTTCAGAATAGCGAACATTTTTTCCGACAAGAGCCCTGCATAGTGCGGCCAAAAATACTAATGGCACATTCACACAAAAATGAATTTGAATGAAAGGGCACATTCTTCTAATGAATGTGAATTGAATGAATGAGTTTCCAAAGTTCACATTCATTCTAATCCATTCGAAGCTTTTGAATTTTTGATGTTTGAATGCTTATGAAGTTGAATGTCATGAATGAATGAATGCGATAGCTTCGAATGTTATGAATGCGCTTCATGTAAGTGTGTCTGTTTCTCTGTTGACACTGCTGCTGCCACAAATATAAACTATACAAGTACTTTAAAACAAGGCCTTGCGCAAAATAACAGATGCTCCTTGGTATATGCGCAATAAAGTTTTGCACCGAGATTTGAAAATACCAACAGTCATGGAACAGTTGAACTTCCACAGCAGCATATATAATGATCGACTGGCTTCTCATGTTAATCATTTAGCAGCGGCTCTGGTCGTTAATACATGTCCTAGACGACTAAAAAGATTTCATCCAAATGATATTCAAAATAAGCATTAGGCCTTATTTTTTGTTACTTATGTTAATGTGCATACCCTAAGCTAAATGCTTTAATGTCACTTTTTTAACATACAAATGTATTATAGTTTTTAAGTAAACTGATTGACAATACCGTGCGATAATAAAAAAAAAACATTCTCTGTTTGCTTGTTTCTTGCAGTGAAAATGCGGAATTTTAAAAGAGGTAGGCGCCTTAAAAGTTTTTTATGCAGAGTATGTGAAATTACATTTTGGAATATAATATTAATTAGTAATAGAGGGTTGACTTAAAATGGCACAAGAAACCATTCGAGAGTTTGGGAGATATTCGGAATCATTGGCCGCGCGAAACAGGATATGGGCTCCTTACCAAGATCATGGGAATTGAGGCGGGAACATGGTATTTTAGGTATTTTTATTCTAGTACCATCCATTGCTGATTGCAGCGTGCATTTCAAAACCCATTTGAACATGTATATTCCAAATTATCCTTCCCAGGATTGATCAAATGACATATCTTCACTACAATTCTTTGGGACTAATTCCATACTAACGGAAACCGCAATCAGTTACTGGAATATCCTTTTTTGATGCTATTTTCTGGAGAGGATTCGCTAAAACTTCTACAAGAAACAATCGGAGAGAATCGGTGATAGTCCAATTCAATGAGCTCCCGTAACAGAAAAAGTGTTCTTTAGAATAAAGGCCGGAAGATGGTATTCCAAGTAGTCATCAGTTTTGTATATATTATATGGAATATATACCGATTACAAAAATCCATTAGACCATATATTTACCACAATGTCCTTCCCAGGATTGATCAATTGACATATATTTAGGACTAATCTTTGGGACTTCAACTATACTCGAGGAAACCGCAATGAATTACTGAAAGAGTTGTGATAATATGTAATTTTCTAGCTAGTGAATTTGAATTTATTCTGCATTGAATGAAATGAATGTTGACTTCATGAATTAAATTTAAACGAATGAATTTGAAATGAATTAAACCATGCATCATTCTATTTTCGACTCGTCGCAAAACTTTAGTGTATGTGCTTCTCAGATCGTAGTCTAAACACGACTCACTGACTTTGTTTTGTATTCTCATTTTGTATCGCACATTGTAGTTAAACTGTTATACATTAATTATAATACGATTAATGTGTACGAGTATGTAACTTATGTATAACACTATACAGAATAAAACAGAAATGTTGAGATCAATAATTTTTCCTATTTGAAAAGAACTCCTTAGTGGACACTAGCCAATCGCTATATTTGTAACAAGATTTCCACCGGATGTCCAAGTTCGCACAGATAATGGATAATTTTATTGTGTACAAAATAATTAAAAAGAATTAGAATTTGTTACATTAAAAATTAAAGATATTTTAGATCGAACGGGGGTTGAACCCAGGTCGTCTGGAATGTTAGACTACACACTAGACAGATGAGCTGTCGAATCCTCACACATTTTTACAATTTAAACAACGTCTGCTATTATTAATTGGATGCACCTTTTCCATTTAGTTGATCAATTTAAAAACAATTATGATTTTAACATTTGCTTTAATTCAAAAATGTTTCCTACAACAAAATAACTATACATTATAAAAAGTGTTATAACTATACATTATAGTGGGTAAAACGCGATCATATTTGAACTAGCGTTACTTCTTGATATAAAATATCTCCATAATTGACGACTCTATCGTTTAGCTAAATTTTTAGTAGTCGGTTTTTTTTTTCAAAAAATTATCAGCTGTCATTGTTGTTGTTGCGTAAACCGACCTGGTCGGTTTACAGCAAATAAATACACATTTTTATAAATAAAAAATGGCTAAACGTTTAAACCCTAAGACACAGTTACGAAAAAAATACATTAAACTAGCACATAAACAAAGATTTACCTTATGATTTGATGAGTTTACATATGCAGTCAACAATTTCACCTAGCAAAAGGCTGGGGAATTCAAACGATCTAAGAGAGATTTCTGTGACACCTACGAAATAAATTTATGTCGGAACTGGGGTGAAAGAGAATTCTGTGACACCAGTCTATATGAATATTCTCTTTTTTTTTATAAATAACATAATTCAAATGTTAGTGTTAAGTAAGTTTGCTTTTATAATACAGTGCTGCAAAATTCATTCAATAACCAACCGGAACAATATAGCTGCTTTGTTCGCACTCACACAATTTGGAGTGTGAACAGGACAGAAATGTTTGGCGCCAAAACAAGCGCGATCGTCCGTCCCTTCTACCCTTTACCAATTTTATCGCTTTATATACACAGAGGTTAGTAAACAAAAGTAGACCAAAGCCCAATTATTACGCGTAAAATTGCTGAATAAGTGAAAAGTTAACCAAGTGAAATTTATTAAGTAGCCAAAATGGTTATTAAACAAAACGTAGACAGTGCATCGATTGAAGCTAAGTGGATTGGTAGCCACGATCCGTACATTACAGTAAAAAATCTGGAGCATAAAAACGTCTATTTTTACAAAAAGTGTATCTTTGGTTCACTAACGCTGTCTATTGGCGACTACATACTTGTCTCGAATGCAGATGCTGCCGAACCAGACACCATCGATGGTTGTGACATCGCTCGAATTGTGTATCTTTATGAGCTGAGGGAAATGTCTCCGAAGGAGACTTGTCGCACAATTGTACAGTGGTACTCACGGCCACAAGCCATACCGCATAAGGAGTTTGACAGCGACGACATTTGCGTAGATTTTAGCACAGAGGTAATTGAGGAATACCGACCCTATGACAACGACGTTGCACTGAGTGCCATTTTTCGCAAGTGTACTCTGCTGCGCGGCACATCCGATAGCAGCATTGAAAACATAATGAAGCATTACGACCCGAAGCGTAGTTCGTATCCTGTATTCGTTTGCCGATATAAATTTATCAAGGATGGATTAAAGAAGTCCTATCGCTTGGTGCCATTGGAGATATCCAATGAGGTAGCTAAATCACCTGCATCTGATAAAAGAGGCAAGCAAAGTAAAAGTACAGCTGGAAGAGCTGCTTCAGTGAGAAAGTCAACGCAAAGTGCAGCTTTGAATACGGAAAACGAGCGTCGTCGTAGGCGAGCATCTGTTGCAGCCACTAGTGCTTTAGAATTTATTGATGTCAACTATATGCGCAATGAGAATAAAGTGTCACCGATTAAAATTATCGGAGGCCGCAGTGTAGTGCGTATGTCGGCCAAGAAAAGGCTTGGCACGCCGGAGAACAGCAGCAGTGGTAAGGTGAATGCTAATTATTTGCCAGCTTCGCCGCTGGCCGAGCAGAATGTAAAAGTCGCAACGCCCAAGTCACGGATCAGTGCAGCGCGCCGAAATTTGAATTTGAGTTTGGATAATGGGGCTGACAGTACCGCAGATTCAGATTGTCTGAATTATTCAATAGTAAAGGATACACCCGATCCAAAAACTCCTTCAAATGATATGAAAATCAAACTGCGTCTTTCGGAGCGGTAAGCTAAAAATTTATCTTACACTAATCACTTATTTTTAATCAACTATTCAATAAATTACAGACGACGCTCGACTCGCATTACTTCAATTGATGAGGATCCTTTGGCATTGGAAAACATCAATAGCGAAAACAACAATATCACTCAAAGAAGAAAACGTTTGGGTACAGCCAGTGCCACTAAAGAAGACATCTATCACACACCATCGAAAAAGGCAAAGGATAAATTAATTGGGCTAGAAGCTGAAACGATGACACCAACAACCACAACAACTGGACGACGCAAAAGTATACTCAAATCGGCCACCACACGTTTAGCTGAAGGCACTCCCAGACGTAGTATACAATTGTCGAATATTGTGGAAAAACGTATTTTCCAGGATGATGAAATCATCTCCACGCCGAAACGTAGTCGTGTCAAGAGAGTCGATCTTGATGCTGCTGAAGATTATACACCGAAGAAGACGGCACAAAAGACACCAGTACGCACACGTCGTGCGAGTACAACAACTAAACAAGTAACCAATATATCGGTTGAATCTGTTGCACCTCCGCTTACGCCGTCACAGAAACTGAAACTAATACGCGCCGGTGAGATCAGTCCCACAATGGAAGAACGTCTTCAGTCGAAGCATCATGCACGCAAATCCGAACTTCAATTAGCACGTGAACAGCTACATGTTTCAGTGGTACCGAAAAGTTTGCCATGCCGCGAGAAAGAATTTGACAACATTTACACATTCGTGGAAGGAAAAATTCAAGATCAATGCGGCGGCTGTATGTACGTATCCGGTGTGCCGGGCACCGGGAAGACAGCCACAGTTACCGGCGTTATACGTACTCTACAACGTCAAGTGGCTGATGATCAATTGCCGGCTTTTGATTTTCTTGAAATCAACGGTATGCGTTTGACAGAACCACGTCAGGCATATGTGCAAATCTACAAGCAACTAACAGGTAAAACTGTCTCCTGGGAGCACGCGCATACACTACTCGATAAGCGATTCACAACAGCAGCACCGCGTCGTGTCACCACTGTATTACTCGTAGATGAATTAGACATACTGTGTAACAGACGTCAGGATGTTGTCTACAATTTACTCGATTGGCCCACTAAATCAACAGCTAGACTGGTTGTAATAACCATTGCTAACACGATGGATTTACCTGAACGTCTACTGATGGGCAAGGTTACATCACGTCTGGGTCTAACAAGACTCACGTTCCAGCCATATACATACAAACAGTTACAAGAGATTGTGACTGCGCGTCTCTGCGGTTCAACTGCATTCAAAGGTGAAGCTGTGCAACTGGTTGCGCGTAAGGTGGCCGCTGTATCCGGCGATGCACGTCGCGCTTTAGACATTTGTCGCCGTGCCACTGAAATAGCTGATACAGCTAATACAAATGAAAAGTGTGTAAACATGACTCATGTCCAGCAAGCACTGGCCGAAATGATAGCCAGCGCAAAAGTACAAGCTATCAAAAACTGCTCGCATCTAGAGCAGCTATTTCTTCAAGCGGTCGTAGCTGAAGTAACGCGTACAGGTGTTGAAGAGACCATATTTATGGGCGTCTATGCACAAATTGAATCTATTGCCGCTTTTATGGGTGCCAATGTACCCACACCTGGTCGTGCGTTGCGCATATGCTCCAAGCTGGGCGCTGAGCGTCTTATAATTAGTGAACACTCGCGCAATGATCTTTATCAGAAGATACTGCTCAACGTTAGCGCCGACGACATACACTACGCACTGCGTGTCAACAACAGCAGCGAATAGATAAAGAGTTAAAATATTTTTTTACAAATTTTAATGTTTTTATTAATTTTAATAGTTTGTTATATTTTAGTAATCACTTAGAAAACATAAATAATGTATCACGATTGAAGATTTTAAAGTACAAAAACGTAAACATGTAAATTAAAGAAAACACAAAAACATCATAACAGTCGTACAACGCCTTTGGCGAGAATACAGAATATATGAAGAGATGGTAACGAAAACGCACCATAAGGCATAGGTAAAAAGCCACGGGTAGCATAACAAGCGTAGCGAACAATGGAATGATTACTGAACTCAGCGCTGCAGTCGCGTCCTGCGCCATAAATTGTGCTGTGCTCGTAGTACCAGGTATTTCGTTGCGCAGTATATGTACCACCAGGTACAGGAATGCAATAATCTCTGCGCAATATGTATTTAGTGTCACAAATATACCAACAATGATGGGATTATAGCTGGACTGGCCAATGTAGCCCGGATTAAGATCTATAGTCGATAAACTATTAGAGTTGCCCTGTAACAGATAATTGTGTTAAACAATATAATTTGGGTACGACTAACTCACTTGATAAAAATGAAACATTTTCGCTATAAAAATTGTCAAGATGATCTTATATATATGCATTTTACGCTCTGAGACCATACGTCCACTGGTGCAGTGTACATCGCAGAGTTTGTAAGTCTCGCACAATACTATCATTATGGCCGGCAGCATCACCACATTGTGTGATTTATGTAGAAGCGCAGATATATAAAGGCAACAAGTCAGATTAGTCTGCAGCATCTGAAACAGTGGGCTCCTCGGCTTAGCATTGTAGAAGTTATTCTTTTTAAATGCACTACTATAGCCTATTATAATAATGACCAGTATGCAACCCCAGAAGAGCGCCAGCATTGGTAATTCTAAACGTCCGCTATAACAATGAAAGTTTTTAATGATTAAATCAAACAATCAAATCACTTACCGCACATAAGCCGTTAGTTGGAAAAACGGCAACTGTCGCTTTAGTCCTTGGAAACAGTAAACCAAAATACATGCGCCACAACCGAAAACTTGTTGCAGAACTGAATTGTAGCTACGCAGCCGAGACCAAAGTATAAAGAGCGAGAATATAACTAAGAACGTTTTAAAGCGAAATGTTTCATCAAAATTCTTTAGCCAGGTCAATATTATAAGCGCCACAATACATTTCCGTTGCTGCCAAAGGCAAAGAGGTATGATGCTGTATAGCTCACGTCCTTCTTGTGCGATATTAGCACGTTTAACATGTTTCTGCATTGTATCGCATGCAGTAAAAACCAGAAGACTGCTGCCCAAATAATACCAACAAAAGCGTTCATATTCAATGTACGAGGATGAACCGACAGTAAAGAAGCGTATAGCTATACCAGCTAGCAATGGAAGCGGAATACGCAGGCTTAACTTTAAACGATATGTGTTTGGCAGCAGCAATGCAAAGAGTGCACGTGAAACATCGATTCCAAGATATATCGACGCAGTAATAGGTATTAGTAGCAGAATGCTATGCAAAAATGAGATTGTGTTCACATAGTTGAATAAGTGAAACCAAATATTTAAAACAAATGCGATAACAAATGATGCAGAAAATTGATGCAATCTTAAGCCACCGTTCAAATGTAACAGATCCTTTGTATCAACGTATAAAACACATAGCAGCGCATGGAGTGTAGTCTGCAAATTAAAAAGGATATTAATTATTATACAATCAAATGAAAGCTCAATTACATTGCATACCATTGTGGTCAGCGATAGGCCAATGAAAATAAAGCCATAGTCAAACTTCACTAGAGAATCAGAAAGTTGTACCGAAATATCACGAGCTACTCGCGCGTAATCCAATTTCGCATTTTGAAATGCAACACTGCTTGCAGTGCCCTTTTTACGTAGAGAATCCAGAATTAATACATGCAGCGAGCGCGCATTTGTATACCATTTGTAGTACTCTAAAATGTGTACAAGGGAGTATGTGAATAATTTCACAAAAAAAGAGAGCAAGTAGTTCTGCTGAAACAAAACTTACGGCTCTTCTTAACATGTTTTGCGCCAAACTTAATTCTAGCACGATTTATCAAATGATAGGCGTTGTAAAAATATGCATACAACTGATCCTCCAATGTTAGCGACTGCAACATTTCTGGTATCAAACAACCAATAGAGGCACTGGGTATCTCAAGAGAGAGTAATATGGACAGCGTAGGTGCTAAATCGATTTGATTGTATTGTTTATCAATGGAGCTTTTTATTTTTTAAGAAACAAATTTCAATCGATGTTATTAATTATATATGCAATATCTCAGACATTACTACTCACTTCGATTTGCTGCAGTTACTACGGTATAGATAGAGCGGTACATGCATTTCCTCTGGCGTATTGCCGCCGTGCCCGCCTCCATTAGCCATGCCATGATCGCCGGTAAGCATAAGCAGATAATTTGGAAAATGCTACAGTAAACACAAAGATAGTAATTTGATTAATAAAATTAAATTGATAATGCAAATTCAAAAATCGTTAGATGATTCGCGCCTGTTTACATATTATTTTGTTTGTATATTACAGTGATAATCCACTACTGTCGAATACAGTACAAACCTTGTGAAGTAGAATTTTTTCAATAACTGCGTCCATTTCATTCAGCTTGTCTTTCATCTTTGGACTTCTGTTACCTTCAACATGACCAATATGATCCAAGCCTAAGTAATGCAATACTAAAAGTGTCCAATCTGTTTGCTCCAACTCGCTACCAAGCACTTTGGTTACATTAATATCACCCTAAATCAATGAAATTGTTTTAAAATTGTAAGTTTTATACACTTATGGATTTAAATGGAATTCCGACTGCAGGTTACCTTGTAGAAATCGTTGACGAAAAACGAATCCAAATTTTCAGCATGTCGTTTAAATTCGCTCGGAAATAATTGTACCCATGTGCGATCACCGGCAAAAGAAATCACATCGCCTCGTTTTTTTAAACGATGCAACAAGGAATCATCCAACTGCTCGGCGTGCCCTAAGTTAAGCACAATGTCTATAAAATTCGATAATGTGCCAGTGGTAATTGATTTCAGCCGGGGCATGGTTACGGTTGGTATGTCCACCTTCATTTTCAGCTTTTCGCAAGCCCCCGTATAAGCTGTCGGCATGCTAGTTGCATTCGGAAAATCCACGCGCAATGCATCGATAAGCATAAGAATGAAAGCTCCATATTGTTTTGCAGGTGGATTAAGTCTAAAACGAAAAAACAACAATTTATAAATACCATCGGCTCACTGATACACATTCTGTATTCTTATTTACATACTTTATGGAGTTAAGTTGAATTGGACGCCTTAAAACGGTTTCAGTTTCCTCCGATTCAACCTTGGAGTAGGACGCCGGAAAAAAGCCAAATAGGAAAACCAAAGCACCACAGATGAAAAGCGTTAGCAAACAAGCGAAATGGCCAATTTGAGCAGGATTTTTGCTCGACATTCTTGCACTGCTATATTCCACATCGAAACAAGATATGATAAAATTAGAAGGGTAGAAGTAGAAGTTTAACTAGTGTTGTAAAGTAGATTAGTAATTTATTTTTTTACATTAAGACACCGATCAGCTGTTTGAGTGCGCAGTTGCAATGTGGGGTGTAGATAAAATGCGAGTATGGTTGCTTGCGTCAGACACATCATATATATTAATCTTTAGCTACAAATTTGATAACAACAACGAAAACTATCTAAAGAGTTTTAACGAAATTACTATTTGTTGAGAAAAAAATACAATTTGAAAAATAAAAATCATGTGAAATAAAAATCATGGCACTGTAAGTATTGCGCAGTCTTCCATCAAAACTTAAAAATGGTGAATTTTGTAGAATGCATTGCTCAATTATCTGAAGCGTTCGTTCATACGATAAAACGCTGATAATCCTGGTGTTACTGTATGCCGCAGAAGCATGGACCATGACAACGGATATAGCATCTTTGACAGTGTTCAAGAAAGATTCTTCGTAAAAATTTTGGTCCTCTTAGAGTTGGCATCGAGTTTAGGACCCGTATGAACCATGATCTGTATGAGTTGTATAAATACTCCAGCGCATAAAATTTTAGCGGCTGCACTGAAGCGTAAGCACTATGGCTTACAACGGAAACCTGAACTTGATTGGTGGACGGCGTCAGAGAGGACGTCCGACCTTTAGATGGCAATATCAGGTCCATGATGACCTGAAGACGCTTCGGATTTCCAGCGACTGGCGCCGGCCCGCACTAAACTACACATAATGGTGCGCTATCCTACGTGCGGCCTTGATCGATAGACGGTTGTGGAGACTCCTAAGTAAGCTTCCATTCATTCTAAGACATGAATCGAATTTCATGTTGATATTGGCTTAATAAAAACGTTTTTTACACATAAACCCAAAATGCGATGGTGAGTTTGTCGGGGGACTAGCTTTAAAAATGGGTGGATATGCCTATTAGAATCTATATATTAGCACAAAAACCCTTTTAAGATGTTTAGCCAAAAAAATAATCGAAAAATTTTTTATATAGAGTTGTGGTTATTAATGAGTAGATGTGCACAAGACGGCAAATTATCGGCTATTCACATAAAAAAAATTTCGCCTAAAACGCAAGAAAAGGACTGTCAGAGTCTGTACACCCAAGTTTAGAACAATTTGATGAAAACTGTGCAACTAGTTTCCGTATAAACAAACATACTAAGAAAGACATACAGACGCACGGACATGTCTAGATCAACTACTTTTGTAATGCTGACTAGGCATTTCTATTCTTTATGGCTTCTTAGACATGGACTTATGGGTTTGTGACAAAGTTAATTTAATAAATTTGAAAGATATATTAAAAAATGGTACTATAATTTCATAATCTCATAATTTCTTAATGGTTTTTGAACGTCTTAAACACGGTATCCTATAAAGTACATATATTCTTGGTCAGATCGACGAGACGTGTCGATGCAGCAATTTCTGTCGATCCATCAACTGATAGCCGTAACCTTTCAAAACAATTATATTTTTCAGATATCGGTTTGATTTTATGAAACCATACCCATCACATTTGTGATATATCTCATACATACTAAAGTATATCTCTATTAGTTATATCCTGCCCTGGAGGCCAAGGATATAGTAAGTTTGTGCAAATGTATGTAAAAGGTAGAAGGAAGCATGGCATGACCCATAAAGCTGAGTCGATCTAGGCATGTCCGTCTGTCAGTCCGTCCGTCCCTCTGTATGTTTGAACAATTGGATCTCAGAGACTATAAAAGATAAAGCTTTGAAATTTTGACTTTTAGATTCACAGATTTCGCAGATTAATTGCATGCAAAATTTTGGATGCCACTTTTAAATTCACGTTTTTCAAGGTGAACCAGCCGAAAAAAATTTTTTTTGTTCGAGTCGAGTCGATATAGCTAAGTTCTTCTGTCCGTTCATTCTTCGTATGTTTGAAATATCTTGGAAACTATAAAATATAGAACATTCAATTTTTGATTCGTATGGTTCTCGCCTTTTGCGTTTCTTACTATTTTCATTCTGGTTTCGCTCAAGTGTGTGTTGTCTGTGTGCGGCTCATAGTGGTTTAAAATAAAAATAAAATATAAACAAAGAAATTATTTTTTCGATTGGTTTACCTTAAAAAAAAGGTGAATTTTAAAGGTATATAGCCGTATTGCGTCCACAACGCCATGGCATCCAAAATGTTGTATACAATTGATCTGCATTCATATAAGAAGAATCTAAAATTTCAAGTTTGACGGCTCTACCTTTTATAGTCTCTCAAGTGGCATATTACACATAGCTGTTCTCTCTTCTTCATTTTGGTTGCTTTATTTTCACCTTAATCAAATGCAATGAACAAAATAACGCCTTTGGCTAACCACTTCCCTCGTTAGCTTATGTGGATGAGACTTTTTTATGTTTAAAAGAAAAAACAATAAATAATTATTTGCCTTAAAGTATGAAATACGGAAAGGTATTTCGAAGTCATGCACTGCAGAATTCGTTCTTGTTATTTTGTTAATATTGTAGAAATTTAACCATAAGATTAACCAATATGAAACGCTTTAATGAGTTTTTAAGTTTCACAAACTAATCAAGCGACCCACGTACGTAATGCAGACGTTTTATCTAAACCGCACTTTATAATATAATGGATCTAACTCATAATAAAAGAATTCATCGCCGGTTGTTGACATAAGTTTTGAAAAAATGGAAGTTTGTGGCACTATTACAGTAAATACGAATTATGAAAAATTCATTGTCAAGTGCTTTCATTGTGGTACTGAAATGGAATTACCCAAATGGCAAGATTTTGTCCTGCACGTAAGGAATATTCATTCCTCAATCGATGACAGTATTTATTATTCACCAAATACGCTACTACCGGAACCGTCAGGATTAGAGGAATACATATCCGATTTGAAACAACCTAAAACTGAGTTCATCGAATATTTGAATGAAGACGAAGAGTTATCACAAGCATTCGCTCTTGAGTCAAAGGTATGATAAGAACTACAATACTCACATTTATTCACCTATCCATTTACTCATGTGAAGAGCACAGAAATGGCGACATCATTATCATCGCCCATGGCTCAATTCGAGCACAATTATAGAGCAAGCGATGATTCCTATGACTCAGCTGACGTGCCAGCCGTTGACGATGCTAATGAGAATACATATGAAGAGCAAGGAGATGACATCCGTAATGGAAGTTTAGAGCCGACAAATAAGGTAAGAAAAAGATAATTTTTAAATCTTTATGTTGTTTAAAAAATATATCGTTTCATTTTAGTTTAATCCTACATTTTACAGACGCAATCCGCGTACCACAACATTCATCGCACTCTACAGAGCACAACAATGTTTGTGGAATCCTACAGATGGCAATTATAAGAACAAAGAGGCAACGGCTGCTGCTTACAAATCTTTAATGAGTGATATGATCACACAAGCAAGTGTTAGATTAACGGAACGTATGTTGTTAACTGCTATAAGAAAGCTACACACACAATTTTCACAATTGTCAAATCACAAATCCAAACGAAGACTCCATACAATAGTTCGAGAGTACTATGAAAGTTGTAAATTTCTGCGAAAAACACTGGATACCAAAGATGAACGAGATGACGTTGGCGTTGATTCTACGGAGCTTAAAATAAAGGTATGTTTAACATGCATGTCAATATAAATCCTACACTATATGTTGATAGACTAAAATGCCTTATTACAGCTAAATTTCACAACGCTTAATGATTTGACTACAAACTTTATAGATCTTTATGCTAGTTTTCCACATCTCTACGAGCCCGATGATAAAAATTTCTTTAATGTAATGGAACGAAAAGAGGCCTATGAAAGCATGGCTGCAGAGTTACAAATGCTAGATAGCAATGATATCTGTGAATATGATACTTATATAGCAATACAAAGTTTGCGTCTGTGGTATCACAAAATGGCTAAGTACAGCGAAAATACAGAAAAATTAAGTAAACTTTGCACTGCTGAACAGTTTTATCTGCAAAAATGTAATTTTCTGCCTTCAAAGCATGTTAAACAACGTCTAATATGTGAGATTTGTCAAAAGCCATATTTCTCCGATCATGTATTGCAAACGCACCAGTTTAGGGAACACAAAATGGGTGACTTACCCTTCAAGTGTACACTGTGTAATCGTTATTTTGATAAACGCGGTGAACTGGTGGTACATAAACAGCGTGCCCATATAGGCAAAGTACACAAGTGCAGCTACTGTGAAAAAGCATTTGCTGTTCATGGAGATTTAAAGTTACATGTAAGAACTCACACGGGAAATAGACCCTATGTATGCGAATTATGCGGCAAATCTTTTCGCATAAAAACGCAGCTCGGCTATCATGTAACTGCCATACACACAAAGGTACGTGCATTCAAGTGTACTATGTGTCCAAAAGATTTCCTTAAGAATCGTGATCTAAAGGATCATATTAAGGCTCATCTTAATATACGTGATAAAATTTGCCCAACCTGTGGCAAAGGCTTTACAAATTCTCATTCATTGATTAGGCATCGACAAATTCATTCAGAAGTCAAGAAATTTGTGTGCACATTGTGTGATGCCAGATTTTCGCAATTTGTTGGCCTCAACTCTCATATGAAGCGCGCACACAAAATTCTGCGAAGAGCTCCGAAGGAAGTAACAGAAACGACAAATCCAAATTAAGAAATAAAATTAGATTATTTAAATGAACAACATTAAGTAAAGTGTCTGTCATTATTTTTAAATAAATGATTATTATCTTAAGGTCATATGGTTATTTCCACGTTACTACGTTATTTCGTTGTTTCAAAAACTTTAAAAATGGGCGGGACCACGCCCCAAACAAAAGATAAGAGTATCTTTTTGGCCGTTTGTCTCTTCGTCATTTTGTGGCAGTGGTGCGCACAATGTTGCGAGAGATAGATAGTATACCATATTTTATTTAGTATTACTTTTAAGTGATGTATAGATAAATCCTAGCGTTGAACAGAAATTTAAAATTTAACTCTACTACTGTTAGGGGAGGGAGAGGGGACACTACTAAAAAATACTCGTGAAAGAAAATAAGACGATACCTAATTTGTACTAATTTGTTTATTTTTTTATACCATTCTACCATAGTGTGAAATGGTATTATCAGTTTGTCTGAAAGTTTATAACGCTTTAAAGGAGACATCGTAGACCGCATAAAGTATATATATTCTTGATCAGCTCGACGAGACGAGTCGATCTAGACATGTCCGACTGTATGTTGTTGCGCATTTTTTGGGCACCAATTTTTATGCTATCCAGTTGAAATTCATAATCAACTTGAAATTCGATATGGCGGCATCTTACACATCTACTCCATCGCTTCATACATATCTACTAGTGGGCGTGTACCACCCACTTTTTGGGGTAGCCCCTATTTAAACCCTTTTTATGTTTTACAATATTATTTTAAATTTCGTGTGAATGGTATTAGAGCTTCGGTTAAACCGAAGTTAACGTTTTTTCTTGTTTTTTTTACTGTTTATTTTATTAAAATGAAGTGAAAACATCTTCCATGCATACCAAGTCATCTTTGATTATCGCAGTTAATTTTTTCAGTTTGTTTGAACGTTTGTGAAGCATTAAACCAAACATCGTAGACCCCGTAGAGCATATATACGTGACGCATTAAAAATGTTTCTGTAACTGTCAAAACCTTTGTTCTCAATTCAAGTCTGAGGTTTCCATCGTAAAGTATAACAATTTATTAGCATAAACGTACTCAGAATATTTCGTCATACGATAACTATTTATGTTTTTTACAGTGACTTGAAAAATATATCTCAGCCAAAAAATGGAATTAACTACTTAACTTAAGACTATTGTTATTGACTAGCATGGTGAGTTTAAACGTTGTCTACATACGCTAAAAGACGAATCAAGAGAAGGTCATACAAAAATAGCTATTGTCCCAGAAAACATCGATACGATAAATAATGAAAAAAAAAATACAGGAACGCTTTGTCCAGAGAGTTAAATTACATAATGATAGGTGACGATTCTTGGATATACTCGTATGCGTCAGAAAGAAAAAGTCGGTCGGCTGAGTTGGTCTTCCAAGACGATCAAGAGCCAATTAAAGTTATCCGTTTTTAAAGTGTTCCAAAGCAAATTGTCGCTTACTTCTTCTGAAGAATTGGGCATGTGGCTATATTACCATTAGAGAATCAAATGACGGTTAATACGTACTGATTTTAAGCGACTTTTCACTACTATTGCGATCACTGCCAAAAAGCAGAAGCAAAAAACAGGAAACCAAACATCCAACTTTAAAATAAAAAGGCACATCAACCTTTTATATATTTCTTACTTAAAATAATTGGATGAATATTTTTCTTCATTTGTTTTCATAAAGATAAAAATTAAAAACAATTTGTTTTTCATCAAGAATGTAGTATTAGGCAACTGCTACTGAATCACTGATATTTACAATATCGAGAAGCAACTGCTACCATTGATTTTTTAGTCGCTGTGCAAAAATCACAATATACAATATATGGTATCCCGAAGTCTTAAATAAATGGAGGAAAAACAACAAAGAGCGACAGAGCAGTTTGCATCATGGCAATACCAGCTCTCACACATTGACTCTTACTTTGGCCTTTTTGGAGAAGGAAATAATTAAATTGCCCGGTAACAAGCGGTACAACCCTGATTTGATATCCTATTAAAGAAAAGTTACTCGATCAAAAATGTACATTGCCAGAAGAAGCCGTTCAAAATGCATGTTTTGGAAATGTTATCTTCACCGTGGGAAAAGTTCAAAACTCCACAACTGACTAAGAGAACGTGTGTCGTCTTATTGTTGTTGTGTAATAATATTGTATTATACACCCTGAATATGACTCTCGATGAAGGTCGAAATATATTGGTGAACAAAACATAAATTGTGTTTTAATTTGAACCTTGAGTTTGCTAAACTACATTGTACGAGGTGTGTTCAAAAGTAAGGTGACACTGTGTTTTTAGGAAAAAATTTGTATTTATTCATCAATATTTATGTTGTTCCCTTCAAAATAATCCCCCTCAGATACAATACACTTGTGCCAATGCTTTTTCCAATCCTGGAAGCACTACGCCACGGTACTCGAAGAAAACAGTGAGCAAAACTTTGACATTTGATCGAACTTGGCGGTCTTGGCTCACCTGGACTCTTCCATTGGGACGATTGGGCTTTGGATTCGATGTCATAACCATATACCCATGTTTCGTCACAGTTATGACCCTTTTCAGCAAATCTCAATCGTTTTTGACGTCATTCAACAGCTCCTGAGTTCAATAGCAGAAAATCGACGAGCACGCAAAACACTTCTAACCGTTATACCTCTCACAAACAAACTAAACATGCTACATAGCTGAAAATGTAAACATATGTTCGTGACGAGTGTACCAACAAAACAAAACAAAAAAATCGATAGTCGAATGTACGTTGCCCGAGAAATTTGAAAAGTTACCTCACTTTTTGTACATACCTCGTACAATACAAAGGTCATTAGCAAACAAATTATAGGAAGCAATTTATATGTGAGAACATTCTTTTCGGATTGGTTTGTGTGCATGCAATAGGGTCTTTAATGTTCGTGAAGAATATTTTGAAAAGCTACATAATCAATTTTAGGGAAAACTTCATCGAAACTTGTCGATTCAGTCGTGTCCGTCTTAAAGTTATTACTCATTTTTTGGGTATCAATTTTTAAGATTTCCAGATATAACCGGGCACTTATTTTTATTGTAGCCAGATTGACATGCCATGTCTACATTTTAGGGTAGACTCCGTACAAACGCAACACTTTGTGATTTTGCATGAAAAACGTTTTTATTAAAGGCAAAATAAAAATGTATATGCAGGTTTCTTATGATCTAGGTACGGACGGTACCTAGACTTCCTTTATTGCAGTCAAATAGAGTATCCATGTTAACGCGCCATGCCCATTTTTGGGGTAACCCCATACAAACCATCTGCCATCTGCACTTTTGCCTTTTTGTATAAACAACTTGTTTATTTATACTCTGTAACCTATATAGGGTAAAACGGTACATTAAGTTTGTACAAACGTGTGTACCAGACAGTAAAAGGCGTGGCGGACCCTATAAAGTATACATATTATTGATCAGCATGGAGGACGAGTCGGTATAGTCCATCTGTCCGTCCAACCGTCTGTTTGATCGAACAGATCTTGCAGATTATAAGAGATGGAGACATCAAATTTGTATATTTATACTCTACTTTTCTGTCTTCAGATAAATACGAGTATTATTAAAGTGAGTTTATGTATGAAATATGTATTGGTTTTGTTGTTATTTACGCTACGAGCGCCAATTTTGGTGTTTCTTAGATAAATAATAATAAAATATTCCTCATAGGTCCAGATCGGGCCTCAACCAGAAGAAGCCTCATATATATTTGCCCATTATTTTTAAGTTTTTTTTTATACATTTGTACCAATTTTGAAATTTTTTTTTTTCATTTTTTTTTTTTTTTTGTAAGCTAGAAATTTGGCGTAAATCACATCAATCCTTACAAAATATTTCATATATTAGTTCTGATTGTTCATCAATTCTAAGAAAATGTCCCGCATATGTTCAGATCGGACCATTAAAGAATATAATCAATTGTTCATATAAGAAGCTTTAAAAAAAGTACAGGGTATCTCGAAGTCGAGGACAGTCGGCTGCGGTGTACTTTCTTGTTATTTTTTTACCTGCTAAGTACACAACTTGAAACTTTGTGTGAATGGTAGTAATGCTTCGGTTCCACATAAAGATTTTTCTTGTTTTTTGTGTTTTTTTTTTTAATTCCTTGCTACTTTAAATAGCTAGGTATAAATATAGTTACATATCGTCCCAAATAGGAGCATGGGTAAAAATTCAGTTGTTTGAATCGTATTGTCGTCAGCGTTAAATGTGGTTGGCGTTGTATCCAAGACTTGTGTCTAGCCACCCCTTAGGGCCGTTTTCATGACTAGTTTTCAATTTCACGACTCTTATTAAGCCTATAAACGTAACGCCGAGTTCGGCGAGCCGATAAATTTATCAGAAATTTTTGCAAAGTGACCTGCCACCTCGATCGATAAAAAACCAAAGCAAAATGAAAACAAACAAAATTGAAATTTTGTATTAAAATTTTAAATGCAAACGTGCACATTATATTCATAGATTGGCTCGAATTTTTCGACAGCGGCGGCGCTCACTCTCATCCATTTTTATTCTGCTAATTTATAATTTTATTGTGTTTACGTTTTTGCAATTGGACTGTCCACCTCTTCAAATAATCACCAGGGCTGCTCAAAATTGATTTATTATAATTGTGAAGTCGTGACATGCTCTACTCAATATTATTCCGCCTATAGCATATCTTGCCATTTCGCATTTTCTTATTTATCGGTAAGTCGTGAGAAAGGCACTTACAGAGATACTACCAGTTAACGAATCGTGTTTATTGCTTTATTAACACTTTGACATTTGCTTTCATTGCAATGCAGTGTTGGAAAATAAGACATTAAAAGTTTACAAATAGCCATATGCAACACTGCTGATTCTGCCATCAGCTGTAAGTTACTCCAGCGGCCAAACTATGCCTTTGAAACCCAGCATTTTCATTTTATAAATGTGTTACAAAATTTTTCCAAAAAATGGAGATGTGTGGCAGAATTTCTGCAAGCGATGATTTCAAGGATTTCACATTGCAATGTTTTTACTGCACCACCGAAGTAAAGATTAGCGATTGGCGAGAGTTTGTTACACACGTACGAGAGTACCACAGTGCTAGCGTCACCTCGGAACCTCAAAGTATGGAAACAGATGAAAATGAAAATGCACAGATAGAAACAATTAAAGAGGAAATTAAGGAAGAAAGAATTGCCGAGACTGATTGCTTGGATGAGGAATTAATCGCGTTTTTTAATGAAGATAAGCCTGACACCGTTGAAGACGTTGAGCGTGAGGCAACAACAAAACAGACAACAGTACAAGAGGAAGCAGCGCCACAAACTTATATTGATGAATATGTCGAATTTAATGCGGCTGCTGTTAGTGATGACATCAGTGAACAAGAGGAATCGGAATTACCATTACAAACAGCTTCAAACCCAACATCTGCGGACGAAGCGGAATATTCCTTTGAACCCATATATAAGGTATTATACAATTTACATTCAGTTTTTGATTTAAATACTTAATTTTTGTGTGTTTTAGTTCAATCCTTCGTTTAATAGAAAAAATATGCGTACGCTGCAGTTTATTAAATTGTATAAAGAGTATCCGTGTCTGTGGGATCCTCAAAATGATGATTACGATAATGATGAAGCACGCAATTCGGCGTACACCGCTTTGAGTCAAAAAATACATCAAGATCTTAATATAATATTAAACGACATTTGTATGAAATCATCTATCAGAAAGCTAAATTGTCTCTATTTCAAAGAGTCAAGACTTAGGCAAGATCAAAACTACAAAGAAAATGTTACGAGAACGCGTCATTATAATGCTTGTAGTTTTCTTGCGGTCGCTGAAGAGGAGGAAGAACGTATTAAGCAAAGTCCTATTAAGGTAAGTACGACTATACATACATATACACGTAGGGTACATATGAAGAACTTTACATTCCTTTGTGTATAAAATTCAAATACATTTAAATATTTTCTATTGCTTTGCAGCTAGAGTTCACAAGTCTGAACAAGTTAACAACTGATTTCATCGATTTGTACGCCTCTCTTCCCCTTCTATACGATGCCACACATAACGACTACACCAACATGATAGCACGAAAACAAGCCTACGAAACGATGGCATATGAAATATCTATGTACCATGTCGATGCAACAGAAGATGATGTGTATCAGACTATACGGTATTTGCGTGTTTGGTACAACAAGATGGTTTCGATGATAAAACATTCAGAAACTGCAGATATATGCAGATCAGAACTGTTGTACATTGAGAAATGCAACTTTTTACCTTTGGGAAAACTACGTAATTGCTTTCCATGTGACATGTGCACGACTCGTTTTTACTCAGATCAACAATGGCAATCGCATATGTTTAAAGTGCACAACATCGGTGAATTGCCGTACGTGTGTCTATTCTGTAAACGCCGATTCGATAATCGTACTGATATGAACATTCACAAAACTCGCGCGCATCTTGTTAAAAGTCATTTGTGTAAATACTGCCAAAAAGGTCATGCCACCATACATGATCTCGCGCTACATGAGAGAACGCATACGGGTGAAAAACCATTTGTTTGTGATCAGTGCGGCAAGGCGTACCGTTCGCAATTTCAATTGAGTTACCATATTAAAGCTATACATGCCAAGAATCGGGATCAAAAGTGCGATCTCTGCCCTAAAGCATTTTATCGGAAGCGGGAACTGGTTGACCATATGAAGATGCATATGAACGTCCGCGACAAGATCTGTGAGATATGTGGAAAAGGATTTACCAACTGTCATTCGCTAATAAGACATCGGAAGGTCCACATCAAGAATACAGACACTGTGACAAAAAAAATTGGTAGACCAAGAAAACACAAATTATCATAATGAGCCATTTTTTTTTAAAGACATGTAATGATAAATTTAAGCAACCCTATAATTTTTATATATATACAAGTATAAAATTATTAATTTGACTTGCACAGATTTTAATGCAACCCTATCAGAGAGATTAAAAAATTTTCCAGGGAAAGATTCGACATCACTACCACTGGTTTCAGTAAATTATTAAATTAATTAATTTTTCTCTTTGAATTTTGTTGAGACATATAATTAAACACAATTTTGACTAACATCAACGTATAGAGCTGAAATTAGATGTACATCTTGACTCCATGGATATATATTATTATGTAACTTTTGAAAGTTAAATCTAAATGACTTCCTTAATGTTGTAGCTTAAATTGAATAAAGTATCGAAGAAAGTTAGTAGCTTTTTGATAGCTAATTTAATGTTGCGAACCCTAGATAAAATTTCAAATATACAAGATTTTTTTGTTTATGCATTTAAACAGATTTGGATCAAGCTCGTATAAGTAATAAAGAGATGATTCAAATTGAAATAATGAAGCGATAACAAATTTTTCAAGCAAATGCTTTTATCTTTTCACCATGCCGTTTGTAGCATTTTTGATATCACACGGTACAAATGCTATTTCTTACTGTTCACGCATAGTGTGAAAAAGGTATTAGCAGTTTCTCTGATAGTTTGTACCACATTAACGAAGCCATTGTTAATCCCTGTATGTATTCGGATATATATTCTTGATGACCCTGTTCCCATAGGTTAATATGGTATATAAACTTTGTACAAATGTATGTAACGGGCAGACCATATAAAGCATCAAGAGAAGAGCCGATATAGACATGTCGTCTGTCCGTCCTACCGTCTGTTTGAACGAACCGCATTTGGAGACCATGAGAGATAAAGACTTCAAGTTTGGATATTTAGACTCTATTCTCTCTTTAGAGAAAGCGTAAACCACCTCCCTATTATGTGTGGCCAGCATACAAAAATGACCGCCATTTAAGAGTTTTACTCAAAAATGTTGTATTTGTTTTGCATTTACCTAGAAACACCAAATTTGGTGTACCTTACATCAATCCTAATTATATATCCCCATGCAATGTTGCGCCCATTTTAGGATTTTGGAAAAAATTTTATTGTTTTTGTGATCAATGAAGCTAGAAATGAAAAAGTTTGACTATCTTACGTCGAACAAGGCTATAATAAGTTTGGGTAACAGGCAGAAGGCGGCTTGGTAGACCCCATAAAGTTTAAGTATATTTTTATGCTATCCAGTTGTAAATTGACACATACACTTATTTTTATTGTAGTTAAATAGAGTATCAAGATTGACTGGCCACGCTTAGTTTTTGGGGTAATCCCCAAAAAATTTCTTACAAAATCTAAAAATGGGGGCCAGGCTTATATGGGGCGTCCCTTTAAATAGACGTTCTTTTAACTTTTGGCTCAGCAAGCAAATTACAATAGAAGTAAATCTCTGTCTCGAAGTACGATGATAAAATAGTAAATGGTTCCGGTTCTGCTGTATGGCGGATCAGCTTGGACGGCTAAAGCGATTTTGGAAGTGTTCGAGAGATCGATTCTTCGTAAGATTTTTGTTCATGTTAAAATTGACGTCGAGCTTAGGACCCGTATGAACCACGAGCAGTATGAGCTGTATCATGAGATTGACACATTCCAGCACAAAAAGTTGCAGCGTCTTATCCTAATAAACTCCGAAGCTACGGCACTAAAGGCTTGCGACGGAAACGTGAACCTAATTGGTGCTCAATGGCAGAGAGGACGTCCAAGCTTATTATGGGATAACCAGGACCAATACACCGTTGTAGTGCCATTTTAGTAAGTCTCTATCTCTTTTTCATACATTTCTTCTACATTTCGTGAAACTCTCATGTCATTGCCACCTTATAATTTTTATTGTGAAATAAAGTGACATTCTGTTAGCGCCAAATTTGAATTCGAAGTGATTTTCTGTTTTCAATTTTCAACTCTGGAAGCAACGAAATATCTATGAATTGACCCAATTTTGCCGTCTTCTGTGATTTCATTTTTATTTATATTTTATTTTTACATTTTTGACATGTACTTTTGCTGATATGTGCTGCCCCTCGTTTCTCATATCTTCAAGGTGGGAGCATTCATCTCATTCCATGATATTGTAAATATCGCATAAACAATATTTTTAAAATTTCGTGAAATTAGTAATTTCATGAAATATGTCATAGAAAGTAGAAACATGTAAGTGGTATTTTTATAGCTTTAAAAACATTATGACGTCTTATATTTGGTGTGATGGCTCTGAATTACTTTATTTCTTAATATACCTATTTATTTTAAAAATATCCAAAACAAAATTATGATTTGAAATGTTTAACGACATCTTTGATGCCATTAAACATTCTTAGATGTCATTCGTTATTGTTGGTTAGACCGTCGTAGTCGATTTTGATTAAATCAATATACACTTTTATAAATGCAATTAAATAATTGAAATCAACTAAATCTTAAAACGCTAGTAGATAGTGAATATATTCAACTTACCATGTTATAAACCATAAAATTTATGATTTGTATGAGATTACATTTGCAAATAACAATTTTAACTAGAAAGAGGCTGACGAATTCAAACAAACTGAAAGAGGTTTTTGTGACACCTACGGGTTAGACTTGTGTCCGAATTGGGGTGAAAAAGATTTCCGAGCTACACCGGAGTAAGTTAAATAAAAGCTTATATAAAAAAATAAAACTAATAAAACTTTATCAAAAAATATTCTAAATAAACATAATTACTTACTTTTTTATTGAAAATTTAATAAACATATCACAAACCCAACAACTGAATGGATAATAAAACTTTCTGGCAACTCTGGTAGTCGGTTGTGTATTTGCTGATTTTGTGTATTTGCGTAAATTAATGTTGTGCGAAAAATTGAGATTTTAGTTAAAACAATTTTTAAAATTAATTTGTGCTACGTCCGTGGACCACCTGCAATCGAAATATACTAAAGGTACATTGAGAAAAGCGTTTATTTTGTATGTATATCGAATGTAAACAAAACATCTACAGGCAGCCAGCTGACCTAGTGCTCTTCTTCTTTTAGGCCTGGGCGAGCGCAACGTTGCCAAAGAT
Organism: Leucophenga montana; assembly: GCA_035044765.1. Classification (NCBI taxonomy): domain Eukaryota; kingdom Metazoa; phylum Arthropoda; class Insecta; order Diptera; family Drosophilidae; genus Leucophenga; species Leucophenga montana. Next base: position 84,388 of record JAWNNQ010001328.1, on the reverse strand, counting down.
TTTTTTAGTTTAAATACGACGACAATGGACGGGCTAAACGATGATTGTCTACTTCGGATACTATTTTACATCGATTTGCGCGAACAATTGATATTGATTCATATGCATCCGCGCTTAAAGGCGCTAATGCCATTTGCTTGGCGTCATCAGTACAAGAAACTCGATCTCTGTCTGTTTAGTTCAGATTTTCTCCCGGAGGATTTTGACTATTTACTGGGAAGCATTAAAAATACTGTGCGTGAAATAAGATTAAAGAGTATTAACGCTACAAAATTCGACGTGGTCCTTTCTCACGTATTTCCTAATGTGGACGATTTCCGATTTAGTCTGCGACAGCCACAGATACTAAAGGATGAAGCTATAATCAATATGGCCAGATCATTTCCAAATTTGCGTACTTTTAGTCCACACGGACGATTCAAAGGTGACTACTTTACAGAATTCAACCATTTGGAACACCTTACGCTCTCCTATTGCAGTAGTAAGTTTACCGTAGAGAACTTTGCGCGTATAATACAAAAATTTCAGCTAAAGACACTTAAACTGGATATTTTCGAACGGAAACATGTGCAGAGGTATGATATACCCGTGGATCGACTCTTGAAGCTTGAATATCTAAAAGTATATTGCGAAGAATTGGAGTGGTTCGATGTAAATTTGGCTCAAATGCAGAATCTGAAAGAGCTTGTTGTAACGTGCGTGGATCAACTAACGCTGCAACAATTGTGTCACAAGCTACTGCGTTCGGGACGCTGCAATATACGCTCGCTGGAATCCTGCAATACGGACAACGCAGTGTCAATGGTGTTTAACAGCAATCTGAACGTTGAACGATTGAGCATTGTAACCGATTCAAAGCTCTTGCACCAGGCTGATCAGATAAATTTTCAGCGCTTCCAGTCATTGCGTGAACTCTATTTTAACGTCTGCTTCATTGGCGAAGAGGCTAATTTAACTCACATGTTATACAATATACCGCAGGTGGAAGTACTTAGTCTAGAAGAGTGTGATTGTCTGTTTACCGACTACTTTATACTAGCGGAACGCATTGCTGAGGGTAGAACAAAACGTTTAAAATTGAATCTGTGGCATAATATCGCAAATATGGATGGTAAGGTGCGTACTTAAGCATATTTATTAGACGCCATTCAATTGCATAGTAAAAAAGGGGCGCGGTTGGCCCTAGGCATACAGGTGCCACCAAATTTGGTATTTTTTTGCTTCTTACTTCGGCTATAGGGTCCGTTAACATAGGGATCTATCGGTGTCCCCATAAGGTACTTATGTCTTAATCTCATCGATGGGAAAATTCTATCTTGACAAATCAGTCTATCTCCATCTCACTTAGAATTCAGAAAATAAAGTGTTTATGTAAACTCAGTATTGCTTGGGCATCGATTTCCCCTAATGTGACACTTTCTGCCCTAGGTAAACTATTAGAAATTGTTTTTTAAATCCCACATTCTAAAGATACGATATAGTATTTTAATGAGTTCACACTTCAAATCATAAGTGCAAAAATCGAAATTATTGCCTTTTCTATAAGACTTTCTCAAAAGAGTGCAGAGAAAGAAAATGAATTCAGAAATCTATAAATAAAAATACCACACCTTTCATCATTATTTTGTATGTCGCCAGATATTTTCAGTAAATTTCATTGCTCAACGTAAGTATCAAATCTCAACTTTCTCATAGATGCTGAGATATGACCAATTTGTTTTCTCAAGTGGGGCGTGGCACCGTCGTTTCTCCAGTAGTTTTTTTTCTTCCAGTGCCCGTTAAATACTCCGGGCCCGGGTTCGTTGGGATCGAATTTTACATGAGTGCAGAGCAGTTGCTTGGGGCATGTTATTGTTTAGTCCTGCGCCCAGATCTTTCGCTCAACGATCCTGGATATAGCCATGTCCGTCTGACTAGAGAAGGCTTAGAGAAACAAAACTCGCGGTACTCTCTAGGTACCGGACTGCTACAAGTGTAATATTCCGGGTATGTACGTTGAACTAGAAGGGAACTAGCAATTACAACAAAATTATACATTGCAGTCTCAAGCAACATGGAACTACTGAACATCGGATTTTGTTTACATGGTTATTATTTTTTTGTTTGAAGAAATTTATCGAAATATGGAAAATTATGCTAAATATTAAATAATAATGGATAAAATGGCCCAATATGGAATAATTCTTATCAAGTAGTACAAAGAAATGATGGAAATGCTCAAAGGCGTGGCCAATGGCGATGGTGATAGCGCGCTTTATTTAGCCTAACATGCTATGCATGCTGAGATTAAATTAAATTATAGTGTTGCAAACCACAATATGCAATAAATTTACGTTTTTCACAAATTTCTCAAAGTAACCATGTACAAAAATGAAGCCACAGAGATTGTGACCGGCATAGTGTCTAATAATACAAACACAACTGACATGATTTTCTATAGACAGCTGATTTGTGACCGGCTATTATGCGGTTTTGCTAGTTCCATTCTAGTTCTCTATATGTAAGCGGCCTATAACATAAAATTTTATAACTCCAAATGTTTTATAGTTTGGAATTTTTTATACCATTCACAAATAGTGTGAAATGGTATTATCAGTTTGTCTGAAAGTTTGTAACGCATTAAAGGAGCCATCGTAGACCCCATAAAGTATATATATTCTTGATCAGCTCGACGAGACGAATCGATCTAGCCATGCCCGTCTGTCCGTCAGTATGTTGTTGCGATTTTTTTGGGGACAAATTTGTATGCTATCCAGTTGAAATTTTGCATAATATAGTATCAAGATTGATCTGCCACGCCCACTATTTGGGGTAGCTCCCATACAAACCTACTGCCCACTTGTGACTTTTTTAAGAAAAATTCTTTATTAAAGTCTATATTAGGTTGAAATGCAATGTGGTGCCTTTTTATGGTCAGCCGCTTAACATACATAAACTAACGGGTGTGGCCCGCCCACTATTTGGGGTGGCTCCCATACAAACCTATGGTCGACTTTTGACTTTTTGTAAGAAAAACTTTCTTATTAAAGTCAATATTAGGTTGAAATGCGATATGGTGCCTTTTAAGAAACAGCCGCTAAACATACATAGACAATTGGGCGTGGCCGCCCACTTTTTGAGGTTTTTTTTTATGAAAAAATCCTTCATTTAGATCAATATTAGCTTGCAATTTGATTTTGTGGATTTTAATGGACAACCGCTTCATATACATATACAAAGGGGCGTGTCCCGCCCACTTTTTGGGGTAGTCCCATATAAACCCACAGTTCACTTTTATGCATTGGTATGGAAAACGTCAATATCAACTTGAAATTCGATATGGCGACATCTACTACATCGCTTCATACACATCTACTAGTGAATGTGTACCACCCCCTATTTAAACCACTACTTTTATATATTACAATACTATTCAAAGTTTCGTGTGAATGGTATTAGAGCTTCGGTTCAACCGAAGTTAACGTTTTTTCTTGTTTTTTTTTTAATATTAGCTATAATTTAATAGTGTCCCATGACTTGCCTTACAATTTTTTTAGCATACTTTGTTATGTAGTTTGTAGAAAAAAAACTGTTAACGCAAATTAGTGACTACTACGAAAAAAAATATTGCATGTATAGGGTATAACTATGGTGAATTTATACTTAAAGTGACGTATTCCCATCAGCTGCGCTCTTTTTCATCTCTTATTTATCATTTGTCTTACTCTTTTTTATTTGTCGCGGATTGGGCATTTCGTTTTTTGTTTCACGCTCAAATCTTTTTAGATAGTCACCATAGCGTAATACGTCGCCTTATAAATAAATCCACCTTGATATAATATAGAGAACCCCGACTATAGCTCTTTTTTGTTTTTTTAGTTTTATATTTATTCGTTCTATTTTTTCATTCGGTTGATTTTATTTCAGGCTTGTTCCTTTGTTCTTATTCGCAGTTTGTTGGTTTTATTTTTTGTTATCTTTTGTTTGATTAGTTGTTTATTTGTTCAATAAATTTCGATATGGTGGCTGCAAATGGATAGACGGTATTAATATTTATCTTTCTGAACATTTGAAAGACGAAATGACACATTTAGGAGCTTGTGAAAGGTATTAATGCTTCGGTTCTACTGAAGCTAGGCTTTTACCTTGTTTTAATGTAAATATATATTTTTTTTATTTACATATTTCAGAGTGTCCAAGTAAATTGGCATCAATGCGGTCATAGCGATCTGTTGGAATTTTTAACTGACGGACTTTCCAACGAAATCAGCTTTGAGCCTATAAGAATTATTTTTGGATAAATCACCGTTTAAGACTGGAGTGCTGCCCACATAAGGTATATATTCTCATTTTGCAACACTGCAATCAACACTTTTCATGCCAAGGTTGGCAGCCCTCAAGAGAAGAAGCGCGGTGGTGGAAGAATAAAATATAATGAAAAATTAATAAAACTTATTTTAAGTCTTGTAAATACGTATAAATAGTGAAATTAAAAACTGCGCAATAATTACTGCATTTATTGTCAAAATTTGTTACTTATTTTGAGGAGATATCGAAGTTCTTCAGCAGCTGTGAATTTCGACATCTCTTTCTTCTATGTGTGTGTCGCCTTTGCTGTCTGCATTTTTTTTTTTTACGCAAAACAATTTGCTAAAGTATTGAAGTGCAGAGTGCTGCGGTGTGGACAAAAACCAGAGAGAAACCGTGTCGAGTGAACGTCGGGAGGGAGAAGACGATACGAGCACGCACAACAACAAGAACACGACTAAAAGCAGCTGTACAACAACAATAACAGCCTCAACGACATCGATATGGCTAATATGATTAACAGTCACAATAACAACAACAATAGCACAAACAATGGAAACGGAGGAGGAGGTGGTACTTACAACAGTCTACCTAGCGGCTCAGGTGCTGCCGAAGGCATACAAATCCAGCATCTACGAGATGTCTGCAATATGCTGAGTAACGCTGCTATTGTGCCAACTGGCGAACATGCCTATGATCACATTATAAAAATGATGCGTGGTTTGGATTTACAGGACGACGGTATTGTGATGAATCATAAAATCAAGTCTATTGAAACCGACTTCTGCAATATAGTGCGCGATGAGTCGATGCTATGGTAAGTTATTAGTTTTAATGCTGACCTTGCCGGGTTATTCAAGTTTAAGTAAGTATGTATGTATACATATGTAATTAATTGTGAACGTACGTTTATTTGCGTACTTCATTCTCTCACACAGCGAATCCATGGAGTACATTAATGACAAAGCTTTGGCCGATGGAGACACTGCGTTGAAGTTTGCTATGCTCTTTTCTTCACGAAATTTTGACGCACTTGCAATGAAGGAGACTAAAGTGCGCAGTGCCATGTTGAAGATTTTAGAGACGAACTATATTAATGCGGATGCGTATCGTTTGCACGATAGAAATCGTCTATATAACTCAATTACTTTGCTAGGCGAATACTATCACCGTGTACGTTTAGCCGATAATTCACCTATAACAATTCTGGGTGAATCACTACTTACTTTAATTACACGTGAATTAGGCGAGAAACGCGACATTGAAGCACGTTTGGCTAGATTAGTATTGTCACAGATAACACTGAATGGCGATATAATGCGCGTGCGGCACAAAGCTGAGCTGACGAAGCTGCTGTTTCACATACGCCGTAACCTCATCGAGCAACCGGCACTGAAGTCGACTGTGAAGGCTTTACTGATAATGACGCTTGACTTATTTTATAGTAATTTCACAAATCTTGGTGCACAATTGGAGGAAATGTATACAAAATACTTGATACAAGGTGAAGAAGATGAGGATAACAACAACTGCCAAGCACAAATTCATACACTATTGCCGCCGCAGCAACAGCAGCCGTCACATAATTATACACAAAACTCATCCCAACATCAAGCACCAATAGTGTTACAACAAGCGGAGCACCTGACACAATCGAATGTTGCAGCTGCGCAGAGTGCTGGTTATGAAAATGGCGTTTTTGGAGGTAATGTCGATAATGCGCATGATTCATTTGAAGTGCAACCGTCAACAAAAAAGTGGAGCGAACAAGTTTGTGAGGATTCATTTTTTGACGAGTTCGTCGATGCCGAGCCAATTAGTAGTGCGGATACGACCGGAAGCAATGCCGACGATCTTGGTTCAGAAGTAAATCGTTCAGAAGATAATGCACGCAGTTCACGACGTGCCTTTCAGCCGCGTAGCTCTCCGCGCCCGTTAAAACAGCACAATAACCATAAGAATGAGTAAGTTCACATGCTTTTTTTTCGTTTTTTTTTTTTTAAATACGTGTATTTTTACAGAAACAATGCTCAGGAACACAGCCAAGTGGCTAATGAAGATCGGGATGAGAGTAAACCACTACCTCGTTGGCGAACACCACGTTTTAATCGCCGCGACAATGATACTGGCAACCAGTACAACAACGGGCAGAATCAGAGACGCTACAGCAACAGTTTTGATGACGACTTTGATCAGCACAGTGTGCGCAGCGAAGGTGGCAGTTTAAGATTGTACAGCATAAACGATCGCATGAAACACTCGCATGAACGCTTTGAGCGCAGCACTGGTGGCCCCACTAACAACTATAATAATATTGTCAACTCAAATTGGGATCGCCAGTCGCAGCGTGATGATCGCAGTGAACGTTCCTATGTGAGCAATTACGAGAGGGGTAACTACAAACGTGGTGGTGGCAGCGGTGGTGGTGGACGTTTCAATAATCGGAATAATTACGACAAACCACCACGCTTTCAAAAGCAACATTACAAATATGGCAGCAACAGTAATTTGGATAATCTAAAGATACATAGCGAATCATGGCGTCGTTCAAATACAAGTGTACACAATGCAAATCAAGATGAGAATAATTCATATAATTTCAATGGACCCGATTCGGAAAATCGTAGCTCTTCGAGAGCTCGTACGTTGCCAAGACCAGCGAAATCGCACATGGATGGTGGAGGTAACCAATCCAAGCATGGCAGCCACTTCCAACATAGTCACAGTCCTATCCATGTGGCTGGCGCGGTTGGAACTGATGGTGGTGGCGACGGTAATCATATGCAGCAGCAACAAAAACGTTACACACGTAATTACAATGCTCGCTACAGCAGTCAAAGCAGTTTGGCAAGCGAGACGTCGAGCATATTGGATCGTCGTAACCATCATCATCAACAACATCAGCGGCATCGAAACTTTTCGCGTCGTACACCGAATGACAATAACGAGCAGCAACAGCCGCAAGCTTCACAGCAAGCTCAAGCACAGTCATGGAATACGAAGAACGAAAGTGAACTTGTACGCAACGCGGCACAACAAACAGCCAAATACATGAACTATTTGTCATCGCAAAAATGAGAGGAGTTATCGCCAACGAAGGCATTGGCGACCACAAACAACAAACGTCGCGCTAGGCATAAAAGAAGGAATCGAAAAGGCAAGCGCAAACCAATACCCACGCGGCCGCCGGACTGCAAGGAGTGAGGGTCAAATGTTTGGCATAATATTGTGCTCAAATACCAAGCAACTTTTCAAAAATACAAATTCTAAACTTTTAGTCTAATTTACCCGCATAGTTTATTTGCAAATTATAATGCCCAAATTTTTTCTATATTTACAATTTTCTTTAACTTCAATAATAGTTTTGCAAGTAGTTGTTCTAATGATGTATTTTTGTATATGCATGATCTTTATTTTAACAGTTATTGCTCAAAAATATTTAAACTTTCGTCAGTCACAGTTATTGTATTGTAAATAATGTAAAGCAAATTTCTATGTGGTAAGATCTACGCCCCCACTTGCAGGACTCTTGTCTCTTCCTTGGGTCAGAGTGATCATCCTCTTCATGTTACACAAAACTAAAATGTTAAGAAAAGATTTATACATTTATATTATACACACGCCCATATATATATATATATTTGGTAGTTTAATATTTTACTGTTGTTGTGAGGAATTGTTGAAATTTAAGATAATTAACAACAAACAAGTATACAATTGAAGAGCAGGCGTAAAACTAGTTTGTAAGCATTACAAAGATTACATTTTCTAACAATCTTATGTGTTTAAGTTTTATCAATAAAAAAAATATGCAAAAACAAAAAAAAAAATTAAATAAATATTGTACAATTTAATATACATATAACGACTTATATTTCAACAGAGATTCTTTTTCGATTTTTTTGATAGGAACAAACACACATAAATATTTGGAAATTTGGACCAGATGCGGAACTTGCCAACATATTGAGTGAATGATATACATACATATGTAGATACTTATTGCAGATCTAAAATTTATTATTTTTAGTGCTAAAATCTATAATGTGCAGATGGACAAGTTTGACTTGACCAAGTATTCACTGCTGTTTCTTAGCTTGCATAAAGCTAGGAGTACATACATATTTTTGTTATATGTACATTGTATTCCTTATTTAGTTTGCTCCTTTGACGCTTGAACGAGTACTTCGTATTGCGGAACATTTACCTCACTTCCCCGATATGGCATGTACAAGACGCCATGCGAAGGATGTATTTTGCCGAGAAGTGTGACGCCCTTGTATTGAGCGCGTCCAGTATACAGATTTTCGCCCTGTTCTGTGTAACCAGTGTTTATTGCCCGATCGGGCACATCTCCTGAATCCTCCGCTATCCACTTACAGTCTACATCCACTAGAATTTCAATATTATCATGCACCAAATGTGCTTGACAGGCAAAGGACAGATATGCTCCCTTTTTCTTGGGTACATAGCTGGCCGGAACTAGATCATCTTTGAAATATGCACGTGCAACATATGTATCATTGCCATCTGGGTCGGTACCAACTTTAATAGCACCGTGTGGTATAATTGGTGGCACATTCCTCGCTGATAAATCCAGTGGAATCCACTGAATTGTGTTGACCGGTGGTGGTAGATCATCTTCTGCTGTACGCTCTCCAAAATTTAAGTAAATACGATGAATACGCTGCGGATGACATATCGAGCGACATTGCGGGCAAGTTTGGGAGCGTTCCATCCAGCGATTGATACAGTGAAAATGAAATAAATGACCACAGCTGATGGTGCAGTAAACATTGTCGTTGGCATTGTAGAACTCGTTGCAAATACTGCACATTACGTTTAGCGCAGCAGCAGCCATTTTATTTAATTTAATTCAGAATCTTTCCTCCTTTTTATTGTTGTTAGTTACAAATTCTTTGAATTTCAATGACGAACTATTCTTTTGTTCTTTATGTTATGATTTCACCACTGAAAACTGTTGAAAAAAAAAATAATCATTGTATGTGGATGGTATCGACGACTTCATTGTGCGCTGTAAATGTTATAAAATAAATAATATTTGCTATTTGTACGCACTTTATATGTTAATATATGTACATATGTACATACATATGTCTATTTAGTATATTAATAAAGTTAAAACTATACATTTTGTAAAATAATAAATTGTCAATTAATGTAAATAAAATTTTAATTATAAAGAAAAATTCACTTCAATTTAAGAGAAAACTGTAAGTTAATACACATCTGTACATTACATGCATTAATTACGCATTACAGAAGAATTCCATGGGTATTACCGATTCAAATGAGTTAAGTAAAATCAATTTACAGTTGGTTCGTTTGACTAGTTTGGGAAATTGTGTTTACATACGTATTGAAAAAAAAATTCATCGTGTCAATTACTAATATATTGAATATAAATCAATTTATTTGTGTACGTGTATAAATATATATTGGCTTACAAATATTAAATTAAAACCAATAGGCCACATTCTTCAAAAATAGTGCACTATGTTGATGAATAGTGATGGCTAATGTCATCTGAATATATTTAGGTGTGCTGGTAAACATTTATTGAGGACTCTTATCATTGGTGACCCAACTGCACTATATAGAAAAATTATTATACACTGTTTTTTTTCTTTTCTTGTATTTTACTACCCTGTATCGTAAGGGTATATTAACTTTTTACAAATGTGTGTAATAGACAGTAGGAGGCGTGGTAGAATCTATAAAGTATATACATATATTCTTGCTCATCATCGAAATCTGAGTTGATAGAGCCATCTCAGTCTGTTCGTCTGTCCGTATGTCCGCCTGTTTGCACTTCTTGTTTAAATATTTCGACTCTCGTATCAAATTAACGTGCTAAACCCACTATAATGGGCAGTCCCCAAATAAACGTGCCCCGCACTTATGATTTTTTGTATGAAACAAATTTGGTGTATCTTACGTCAGTCATAATATAAAATCTCGCATAGTTTCGGATAGGACACTATAAGGTAGCCCCCATACAAACCTGCCCCCATTTATAAGTTTTTGTATGAATATTTTTTTCAAAACACCAAATTTATTTTATCTAATGACAATCCATATGAAATATCCCACATCAGTTCTTATCGGACTACTATAGAATATAGCCCCAATACAAATCTATGGCTTAAATATATAGCGTTAGACAAACTACATTGTATTTCAATGTGTAGCACACTCGACTGCAGCGTTCTTTCCTGTCAATGTAGAATCTGTCCCTTAAGGGAAAATCTTTAAATTTTGTGTTTGTAATACTTACTTACTTAGGTGGCTGCACAACCGTCTATCGGTCAAGGACGCACGTGGGAAAGCGAACCATTCGGTGTAGTTTAGTGCGATCAGGCGCCAGTCGCTGGGAGATCGAAGCTTCTTCAGGTCATCATAGACCTGATCTCGTCATGCTTAAGCTTGGTCGTCCTCTTTGATGCCGTCCATTTACATTTAGTGCTGGAGCTTCGGGGTTCATCCGGATTAGGTGAGCAGTCCAGTGCAGTATCTAGAATTTTATGCACTGGACTATTCATACAACTCATACAGCTCGTGGTTCAGACGGGTCCTAAACTTGACGCCAACTTTATGTTGTAATACATTATAGTTAAATTAGAATTTTATTATAATTAATTGTGGTATAAATGAGGAAAAATGGCATTGAAAGGAGAGTAGTGTAGAAGGCAGCGATATAAAATATAACTACTATAAAAAAAAAACTTTTTGCATAAATAAACTCAATATAGAATGAATACAAATAATTTTTTCAGTTCAGGGTATAAAAGAAATACGCCAGAGTTGGAACTAAAGTAACGATGGGTGGTCTTGTCAATAAAATCATGTAAACAACATATTTTGGTCTTTATTCAAATCATAAATTTGAATGGGCCTATATTCTAAGTAGTCCGACATGGTCATAAATTTTGAATATTTCACCAGGATTAGCATATTCCTTTAAATATAGCGCATTTTTGACTTTATTCTGCTAACTGAAAATCAGAGAACCAAAAAAGACACCAGTTTGGCATGATACGCCAAGTAATGGTGAATAGTGAATCGAAAGACTGCTTGCTTTGTTCATTCACATTGTATTTTCAATTGGTTTGGTCGATTGATTTGATCGTATCGAACCAAGTCACAACTTATTTGGTTCGATTGCAACATTTTTTAAAGAACGTAGTGATAAGACGAATGTGAATTATTTGAAGCATTTGCCAAATGATTGTGTTTGCACAATAACTAAAAAACCAAGTCGAATTTTTAGGTAATCCAGTCCGGAACCGTCAACCGAAATTAACCGATTAAAACTAAGTAACCGAAACCTTTTACCAAATAAAAAAAAATAAATTAATAAAAATAAAATGAAAGAACCATACTGCAACCAAAACATTTATACCGGTATAGTTTCGGTACGTACAAAAGCCAAAATACATTTCGGTTTTATTCCCTTGTTAAAACACATTTTAAACATTACGCTTTGTATTTGATGTGTTAAAAATTGTTCAACACATTTTTCTCTTACTAAAAAAATATGTTATGTGTAGCCATAAATTTATTTAAGGATAAAAAAGAAGAAAAAAATAGAACGGGAACAGGGCAGTTTATGTGTTTGATATAATAATATACATATGTAGATAATTTAACACATTTTACGTTAACCTACACTGAACAAAATACACATCTCTTCATCCAGTGCATCACTGAATACATCCACACATTTTGTATGGCGTTATCATGGGCCAAATAATTTTCCTGCATTGCTTGTTATAGAAATACAACAATAAATCGAAAGGATAAAATAAATTCAATATTTTAGAAAATGGCAGCCAATGGTAGCAGTGCTGCATCGACTACGACGTCTGGCGACTGGATTTGTCCGGATAACGAGTGAGTGCAGCCTGAGGGAGCAGCCGCTCTTTGTTGGTCAAGTGTTGTCAGCACTCAGGATGCTACCAAATCGAAATAGTGCTCTTTAACAATAAAATTCTTTATGTATCATCTCTTGTATTCTGCAGTTGTCGACACTTGAACTTTGCGCGTCGGACTAGTTGCAATAAGTGCAATCGAAAGAAACTTGGCATAGAGATTGGTAAAGCTGCCGCGGAAAAATCACGGGGCTTGTTTAGCGCCGAGGATTGGCAGTGCAGTAAGTGCGCCAATGTAAACTGGGCGCGCCGTCAGACGTGCAACATGTGTAATGCACCGAAATTTATTGATGTTGAGGAGAGAACGGGTGAGTTTTTAGAGACAATGCTATAGAAACGTAACATTGACTGTTGTGCTTTTTAGGCTATGGGGGTGGCTATAATGATCGCGGCGTTGTCGAGTACAAGGATCGTGAAGAATCGGACAGTGAGTTCGATGAATTCGGGCGACGCAAGAAACGCAGGACAGACAGATGTTCTTCGACCGATGATATCAAGCAGAAACAGGCGAAGCAATCGGGTAGCGTAAGCAAAAAGCAACGTGGCGTCGAATACGATAGCAATGACGATGTTGAAGAATCTGACGAGGAAGATGACGCGGACGGTGATTTGTCAAAATACGATCTTTGGGGAGATGACGAAAAGAGCAACGACAACAATAAAGAGCCTTCTCCAAAGTCAACTGGCGACATCAAAACAACTACTCCTGAAGACAACTTGAAAGCAAAACGTCCGCTATTATTGCAGTCCGCACAACAAGCTAAGCGACTTTCGCGCTCCGTTTCGACATCGTCTTCTTCATCGTCCTCGAGCTCTAGCTCATCGTCAACAAGTTCTACAAGTTCATCATCAAGCAGCACGGCATCGAAAAGTAAACGTTCTTCAAAAAACTCTTCACGCTATAAAGGCTCACGGTCTCGATCTCGTTCGCCGCGTTCTCGTAGCAGGCGCAGTCGCTCCCGTTCACCGATTGACAGACGCAGGCGCTAGAAGCGTTTATTATTATTATAACTGAGCATTCTAACTATTCTTATTTTCTGCGAAAATATCTTTAGTTTACAATATTTATTTTACTTTAAGGATTCTAAAAAGTTTTTTGGAAATGAATCCATTGTTTTTTTATTTTATTTTTGCATTGATATTTAATTTAAGTTATTTGTGTAAGTATGTATTCTGAAAGCACATATGGAAAGAACATTTCCTTTGTCGTAGTTAAATTTGTATTTGCTTTGAGTTTTCTAGTTTGATAGACACATATAAATACTTCTTAAATATAAACTTACGACATTAAGAATAAAGTCGACATAAAACATTCCATTTGGTTCATTAGCTATCAAAATAATTGGAGTCAAAACATTTTACCATACTTGAATTTTGAAGTTGTTTTAATTATTAAAGGGAAAGTGTCATTTGTCTAAAATTCAGAGCTTAGAAACGACAAATGCATACACAAAGACGATTATTATCAAAATTATGCTAGTGTTTTGATGTTATTTTCTAGAAAGAATTGGGTATGAAAAACAAACAGAACGAAACATTTTTTTCTACACCCATGAAAGAAACCAGCTGATAGATGAGATAAAGGCCAACGTATACGTAAATAGCTTTCTTAAAGTGTATTTAGACCATGACATTTTTTTAACTTGCTCAAGAAATGGCATAGTCTGAATAGGCCTTTAATATGAAGTGCTCACAATTGGCAAGATAACTCTAGCCAAATTGTCAAAACGAATTACACAATTTTGTATGTATGTGATTTCCCAACGGCGCGCTGCCGCAAACTACAACGAAAAGTTCGAGATTTACAGCATTCTCGAGTTTAAATGAATACACATAATACGAAATGTTTAAGCAACTTATACGGAAATATAACTAAGTTTCCGATGTGGATTCTATCTTTTATAGTCGGATGACAGTAGCAATTTCCAGCAATAATATTGTAAGGCGTGGAACTGAAAAATGCATAACTACTAAAACCATATAGAAAATTTAAGAATGTAAATACTGAATAAGGTCAATATTGGGTTAAACCCAACGATTAGGATAAATTATCCATATCGATCGTACTATCAGCTGTACCACGAAAGTCAATTCGGTAGCGCTACAGGTAGCAGCTAGACATCTGCTGCTAGGCAACAATAATTATGCGCTGAATTCAGAATATTGCTATCTCACTCGCACCAATTGGCTTACCATAAAGCTTTAGTGGTGCTAGAAATTGCTAGGGTTATTCCAGCATACTGCCCAGTACCTTTTTTTGTGGTCCACAGATGCAAAGTGTAATTTGTAACATTTGCTAATGAGCTGAATAGCTGACAACTGGCACTAATTACCAAAAAAAATCGAAAAACTAAGAAACAGAAACAGTATATAAGAGCAAGGGAAACACTTCGTATCGAACAGTTTAAGGAAGTGCTTCAAAGTACTTCATATACTCGATTGTAGTGTACACTCTACTTATAACAGAGTTGTATTTATTTACATACATGTGTGAATGAAATTCGATGCTGCTTCTTCGTTTTCTTAAATTTAGTTCGTGTTTGGAAAAGAAAATTATCAAACTTTAAGAAGTGAATTTTGCATTTAAATACGCATTTTGTGCATTAATATTTATTCGCTTAAGGCTTGATTAACTAGCCAAATGCAGCACGCAACTCAACGTTCCCTGACGCCCAGTAGCTCGACGAGGACTACAATGTCCCTCAGTGAAAAGCAGAAATACATTGAAGACTATGATTTTCCTTACTGTGACGAAAGCAGCAAATATGAGAAAGTAGCCAAGATTGGCCAGGGCACGTTTGGGTAAGTTGCTGACGGGCGTTGCCGTTGTTATTGTTATGGTTTTGGAGAGCAAGTTTCATTGTTGCTGGATGCGAATTGCAGCGAGGTGTTCAAGGCGCGCGAGAAGAAAAGCAACAAAAAATTCGTAGCCATGAAAAAGGTGCTGATGGATAACGAAAAAGAGGGTGTAAGTTGTTTGTATGCAGCAATATTTCTTTATTTTGGTATTAACTTTGTACATTTGCTTCGTTTCAGTTCCCCATCACTGCTTTACGTGAAATACGCATATTGCAACTATTAAAACACGAGAATGTTGTCAATCTCATCGAAATATGTAGAACGAAGGCGACGGCAAACAATGGCTATCGGTCAACGTTCTATTTGGTATTTGACTTTTGTGAACACGATTTGGCTGGTTTGTTGTCGAATATGAATGTAAAATTTAGTTTGGGTGAAATTAAAAAAGTTATGCAGCAGCTACTTAATGGGCTTTACTATATACACAGCAATAAGGTAATGCAATGAAATCCTAGTTTGCTGTAAAATTATTTACTGATCAATACAAAATACTATACAGATACTCCATCGTGACATGAAGGCTGCAAATGTGCTCATTACTAAACATGGCATATTGAAACTTGCAGATTTTGGCTTAGCGCGTGCCTTTAGCATACCGAAAAATGATGCGAAAAATAGGTACACAAATCGCGTTGTTACGCTTTGGTACAGACCTCCAGAATTGCTGCTTGGTGATCGAAATTATGGGCCTCCGGTGGATATGTGGGGTGCTGGCTGTATTATGGCGGAAATGTGGACACGATCGCCCATAATGCAAGGCAACACGGAGCAACAGCAGTTGACATTCATTTCACAGTTGTGCGGTTCATTTACGCCCGATGTGTGGCCTGGTGTCGAAGAACTTGAGCTGTACAAGTCAATTGAACTGCCAAAGAATCAGAAACGTCGCGTTAAAGAACGCCTTCGGCCGTATGTAAAGGATCCACACGGTTGTGATTTACTTGATAAGCTATTAACGCTTGATCCAAAGAAACGTATTGATGCGGATACAGCGCTTAATCATGATTTCTTCTGGTCTGATCCCATGCCTAGCGATTTGAGCAAAATGTTATCGCAACATTCGACCAGCATGTTCGAATATCTGGCGCAGCCGCGACGTAGTAATCAGATGCGCAACTATCATCAGCAAATGACAACTATGAATCAGAAGCCACAGGATAATAGCTTGATCGATCGAGTGTGGTAGGATGCAAGGTAGATGTGGTTCAGAAAAACTACGCCCTAATTTAAGCACATATTTAGTCCTATTTTTTGTACTGTAACTACTTATCGTTAAGAAAAAAGTTTATTAAAGTGATTTATGATACACATGTGTATTCAGTTTTATTTAGCAACTTTAATTAAAGGTGTCCTCGCTTTTCTTTTGTTTTTCAGCCGATTCTTCCTCGCGCAGCTGAATTAGTGTTGCTAGATCCTTCTGTGCTTCTTCAATCTGTGCTTCCGTGACAGTCACGGGTACATCGCAATCAATTTGCTCTTGGCGTATAAATTTCATTTTCTTAATTGCATCTTCAAGGTACGGAATCTTCTGTGCCTGCAGCACTTTATGATACTCTTCTAGACGTGCCTCTTTCAATTGCTCGCAGTAGGTATTTGTAAGTTTTTGCAGTGATTCTTTGCGTGTTATCCAATGGAAATGCTTTGGAGGCGGTTTATAGACCAAATCCAACTTCTCCAGTAACCACTCAAAACGACGATAATCCCAGCGGCGCAAGTATTTGAGAAACTTCTTTCGTTTATCAATAAGTTCCTTCAGACGTACCTTAATATGTTTATCGCGTGAGTTCGCCTCCATATGTTCCTGCCAGCGTCTTATTGAAGCAGTCATGCGGGCTACTGTAATTTTAAACAAAATTGAATTTATTACTGCACTTTTTATACAAAGTTAACAAATATGTACAAACTTTTTGCTTCCATTGAACCAAAATCCAGCGGATGCCGTTGCACTTCACGTACCATTTGCTCGCGGTAGTGTCTGGTTGTATAGTAGCTCGGATTATTTTCAAGCTTGAAAAGCGATTTCACGGATGGATCGGCGCTGTCAAGAAGAGTTATTTAGTAATGATGTTTACTGCTTATAAAGAATGACTTACGTCTGCAGCTCCGTAGAGTTTTTGTAATCAGTTAATAATTCTTCTGGATTTAGCGGTGGCAACTTTGCCAGATCGCCGCTTTTTTCCGGTTTGATGCATGCGATTTTCTCCGGTCGCACCCATTTGATTTTCAAATCCGACTTAAATGCATAATTTCGCACAAACTGTCGCGTCGAAGTGTTAGTGATTTTTAGTAAACTATTTAACATTATTTAACGTTAATATAGAAAAACAGCATAAGAAAAATTGCAGCAGTTCAAATGAGTGATTGAACAAAGGTTATGTCACTGACACCAACAGCTGTTTTTAAATTATTCGGTGTGAATGGCAAATACGCTACATTTGATAGCAGAGTATGGTATTTATGGGAAATTAAAATGTATTTATTTTAGACCGGAAATGGTAATTCGAAATTTAAAATAGAACTAATAAATTATAATTAATGTGTATCAATTTACATCGTTATGCATTAAGTTATTAATTATATTTAACAAGATGCACGAAAAATGTAGCGCACATTTCGCTCGGTGCTGGCCGTTGCTGTGGGCAGAATGACTTGTTTTTGTTTTGTTGGCGAAACATTTTTTGTTTTTCATGATTTTCTTTGATGGTTTTCGCTGGATCGCTTTCACTTCTCCGCTTTTCTGTAAAAGGTGCTAAGCAGCTAAAAAATATGTGCTAAACTTAATTAAATTCCAAAGTAAATATTGGAAGAAAATTTAACTCTGGTTAAAAGCAATGTCACTACGTGCAATCAAAAAACGCGATACACAACAATTGAACACTCCGGGAACGACGACCACGAATGTGCCACGATCAACGCTCTTCAAAAAGTCGCTAAATGCAACAATAACGTCACCCAAACGAACACCAGCGGTAGTTGCTGTTGTCAAAAATAACGAAGGTAACAGCATAGAAAAGCGTCCGAGCGAATTATACGGGCAGTTAGCTCAGCAAAAACCACTGCTGGGACGCAGCACATATTCTAATCCGGAGCTGACTTCGCAGTTACGGACGGCGGAATATCAACAATTGTGTGACGCGCGTTACTTCTTGCGCAGCAAATCGGACGTAGATTTAACTAAATACAGCATAAGGTCTAAAGCGGCACTCACACTGTTGACCAACGCCAAATCTGAAGTGTGCTTGCAGAGCATCAGTGTGCATAACTACGAGCCAGGTGAAACAATCGCTGCAGCCACGAGTACACACAATCACATCATGCTATCCGGTGCGCGTTCACATCGTGATCTTTCCCAATCGGCTTACACAAACACGAGCAATTCGAATCCACGTCGCATGAGTGAGTGTAGTCTTGGCTATAGCCATCATGTAGGGAACAATGGTGGCTACAGCAATTCGCCTCGTTCGAGTTCCATGTTTTCGAGCCAGTTGACACTGTCCTCATCACATACTGGTGCCGCCGCTATCGATCCAAATACGGTACTTCGTGTACCCATTATTGGCTATGAAGTAATGGAAGAACGTGCACGTTTCACTGTTTACAAGCTGCGTGTAGAGAATCCTGTGACCCATGATTGTTGGCTTGTCTTGCGTCGTTATACGGATTTCGTGCGTCTTAACAGCAAGCTGAAACAGGCATTTCCACACATTTTGTTGCAGTTGCCGCGCAAAAAACTGTTTGGCGATAACTTTAATGCGGTTTTCTTGGACAATCGTGTGCAGGGTTTGCAAATATTTGTCAATTCGATTATGGCCAAGGAGGATTTGCGCAAGTTTAAGCTGGTGCGAGAGTTCTTTTGCCTGGATGAGCCGCCATCGTACTCGGAGTCCATGGAGGAATGTCGTGTATGTTTTGATTATTTGTAAAATATTGCATGTAATGTACTTAATCTACATACATACGTATATTTTAGGCTATATTCGAAGCGCAGGAGGAGACCATTACGCATTTAAAGATGCAAATACAGCACAAAAATGATTTAATCTTGAGTTTGCAGCAAAAATTACACGACGAACATACAGAGAAAGAGCAGCTGAAGGAGGCTGTTAAGTACGTTTATTTTTTATACTGTTGATTATGTATTATAATATTTTTTGTTCAATTTCAGTAATTCATCGCTCAATTGCTCACGCTGTTCCTCTGCCAATGCTAGTACTGCATTGAAGCAAGCGCAGTAAATTCGAATCTTTGCGCCTTTATGTTGACCATAAGGAAATGTAGTTAACATAACTACAAACATTTATATATCCGTTGTACATATCAGTTACAAATTGCTATCAAAAAACTTACATACAAGTGCTTTAGTTCATAATCAAAAACATTATAAAAGTGACCTTTTTCAATACTAGTTGTAAGATTCCTCACTGCTCTTTGCAGCACACAATTATATAGATGCATATATTTTTCTATATATTCTCTGTACTGATGTAATGACGTGTAACTAGATCTAAGACAATACACTAAACGCAAGCAATATAATATATTATTAAATATATAAAATATTTTTGAAGCTATAACTAAAATTAAAACGATTATTAATGTAATAGAAGAGTTGGAAAATCTGACAGATAATTTCAAGACCACACCTAAAGTCTTGCAATGGCAGCCGTTATGTAGCAAGACTGCTTTCAAACTACGTGGTGTAGAATCTATCTATCTTAAAAAACATTATACTCATTTATTAGTCCCTTAATATACAGTAATCTAAATTCTTTACGTCTGTGAAATATTTTCTAAATTGCATTTCTCTTTCGCGATAAAAAATTATACGAGTCCCTGGCGCTAATGAATTTTTCTCTTTTAATCTTGACGCCATTAGTTCAGAAATTTCTTTTGAAAGGCCAGCATCTCGAAACAACTCATTAAGCTCTACTTGAGTGAACCCATTGACATTTTGATCAGTCTCGTCTTCTGATTCTTCTGATGTTTCATCGTTCATTTATGTATCCTCAGCGACATCATCAGCTTCGATATCCGACATTTCCTTTGCACTTTTTTCGTCGCTAGTAGTATTACTTTTGTATTAAGATTTTGTTTTTCAGTTGTGCCCAAAAACTCTTTAAAGAAAAATAGTAATCCTTCTCTTGATTTTTTGTTTTCTGCCAAGTCATTGGAAAAGCAAATGTCCGTTTCTTTTGTTTCGCTAGTTTCTATACCAAAAAAATCATGGTATCTACTTTTAAGAACAGCTTTCGAAATTTACTCACAACATATTCTCTATAAACAACGTAGAAAGTCTACCCAATTATTGCATGTCAATTTTTTTTGCACCAATATACTTTTCGAAGGCCAAATTAAACCTTAATGTAGAGCTGCGGTCGCTTGATGACGACGCCAGCGGACCCGCTCTCCCACCATGACCAGTCGCCGATACTGGGGTCCCTGCATCGTACTTTTCCGTGTTACAGGGTTGTGCGGTTATAGGGTTACAAGTTTAAAGGTGATGGGGTTGAGATGTAGTGTCATGGAGTTTTAACTGTCCACCTCAAAGTATTTTTTTGGTCGCATTTAAAAGTTGTAGGGTTATGGGGCTTTAGGTTTATAGGGTTATGAAGTTTTAGATTACTGGGGTTATAGGTTATTGGGGTTATCAGGGTTAGGAAGCTTATGGGTTTTGTGGTTATGAATATGATGGTTGTATGGTATTACAAAGTTATTGAGCTTTGAAGGTATAGGCTTAAGAATTGATATTGTTAGGTTATATAGTTTCAATCGGTTTAGAAAAAAATAAACGCTGAGAAGAATTAAAAAACTGAAGTAGATACCAGCTTTGCCGAGCAGAAAGAGCAAATGTGAGTATTAAAGCTTCGGTTCATTCGAAGTTAATGTTTTTTCTTGTTTAAATTTAATTCGAATAATACCTAGATGCAAATTTCACAACCCGATTGTTGCTAATGCAGACTATGAAATGTTAAATCACAAAAAAAAGCGTTTACTTCGGTTGAACCGAAGCTCTAATATTATTCACAAGGGATGGGGGGGGTGTGTTTAAATAGGGGCTACCCAAAAAATTACAGTATGTATGTATGAAGCGACTATTAGAATTTCAACCGAAGATTGACTGCTTAATTTGATGCTTAGAATCCGAATCCGTGGTGAGAATTGGCCCAACACGTCAGGATTTTGAGATATTTAAGGTTATGTACCCGAAAAACCGCATTTTTTCCTACTTTTGAGGTTATGTACAGGGTGCAAAAAATTTTAGTGGTCTGTCCCTCCAAATACATAATTTAGTACCACACTTACCCTTTATTTCGAAGTTTGCATTAAGCCTTTGAGACAATAACACAGGTTTAGTTGTTGGAAAGCTAAGGGTCATTTCCGAAGTAATTTGCTGCGTAGAATCCAAATCCGGGGTTAGAAGTGGCCCATCACGTCAGGATTTTGAGATATTTGAGGTTATGTACCCGAAAAACGGCGTTTTTTCTTACTTTTGTGGTTTAGTACAGTAGACCGGAGCGAAAACTAAAAAAGTTTCCGAATCGAATCGTAATAGTGCGGAAAAGTTGCTATTTGTTAAGAGACAATCGGACAATATCTCCCGTTCGCGCATCGCATTCAAAGTTTACTAATTTAAAGAGAAATTGCATAGATTTACGAAAAATCGTATATCATCATTTATACTTCGTAAATGATATCCGACCGTGCTCTTTCGCGTGCGAAAGAGACAAATGTATATCTGCATCTTCTTTGCACTCATTGGCCTGCGTTAAAACGCAAAGGCAATCCATTACTTTTCGAAGGTAATCTGCAAAACGAACAATCCGTGCTGGAATGGTTGATCGATGATGATAATCGTGAATTGGCCGATGAGATTGAAGAGGACAATGAACGCATGCTGGAACGTTTGAATTATGAAATTTCAAGTTACTCTTGTTGCAAAAAGAATTTACCGTGACTTTAGTTTGTCTAAGTCTGCTAGATGGAGAACTTTACACTCAACAGATATTCGGACAAAAAAGGTTAGATCGACTCATCTTATCACACAGATCAAGACAGCAGCTACACATTTCGACAGCTCAACAAACCCAATATTTCCTGTTACAAATAATTTTTGTACAGGTTATACAAAAAATAAAGAAAAGAAAGAAAACAATCTTTTTTCGGGTGGTCGCCCTAAAAGTGAGGCAAATAGCCGTATATTTTATGAACTCGATCTGAGTATGGATAAGGGGAATTAAAATCGTATCTTATGAATCGTACTAAAAAAGGAACTTTTTTTTTAACCTTTTAGCAGAAATGCATTTGCCAATGAAATGAAGACATTCAAAAAGCATCCACCGATATCATGAAGAATATCGCGGTCGACGGCAATAGCTCCACTTCCAGTGACCCACAAATGTCAAGAAATTTTCGACTGGAAGTTGGGCCAGAATGTACCTTTCCAACGTACTAGTTCACATATCAGTGGCGGAAATTGAACTATTCCCAAAGTTCAGATTATTTTGGAACGCACCTTGTATTCATGTTTGAATTCTAACAGACAGACGGACGGACGGACGGACAAACAAACAGAGTTGGCTATATCGACTCAGCTTTCGATGCTACTCAAGAATATACCATATATACTTTATGTGCTCTCCCAATCCCCTTCTGCATGTTACATACATTCACACAAACTATTTATATTATTGGCTACAGCGCATAAAAAACGAAATTCCGATTTTTATACCCTGCAAAAATTATTTTCTTTAATTGATCTAATAGCAATAGATTCGGTTTAGTATTGCGATGTACAAATTTGAAAACATAAAAAGCTGATTCTTTGTATCTTTCGATCGAATTCTGTAACTCAATGAAACATTTCGATCGAAATTAAATTATGATTATCGAAACTTTATGATCGAATTCCATTTCACGCTTGTAAGAAAATAAACAAACGACTTTGACTAACTTTTTTAAACTGTCCTCGAATATAAATCCGGAAAAAAAACTAAACAATGAAGTGTGAAAATTGTTGCATGACTTCCAATATTCACTGCGAATCTGACGAAAAAGAAAAACCATATTCCATTGATTGAATTTTATGAACAAAGATATATTTGCTAAAAATTTATCACAGTTATTTTCTGTACACTACTGCTAAATTTCCTTTACAGACATTGGAATTGTATATATGTATATAGTATATACAATATACATAGGTAACTATCGAAAAAGAAAAATTTTTTTTGGTTTGATTGATTGCATTTCTTATTAAGATTATACTGGAGCTCATAATTAAAGAAGGCACATGGCTTATATTTCAAAGACCATTCAGCTAAATTGGTTCGGATTCCGTGTCTGCAATCGTCGCTTTCAGTTCGCATTCGACTGATATTCTAATTTTTATGCAAATTTTCTGAAGCTCCTCCACGCTCAATAGCTCAGACTTAACACAGAGTCGTTTGAACATCTCAATTGAACAACTTGTTGCGTGTATTTTTTAACAAGTGTTTAATACAATATTTATTGGACCGCTTTCGAGCGCATATTCAATGGCATATTGCACGGCATTGCGTATCGCGAGAACATTTGCACCATTTACACAAATGCGGCACATATTTTGATCTTGTTTGCTTATATCTTTTATTGGTAAGAAGGATCTATTCTCAGTTATGAAAATGCAAGGCAGTCGCTTTAATTGTGCCATATGAAATGCTTCTAAAACCGGTTCTTTGTATGCACAGCTATTGTCATAAAAAATGGCACAAATGGCGTTTTTTTGCTTATACTTTGATGCAAAGCAATATCCAACTCCAATGGGTACTTGCACTCCTGCTGCATACAAGTACTCTGGGTCAACATTACCATGTTTAATTCTATGTAACTTGGCAAATATAACACGCATTGGCTTGCCCATCAGCCAGACAAGTCCATGCGCTCTAGAAGCTGCAATTACTTCATCCTGCTTCCGCAAAGCGCTCACCAAGCCAACGCTACATGCCTCCGGCCCAAAACTGTATGACCAACTTTTCTCGAATAGTTGCCTCATAGCGTTCTCCAGAAAAGAAGCAACAATGCAAACCAACCGTATTTAGTGTCTTTGGCGTCCTTTTCAGCGCTGCGGTTCTATGCGGCTTCATGGCCAAAAATTGAGTATGCACCGAAGTCAACCTTAACCACATTTTTAATGCATTCCCGAGTTACGGTTAGCCCTATGCATCCAATACTTCCATATTGTGTATGATTTGATCATAACTTCGATTTGGTTTACAGTAAACTCAAAGCAAACAATTAAAGCCTTAAAAAAATAGTGAAGTTTTTTAGAAAAGTAGTACTGGAACTATTAACTCTGTATGAAATCATAAACTATTCTTACGAAATAATAAAAAATTCGTATTGCGATATTATTTGAAATTGATGCTTTATGGTTACAAAAAGATTATTCTGGCAGCATAAGGATTCCGCGTTGCAAGAACGACTCGGCTTTAGACGCAATCCAAGAATCAACCCAATTTTTGGTTTCCTCCTAATTATGAGAGTGCTGCGGGTGGAATAGGACTTTCCATTTGAGCGTTCCCAACTTGATTTAAAATCGTTGTTGTTGCGGTATTAGCAGTGGACTACCCACAGATAATACTCACAGCCGAAGAACTGACGGAGCTGGAGCATGCCATCCTTTGCGAGGTGAGGAAAGGATGGACAAGTAAAATACGGTTCGGCGCAGTGCATTTCCGACCAGGAATGTTACTAGGCTACTGCGCCGACGACCAAACTGTCGAGTGGCTACAGCTCCATGCTCCCGTATTGGGAGGATGGGAGGGCCCACCACTAATGGCGGTTAAAGGGGATGACACCCCTTCTTTGGAGGTGATTACTATTTTCCTTCCCAGGAGCCAAGGAAGGACAAAAGTGTGGCTTCTAGACCAGCTTGAAGCACAAAATGAAGGACTGAACACGCATATGTGGAAAGTCATCTCCATACGACAAGAAGGGAATGGGCAGCTGATGGTAGTAGGCATCGACGAAGAGGCGAAGGCAGCTATCATCAGCAACGGACCAAAGGTGCTATTCCGGTTTGGATTCATCCCGGTGCATCTTAAGAAGAAGCCCGCGAAAGAGAGGTCCGCGGAAATACAAGTTGCGGCGGAGGACATCGAAAAAAAGGCAGGCCTCAGACACCAATGTACGAAGGTTCGGACATTGTAATCGAGCCACTGCTATCCTCCCAGGAACTGCGTGAGGCAAATGAGGTACTAGACGGAGAGGACAACACACTCACCGGAGAGGAGCTAACGCCGGCAGTCGAGCCAAATAATGAGTCGGATGTCTGATCCGGCAGCTATCAGAGCAGCCCAGCTGAATGTCCACCATGCCAAAGCGGCGTCAGCCGTTATGGCACGGTCATTCACCAAACAACATCTGGGGTTAGCGCTGATTCAGGAGCCCTGGTGTCACGAAGGCAAGATTAAAGGCCTATGTACCAGGGACAAAATACACAAAATTCCTAGAGATTGTTAGAAATGATATAAAGTACACTGTTCTTTCAGAATATTTAACTCGGTACTCCGTGCCGCCGAGCACCGAGTTAACCTACAGAGGCAGAATGCGATGTATGGTGATTGTGTCGATATACTTCTCTGGAGAGAGAACATCACCCCCAGAAGGTAGAACAACTGGTGCAGTTCTGCAACAGCTGCAGTCTACCCATCGTAGTAGGCTGCGATGTAAATGCGCACCACGAGGCACTGACACCAAATATCGGGGTAAGTGCCTTCTTGATTTCTTTATAAGTAATAGCCTGACATTAATAAATAAAGGGTGCATACCAACCTTTGTCACTAAGACTAGGCAAGTGTTAGACTTAACTTTCAGTAGTCTGTGCCTAGAAAACAATATTAGGAGATGGCATGGACCTTAATTCCACTGCATCAGCCGCTCGAATCTATCGTGCAATGGCCAAGATGCAAAACGATGCGAATATCTCACTCCGTATACCAGATAATTCCTTTACGGAAAATGAGGAACAGAAAATCAAACTGCTCCTGGAGACACATTTTTCAGGAGGTACATATGACCTACTCCAAAATGAGGAGATATATGTACGAGCAAATAGAGCGAACATTTATCTCGGGACTGCGTCTGAAATATTCAACTTTGAATCCTTCAAATCTCCTGGAGTAGATTGAATATTTTCAGCACTACTGCAAAAAGGAGCAAAAGAGCTATTCCCAACTTTGCAGAAGATTATGACAAGTAGTCTTGCACTTGGTCATATCCCAACCCCTTGGAGAAGGGCCAGGGTTGCCTTTATGCCTAAGGCGGGGAAAAAGGATTCAACCCTCCCCAAAGCATTAAGGCCTATTAGCTTGACATCGTTTTTGTTAAAAACAATGGAAAAGATAATAACAATGGAAAGCATATTAGAGAGACGATACTGCATCATAGTCCCTTACATCGGGACCAACATGCATATAGGGCAGGCAGATCAACCGAACCTGTCAGAATACATACAGTCAAAGGTTGTTCACAGGGAGGAGTTCTATCGCCCCTACTATGGAGCCTAGTTGTGGACGGCCTACTTAGTAGGCTAAGCGAGAATGAAATAGGCTGTCAGGGCTATGCGGAAACACTCTGTGACATAATTAACAGAGGTCTCAAAATTACATTGGACTGGTGCAAGGTGGTGGAACTCAACATTAACCCCATCCAAACAGTCATTGTACCATTTACTAGGAAGCACAAGTTGCCTAGACTAAAGGAAATCATACTCGGAGGGGTAGTTGTGAAAGTTAGTAAGGAAGTTAAATACTTAGGACTAACTCTAGACAGTAAACTTCTATGGAAAACGCACGTAGAGGAAACTGTACGAAAATGCACCAAGGCTATACTTGTGTGCAGAAAGTTGGGCGGAAAATCGTGGGGATGCAATCCAAAAACTATGCTCTGGCTGTGTAACATGGTAGTAAAGCCGTTACTATATGGTATAGTCGCAGAGGGCGAAACAAGTCACAGTCATCACAGGGCATTAAACTCCCTACAAAGACTAGCATGGATATGCAACACTGGCGCAATGCGCAGATGCCCAACTATTGCGTTGGAAGCAATTCTAGATCTAACACCACTGCATCTAGAAATTGAGTGTAAAACTAAGGAAACTCTCCTGAGATTGGTAGTTAAAGGAAACAAAGGTACCACAATTTACTGTCAGAAACGTCTCTCTACATGGACACAAGGAGTAACACTAATGTCCATGACAAGAGACGGGATGACAAGGTGGAATGTGTTCAATCGAAACTTCACCATCAAATGGTCCGATAAGAAGACGTGGACGTCGGAAAAGTCATATGCGCTAAAACCACATACGATCAAGTGGTATACGGATGGATCTTTGACGTCAGAAGGAACTGGTCTAGGAGTCGTAGGCCCCAGATTAAATCACTGGGAGTCCTTGGGCAAATATACCAGTATATTTCAACCTGAACTGTGCGCTATAATTAGATGTGCACAGTATAATTTGGATAGAGACTATAGCAATTGTGAGATTGCTATTCTATCAGACAGTCAGGTGGAGTTAAAAGCGTTAAGCTCAAACACCGTCAAGTCCAAACTAGTTCAGGAAGCACTTATATTATTGGGAACACAACAAAGTTTACTTACTGTGGGTGCCAGGACACAATAATGTAGTAGGAAATGAGCTAGCCGATAGGCTTGCCAAGAAAGGAGCGGCAACGGTAATGGTAGGACCAGAGCCTTTTTGTGGCACTGGAAGATATACTACACTGAAACTAATCTGCAATGAAACACATAGGGCAAAGAAGCAGCACTGGGTCTTAAAATTGTATGTCCTATAATAATAATAATAAATTATAATACTGAAGAGTATATAAAAGCTTTTTTCCGACTTACATGTACAAGTCAAATGGCCGTATTGTGAGAGTTGCATCCACACAATTTAATAAACTCAATGGAGGAGAATCTAAAAGTCAAAGTTTGAATTATCATACATACAGACCGACGGATGGACATACATATATGGGTAAATCGGCTCAGTTTCCGATGCTGATCAGGAATATACATATATATTCGTACTTTATGGGGACTACCACGTCTTCTGCCACTTTCAGACATTTGCACAAACTAATCATACCCTTGTCCCTTTGGGTACAGAGTATAAAATATGTACATAAGGATTTGATGTGAAACATAAAAAATCAGTAATGAATGTCATTAACACTGCAGAGAAATAAATACTTACTTATATATTCATACTAGCAGTAGCAATAGCAGCAAACCCAGAGGTGTTATAGAAACCGCTTTTGCCTCTAAATGTCCAGATTTCACTCATAAAACTAAATTTTATTACTGTAACACCCCGCGAACGACCCATTGTATAGCGTTAGCTACAACTCATACTAAATTAAATCTTATCTGACGCTGAAAATACCCCATACCAGGAGCGATAAAGATGTTTCACATAAAAAAAAAAATATATTTTTCTTGCTACAAAAATCCGGGTACACATCATTGAAAATTAATTGTAATAAATACCTATTGGTATTCTTGCCCATCAGATTCATTGAATTTATTTGTAGTTGAACACCCTAAAAATGCGTGACAAACAATAGGCTTTGTTTTTAGTATTCAAGGACATTGCTTACGTATGCATTTTTGTCCAGGGCAATCATGATTGAGCACGAGTTAATTGACTTAATGACAAACTTTGAAATGACCCTTCTAGTAGATACAAACAGAAATACGAGTACTCATGTGTTTTGATATCAGAAGTGCTTCACCTTCACGAATTGCGCCTTATTTTCTGGGAATCTTCAATTCTAAATTAAATTTGTAAACAAACGCCAATACAATTTCACAGGCAAGCACACAGATACGAACACAAACACGCATATGCACATGTGAAAATATCCTTTGTTGACTTTTGCCTTGTGCCGCATACTACGCAGTTGATTTTCGGTAGATTGTGTCTTGCCTCGCCGTGTCAATGTTAGCAGACATCGCAGTTGTTTGGTGCCCATACCCTATCCCAAGGTATTTCACTGAGAGCAGTTAAAGTCGCAGATCGATAAAAAGACGCAGGCGCACAAATTTTGGCGCCATTCAGTAAAAGTCCTTTCAATGTGATTTAGAGAGCAGAGAAGATAGAGAGGATTCTGTTCAATTTCAAGAGAACCGGTATGCCAAGTTATATTAGAAGGTAATGTGTCAATTGTTGCTTCTCATTATCATATTTTCACATTATTGGACGTGATGATTGAATAAACGAATGGGGTTGATGTGAGTTAGGCTGATTCACTGAAGGACGTTATTATTTATTTACATTTCTGTGTTCAGATTCCTTGCGTATATGTATTGTTGTAAATTGTTGCAGCATCCACTATATTTGAGTACATGTGGACTTGCCATGGGGCTTGGTCTACTTTCAATTAGTCACTATTTGCAGTCTTGTACTTGTATTTACTTTGTTTGTCGGAATATTTATGAAAATGCTATTTTTGCCAATCGATATGTTAGACCAATAGAAAAACTGTCCAGATAATTTCTATAGAATAATTTTCAATGAAACTAATCCTTGAAAGAACATCGTAATCTAAACATACTGAGCCCTGATTCTACTACTCATATTCGAGTACAACATACAACTTTCAATATCAATGAAGAGGTAAATGTACGACTGCTTTACAAATCTTAGTAATTTTAAAGTTTTTGAACAGTTCAGAAAATTGAAATAGTAAATAAGGAAATAACAAAAATAATTTATTGCATTGTAAAAAGGGTGCTACTCGAGCCAGAGTAATATATTTTACTTGAAACCGAACGGCAATACCAGAAATCAAGAAGTTGCAATTTATTCGATACCCAGGTTAGCATCAGAGCTTTGACATCATACATCACTGGTAAAAGGCTCGAAGTCTCTGCTCACTAGAATTGTGAAAGCCTCTGCGTCACCTTAGTATGGGTCCCAGGGCCCGCGGTTTGTATTTATATATGTATGTATTAGTATGTTATAAAAAGAAGAAGAAGAAGTGATAAAGAAGCCCAACTGTTTATAAGAATTATCAGTAAAATATCAAAAAATAGATAAATGAACAAATAAATAAAATATGTAATCTTTAAATGTTTACATTCAAAGAAGCATCATTCCGTAATTGCTAGTTCATTGCTGTATGATTGTTTATGGGCGGGGGTGCCTGTCATTTCTTTTTAGCGCAAAACAATGCCACGCAAATGGTTTTGCTGCGAAAAATATAAGTGTGTTGGAATCATTTTTTGCGTGTTCAATTCTTTTCAAATCATTTATTGTCTTTATTGGTTTTGTGCGGACAAAAATCGCATAAAAATACTCTTCAAAGTTATTTATATTCTTAACTAGCGTACCCGGCGTTCGTTGCTATATCCTCATTTGCTTTTATATTGTGGCACTACTAATTTTGCCAGTTTTTCTCGGTGTCCTTTACTACAGTACCAAATCTCATTGAACTACGTTAAAAGCTGCTGAGATATAATGAATTTGGTATACCTCTTATATGGGGAGTGTAGTACCGTCAACTTTCCAGTGGATCTTATATCTGTCGGTGCGCTTTACATTTGTACCTAGTCTCATCTATCTGTATAATATAATTACTGAGATAGAACGAATTTAGTTTTTTACTTATAAGAGACTGTGGCAACTCCCATTTTTCAAGTGGATCTGATGTTTACCGGTACCCTTTACGTATGTAACAAATTTAATCCAGCTGTGTTTTCTCTTCTAAAAAGAGGATCGACGGCCACTGCCTATTTTTCCTGTGCACCTTATTTGTGCCGGTACGCATAACATATGTACCAAATATCATCCGTCTGGGTCAAATAGTTGCTAAGATATAACGAATTTGGTTTTTAGAAAATTTAGGAAGCGTGGACCGCTTGAAATTTACTTGTATATACCAATACCTAAAGCTTCCTCGGGCACATGTCGATCTATTTAACCAATTGAAAATCACCGCATAAGTTTTTGAGATCGGAGGTAACATATAGGCATGAAAAGCTGGGTGTTGTGGATCAATATATGTATTTTCTTTCGATTCTTAGGTGTCGGGTTCAAAAATGATTCGGACCAATATTTATTTTTCATTCATGCTCGTCAAGACGGGTTAATTTAGCCATGTTCGTCTGCCTGCCTGCCTGGTAGTTGTTGCGCATTTTTTGGGCATCAATTTTTACTTACTACCATCAATTATTTACTTACTTAGGTGGCACTACAACCGTAGATCGATTTAGACCGCACGTAGGAACCACACCGTGTTGTGTAGTTTAGCACCCGACGGTGCCAGTCGCTGGCAATCCAGAGCTTCTTCAGATCATCATAGACTTGATCGTACCATCTTAAGCTCGGACGACTTCTCTGACGCCGTCCACCAATCAATTTTAGGTTGCCGGCTTAAACCTTTAGTACTGCAGCTTCGGCGTTCGCTCGTAAAAAGAATTTTTGGCCGCATCGCCCCTAATTAAGGCTTACCCAGGGGATACGTGTCCTAACGTACGTTTGTGAGCTGCTTGGGCCGTTTGCAAAATGATTGAATTTGGCTGTTCCCAAAATAATTTATGATATCAAGCTGAAAACATATAATTTTTATAGCAGTAAACTATAGTATCTGTATTGACATGCCACGGCCATTTTTTAAACAGTGAAAGTATAATTTCATTTTATGTTCGTGTTGAATAATAGTCACCATAAATATTTATTCCTTTCATTAGAAAGCTGACAGACATTTTGAAATTCTAAACTTTAGATGTGTTGTACAAGGTGCGCACCACAGGTAATAGGAATTTCGTAGAGTAGAGCATTTTTTAGTGGAGTTAACTATGTGACTAAATACGTCATACCTTCATTCAAAAATTCAATCGAAAAATCATGACACGCAGGGCTATTTCCGACCTTTACAATGTCTTTACAAACCTTTTAGACAGCTTTCACGTTAAACAATCGCTGTCCTTTCAACGGCAAATGCATTTATCCGAAAATGTAACGCACGGTGTTAAAACAAACGAATACTGGAACTGGTTTATGGTCAAAATAAGAATTTTAGCCAAAACTTCGGCGTATACCATTCATAAACTCTGCCATTTCAATATTTTAGTAAAAGTTTTACCAAGTTTAAAACAAAACTTTATATTGGCGTTTTGTTCGATGTTCATTGTTATAACGATAACACAAACATACGCACTAACTCCGCTTCCAGTGGACCAAATGTCAAGCATGTACCTTATCTCAAAAGGCATTTTCTCTTTAGAACACACATTGAACACATGTATCTATGTACAATATGTTACTCTTAGCTAGGCCGCTGGCACTTTGTTAGTTGGCCCTTTGACTTGGAAAGCGGTACATAGCAATAATTAGAGTAAGTACACACTTGACTGGCATTTCAATTTATGTACATCAATCAAGTTGTCACACAAAAATCACAGGACCTTCTAACGAAATGCACTTTAGTTTTAGTAGGCATAATTTTCGCCCAGCACTTTTACATCCAAAAAATTCGTTTGAAGTAATCTTTGACATTTCGGTGACTGTTGCGTGCTGCGCTAAAATTTCGTAAACTGTTTCGAACTGTTTGGAAACTTCCGAAGCTCAAAATGTGCGCTTCACGTAATTTTTTTTTCTATTTTCGTATCTACACTTGGAATAACTCAAACGTTTAAAATTAAACATTAAATAAGTAGTTAATTTATGCTAGGAAACGCCTTTTGTTTATGACCTCGTAGTAAATTTTTAACTAAATAAAAATGTTCTATTTTTATTTCTACATTCATTGGCTTTTAAATGTATTGCCATGAAATTGAAAAGTTTACACCTTCTAGGAGCATATAATATAGCTATTCACTTTTGATTTATTCAGAATCTAATTTTGTGCAAATTCTTGGTTCATAAAAATCGTTGTGCTAACATCGCAAGTGTTCGAATCTGCCGCGATGTATCGCCTTCTATATTGATTCATTATATGACTCATACTCATACTCAATCGTAAATCGAATTCAATAGCGACAATCAGTATGAGGCAGATAAAAGTCAGTTGTTTTTGAGACGTGAGTTAAGTATACTCGCAGAAAATACGGTGTGAGTATGTACCGGCAAATGCAAGCCATGCGATGCTACTCGTAGTCTCCATCGCAACACACGTTAGCGTATCTCAATGTGATTGTACGTCGCAAGCCAATGAGTGTCGAAGCCGCCATTTGAGTAAGTAAGCACATGGTATAGATTAAAGGCGTATTCGCGTGTACACTTTTTGGTATAGTTCCCGTATTTGATTTGGTGCACCCTTTTGTTTTTGTTTTGTTTATGAGTGTATTTGCAAAGTACGAGTATTTGCTGTAACCCTACAAACATTTTTTGTCGTTGAAGATATGAATGCGATTCTTATAAGTAGTATGTATCGCATATCGCCGGCGATTTCCCTTTTCTATTCCATTTCTATTTTCCTTTGGAAAGAACTTAGTCCAGCAAGCGAATCGACTGGGAGATAAGAATGTGAGTTCGTTTGTTTGTTCTTGTCGAATAAATACTATTGCAATTTTTGTGATTGAAGTTAAAACGGCGATACCAATGTAATTTATTTTTATGAATCACCAAACTATCTTTCTAATCTCTTCTGAAGTTTCGCTAAACTTTCTTTCTCGCGATAGAGAGTTTAAAAAATTTTATAACTTGATGTTAACACAATAAATGCATATGAATTTTAACTTTAAATGCATTCGAAAGCTGTTTAAACATTTTGGTTGTTTGCTCATTTCGTGCTGTAGTAATTTTTACGCTAATGTGGCCATTCCACTTACCCTTCAATCGCCACCCATGCCATACTCTATAACCAAACGATTTGCATTATTAAATACGGAATATAATCACAAAACGCAACATGGCAGATGTGTGCAAAAATATTCACTGAGCAAAAACGTAAGAAGAAAACATCATAGTACACAAATTTGCCAAGCTAAAACTATAAAGCATTATACTAACAAAATAAAACCACAACAACCACAAAAAATTGGCCAAATTCCAAAAATCGACGTAAATCTTTATACATAAGATACTTGTCCTGACTGACTGACTGACTCATTCAATCTTTCATGTGTAGATGTGTAATTTCTTTGTGTATACATGCATATTAAGGCAGGATATTTCACCCCCAAGGGGAGGGTGTTGCATAGAGAAAACAAAATATATATATAGATATAGGTACATATAAACGTATTAAAAATTTTATACGGACAACGCCGGTATCTCCTGTTAGCATATAGATACACGTACATACATCTGTATTTGGCAATATCGGTTAATTTTCTCAGGCGACGCCAAAAACATGCGACGAATACACATAATATTTGTGTGATAGGTATATGTATTTATAAGGCAAAAAAAAAAAAAAATTAGGTATACAAAATTAGATATGTAGCTACTTTTGACATTTGTAAAGCGCATTATGAAATGCAAAAAATTGTTTCCGATATTTAATAGATATTTCTTTCGGATTTAAGTGCACACTGAGGGTATTTCTGTTTCTAGATACATTAGTACACTGATAAAAAAAAAAAAAACTAGATTCGCACACTTGAATTGAACCATATCGTGAGAAAACTACAAATTCTTGGTTCAAGAACGGAGCTGAAATTCCTCTCAGAGGTTGATTTAAAAATGTTCTGCTTGAAGTCCAAAAGGACTTCTTTTATATTCGGAGACTTTTGTGCTTGACTTGAACTACAGAACTATATTTTTATACTCATTTCACGAATTTTATACTCATCCTAAGTTTGATTTAGTTTCGATCCCGTTTTGTACTTGATTCAAGAAAATTAAGTACGAATCGTATTTAAAAATTTTAAGTACGCTTTCGGGTAAAGCAAAACAACAAACCTATATATGTATATAATTCCAATTTTTTTCTGTGTATCTATGAATGTATGTTCTAACTTGCGCATGACTAGATGCATAAATCTACCGGCAAATCTTGTCTAAGTGCAACCCTTGGCTGCTTACTAATGCGCAAAATATTTTTAATTTACTGATCGGCACGTACGCCGTTCGTTGACGGCGAGAGATGAACGCCCACGCAAGCAAAGACTTAAGCAGGACACGTTGCCTTGCATTTCTCCTGACATTCAAGGGCATGGTTGGCATGTACATATACATAGAAATAATGCATAACAAGAAATATTGGTTCTTAAACGTTGATAAAACATAAGTTATTATAGTCGTTCCTCTTTGAATTTTCTATCGAACTCGGAACAAAAAAAGAAAACTCTGATATAACGTGTACCCAATTTTTTTTTTGCCATGTACCTAAAGGAACGTACCCAAAGAGACAAGGTTTAATAACTTTGTGTAAATGTATGTAATATGCAACTTAAATAATATTAAGTAAAATTATTTCCTCGATATTTCACCGCGACTGTCCCGTAGGAACTCTACTCTTTTGCCCATATTTTCTTTGAAATTTTGAAGAATTGCAACCAGTATGGCTTAAATAACCGATATAACGTTCCTTTTCAAGACTGAAATTGTTTTTGGGTCATCCTTGTAGACCCAGTTTCGTAAAAAATTTTCACAATCTTTCTTCAAACTTCAATGATTTCGGTGCATTGTTCTTTCGTCTAGCGTTGGATAACTAAAATCCGATAGTGTCTTGTCAATTCAAATAAAGAAAACGTCAATAAGTAACCAATTAATTTGCTAAAATTAATGCGCAGCTATGCAATTAATTAATTCACAGTTATAAATGAATTTTTGTTGGCTTTTTATATCCACTCTTTCGCTTTTTTCTTTTAAATTCTATTTAATTTCTCTTCTTTTAAAATTGTACTAACAAAACACTATCAAAAACATACTCAATTGATGCTCGTCAACATGTTGCCAAGTGCGCCCATAACATTTATGAGCCTAACGACGAACAGCACGACCGATATGCTGTACAATGTAAATCGCCCCTTAGAGCAAGACAGAGATAGAGAATAAAAGCAAAGAAACAGAAAGAAACAAAAAAGAGAGCAGCTATGCGTAATACGCTGCACTATTTTATTATTATACAATACCATGAGATGTAAATAAAGAAATGGACAAATCAAATTCCTCTTGTACACACAGCGGCGTCAAACCAAAACAACATATTTTCGTATGTTGCTTACTCGTCATTACTCGTCACTTACTTTGACTTTTTTGTTGTTATTTTTAGCAACTTCAGAGAGCTGAGAGAGGGAGCGAGCGTATGCCTTTGTGATTGGCCCTGCGTTCCAGATGTTTACATACCTTAGTCGCAGTTGCAGTCGCTAATTTAATCTCAATACTAAAAAAAGCTGTCAAACAACAATGAAAAACTTTTGTCACGAATTGTTTTTCATCAAGTACTCAGATAACAAAAATGTTTTCTACCGAAAATACTTCAAATACTCAAAAAACAGGTGACAAAGAGTGCGAACTTTTGCATTTCCGTCAGAAAAAACCAAAGAAAAATCAACATGTTCATGTTAATTTTTTTGTTTGTATAGCAGTAATAATTTACAATTTCGGTAGCAAAAATTTTCATCGATCTCAGTATTAGGCTTTAGCAGAATTTAGCCTCTTTCAGGCTAGATCTGTAGTTTTTGTAACTTTGCCGGAAAACACTCTAAACACTCTTAACACTCTAAACACTAAAAACACTCTAAACACTGAAAACACTCTGAACAGATCGATGATCAGAGTTTACTTTATGTTTATCCAAACTAAGTAACATGCTTGGCGGCGGCAAACCAATAATACCCTCGTCCACAATATGTGTTAACCGGCTATAGATAGTAGAGAAGATGTCAAACCATTTCTATATTAGTAAGTAAGTAGTTCAATTCAATGCGATAGTTTACGATTTTACAACATAACGTGGCGTATACGTGATAAATAATTACTAAATTATCACGCATACGATACGCGTAAGTTTTTAATGCAATTTATGACATACTCTACTAATGATATTACAATATTTATGCAACGTCGCGTAGTTGCACTAATGTACACACTTGAGTCGCACACAACTTGAGTTTGTCATAAATAAAATGCTTCAATAGGGTGCGTCTATACGTCACAAGCAACCACTTTACATAAGCCTCCCTTTTAGCACCTTATCCCTTCGCTCAAATTGTACTGCGACAGCCGCTTAAGTTTCCTCACGTGCAGCATGTTGCTCAATTCACGCCCCAATGCACGTCCTTAAAATGCAGCAACGTCCTTGCTGTGGTCTCAGTCGTTCTTCAGAGTTCGTTGCAACCGGAGCAAACCTGATATCTCTGCTTTTACATATTTACTATCTCGGTTAACATTTCTCTTTTGCTAACCAAGTATCGTGTTCATTCAGTAAACGTTTTTCAAGTACTACGTATACGCCGTGGTTTCTCAGCATAGTTAGGCACGTGCGTGCTTTTGGCGCGAGCGTATTTCTCGCATTTTGGGGGTTTGGCGTCTGCTGTGTAAGTGTGCTAAGGGGGCATTTTCGATTCGGTTACGGTTACGGCTTGCATTCGCTCTTTGGGCCAATCTGTGCTCAGTTGATGTTGGTCACTCACACGGTACGGAACGTTTCGATTGCATTAGTACGGCAAAATTTTCAATTGTCTGACGTTTCTATTCACCTGCATATAGAATGGCTGACGTAGTCGTAGGACTAAGTGAATGAAATGAAAAGTGCTTAATTGGTTTATACGTTTGCCTGTCTGTCTGTCGGTTTGCCTAATAGTGCGTCTATCACTTGGAGCGTTAGTGTCTGCATCGGATAATGGTTTCTGCACTTGTTGTGTCAATTTTCACATGATTTTTGCATCATTTATTTGTCGTCGCTTCGGGCTGGTAACTACTTCATAAGTTATTTAATATCAAGGTTATTGCTACTTGTTAATGAGTGCGAATAGAATTTTATTTTTAGTTGTGAAATACTCGTATAATAAAAAGTTTGCATATAGACATTGAAACGCAGTTTTACAAATCGCCAGGAAACCTGTGAAATGTTTTGGACCCAAGAACAACAATAGTTTAAGTGTTGTGAAAAACAAAAATTGAATAAGATAAAAATAAAAACAAATAAACAAACGTAAACAAAATAATTAAAATGGTTATTCGAGTAAAATGCGAACCATTTTTAGTTTGTAAATATGTTATCATAGATGGAAAAACGCAAACGTCAGTTGGACAGAAGTTTGAATACCTTTCACATATGCTATAAAGATCAAGGTTGATTATTTGATTTGTATATGAGGGTGGCTTTTTCTATTCTGCGCCTAATAATTAAAAAAAAAAAAAAAACAGTAATTTGACATTGAAAATGGATTTTTTTTTTTAAATATTCTACATTAAGATGAATACACTTAATCATGCGTCTGAACAAATTTTCGAAGCAGTTTTGTCACTTAGAAGTTCGTATCTACAGATTCTTCAGGCATCGACAAATGTTGACCTCGCAATTTATTTCTGATGTGTGCGAACAAAAAGAAGAAATTGGGTGCCAAGTTTGAATTGTAAAGCGGATAATCTATCAATTCGATATTTCATATTCTTTAGTGGCCCGATCTGAAAATATACGAGATATTTTATTAGAATTGGCGAGAAATTAGGCTAGATTAGTCTATGCCAGCTAACCCCTTGATAGAGGTCACACATAATGAAGGCAGTTCAGGAGCTATAAAAATGATGTAGAATGTTTGGCGAACGACAATATCCTGGTAGGAGTCCTTATGGCCGTATCCTCCTGTGACGCGAGCCCGATGGTGTCAAGGTATTTTAATCTTGATTTTGGGATTGCTGGACAGCTGCAGATGAGGTGTGCCAGAGTTTCCGCTGTAGCAGGTAGTGCGAGGAGGAGGTGTTCTTCCACCTCTCTCCAGCTTTGGTCCAGGCGTCCGCTTCCAATATGCTAGGTCTATTCGTGAGATTCGTGCGTCTGTTCTCGCGATATCCCGTTTCATTACCATTATGCCTTAGAGGCTGGGAATACAGAAGATGTGCAGTTTTTTGGAGGTTACCTGCAGGGCTTTTATCGCAGCTTGGCTGTCAGATGGGACCACTTTAACTACCATGCAAATCTGCACCCCCCCCCCCCCCTTTTTTTGAGTTTTCGATATGAAATGGAAAATATCTATGCATTAAATCAGGCATCGTCGTAGACCCCATAAAGTATATATATATATATATATATATATATATATATATATATATATATATATATATATATATATATATATATATATATATATATATATATATATATATATATATATATATATATATATATATATATATATATATATATATATATATATATATATATATATATATATATATATATATATATATATATATATATATATTCTAGATCAGCTCGACGTCGATCTAGCTACATCCGTCTGTCAGCCAGCCTACTTTATTACAGTCAATATTCCGTTGAAATGCGATGTGGTGCTATACAAAACACTTTTTTCATGAACTTATTCTTTATTTAAATCAGTATTAGCTTGAAATTCGACTTGGTGGATTTTAGTGGATAACCGCTTCGTAAACATATGCAAATGGGCATGTCCCGCCCACTTTTTGAGGTCGTCCCATACAAATCTTTGATGCATTTGTGTGATAAACGTCAATATCAACTAAAAATTCTTCATACACATCTACTAGTGGGCGTTTTCCGCCAAATTTATGGTGTGGCCTTTTTTAAAACTCCCCTCCCCCGTGTGAATGGTATTAGAGCTGCAGTTAAACGGAATTCAGAAGTTACCGCGTTTTCTTGTTTTTACTTTTAATTAATTCTAATTTTTTATAAATTTTGATAAAACATTATTTAGAATTTATACTAGAGAATATAATCTATGGTTCAAATAAGCAGCTTAAAATAAGGTATAGCGCATTTCGAAGTCGAGCACACTTGAATGTAAAAAAGTCAATCAGCTGTCTCTCTCCATCTGATTTATATACACAAACATATATTCGTACACAGATCAGTGCAATCAGACACTAGACTGAGAGAGGGATAGCAAAAATTGGTACAGGATGTTTATCTGTCAGACAAGGTCGACTGTGGCATTCTTATTTAAAACCGTATGCACTTTAGTGCACCAACGTTTTAAAGCTTACTTAAAATACTTCTACATTCTATATGATTTTCATTGTTGACTTCTACCTTTTGTTTGTTTGTCTACGCCATTTTGTACTTTTGGTTTTCTCCTGAAGTGCTTCCGGTGTGCCAAGTCAATACAACTCAAGCACTGCAAGCTTCCGTTCACACTTTCACTAACCTGGCTTCTTCTTTTTGGCTGTGACTGTATTACAGTATAGTGATTGTGTATGTGTACCTGTGTGACTTTTTCTGCGTATACTTTTGTATCTTTTGTGTAACTTTTTGAAGGCATTATATTCTTTAATCCAATTAGACGTGTTTAGGTTTATTGAATAAGCGAATAATACAAAACTAGTTTGTTTTACATTTTCATGGCTTTTCATGACTGCATAAATTCATTAAAATTATTGGAATCAATATATTGAATATTTATTTCAAACTAAAGTATGGCATGAGTTGAATATTTTTCAAGAGCGCATAAATTCAATTTTTTTGTATCATTTCAGTGTTTAATTGTTTTTTGCATTTTTTGTGCAGCTTTGTTTCTGATTTCTGTAATTTTGATTTTTTTTTTCTTGTTTGCTTAAAAAATATTAACCGCAGACATAAAATGTCACAACAGATTTGTGTGCAATAAATCAAATGTCAACGACATTGAATTGTTTTTTCATGTGATCCAAAATAACTCAAATATGTATTCAGTTTATTTATCTACTTACTTACATATGCACACACAATTTGTATGAACACAAAATTTGTCTGCACACGTTTGTAATAAATTCAATTATGAAATATTTGCTGCGATAGATAAAAAAATCTTCATTTATTATTTATATATCCGTGTTTGTTAATGAAAAAAGTTTGAGAATTATATTGAAATTTATAAATAATTGTAGAGTGTACTAGTTTGAAACAAATTTTTTTTTATACTCTTCGCGCAGAGTTAGAATATTATCATAATTTAGTCGAAATGTTTGCAACACAATAAAGGAAGCATCAGAGACCCCACAAGGTATTATATATATTCGTGATCCTCATGACAAGATAAGGCAATCTAGCCATGTCCGTTTGCCTATCTGGGAGATATTGTCGTCGCTGTTCCCTCAATCTTTCAAATATTGGTTTGAAAGTCTGTATGGAGACTTTTTATAACAAGAAACAACGCAAG
This sequence comes from Leucophenga montana, assembly GCA_035044765.1. Taxonomy (NCBI): domain Eukaryota; kingdom Metazoa; phylum Arthropoda; class Insecta; order Diptera; family Drosophilidae; genus Leucophenga; species Leucophenga montana. The sequence continues at coordinate 43,016 of JAWNNQ010001328.1, read as the reverse complement.
TTCGAAAATGACACCGATTTAAAAAATGAAAGATTTAACTCCCATACAAAAATCGATGTATTTATTTTGTTATATCGAACATGTTTTAACTATAACAATTATTTTTAAAATAATAACTATTTTAAATTAGTCAACTACATACAAAAGGTGTATCCAATTAATAATACCAGATATGGTATAAATTCATTTAGTAAATATATGAGGCATCATCTGTCCGGCCAAACATTCCAGACGAACTGGTTCAACCCCTGCTCGATCTAAAATTTCTTTAATTTAATTAAAAAGCAAAATTCATGCCATACAAAATTTTAAAACCAGTGTTGCCAAACAAAAAGAGCAAGTGTGAAGAGTTTTAAATCTTTTCGGTTTCATCGAAGTTTCACCGTGTTTTCTTCTTTTTATATTATTTCATTATTTAACTTATTGAAATTTAAATAAGAGAAAACATCAAATAACTGAAACTGATATTGAAACACTATTTACATTTTCAAGAAAGACAAGATCTCAAAAATTCGACAGCCTTGTAAACCACGAAATTTCTCGAAGCAGTTTACGGGAACCTTATGAAATCATGCAAAAAAATGTGTCATTCATTGTGACAATTTGGCTAAGGTTGCCTTTTGTCCAGAGTTCGGAATTACTCAGACCCAACTGTGAGCACTTGATAATAATTGTTTCGAATTTAATTGCTATGCTACTGGATTTTAATTGCTATACTGCTATGCTACGGGATTTTAGGCGGTTGAAAGGGATAGCTATATTGAGTCGTATAAGTAACACTTGATTTTTGTTTATGTTTTTATTAAAATATACAGAATCAATACAGAAAAGCATTTCAAAAATGCATGCATTGAGTATATTTGCACATGACGTGCAAAAGCAATTGTTTTTGCATTATTCATTGTTGTTCTTTTTTCTAGTTTTATTGCGCACTAATACATTTTTTGTGTAAAGAGTGACTGACTGAAGAAAATATATATATATATATATATATATATATATATATATATATATATATATATATATATATATATATATATATATATATATATATATATATATTATATATATAATATATATAAATTGTCTGTAAAGTCGGTTTACGGACGATAATGTTACGTGATAACGTCATAAGAAAACATTGATGAAAAATTGCATACTTTTATGAATTGAATTGAATTATTATCACTGAATTGTTATTATTTTGTATAATACAGAGAAGGAGTTAATTGAAAATTAAAATTTTTTCGATACATTCACATTTATTTGCACTCGTTAATTCAAATATTTGAATTAACGAGTGCAAATAAAGGTGAATTTATGTTTAATGTCAGCTTCGATAACAATACTCAATCTTTGTGTATTTATTATAATTGTTTGACTAGCTGTACCTTGGCAGACTTCGTTCTGCCATTCCCCTTACCACTCCTTTCCATTTCACACCTAACCAATTTCCCAAAGAGATAAAACGCGTTTCTATATAGTTTCCCTATCCTTTGTCTCCTCTTTGTGCTATGGTTCGTAAGTCCACACTACTCGTAATTCTACTATCACGTAATTCTGACATATTCTGTCTATGGTTAGCCAGTCGCTAAGACCTTTCGGTGCTAGACTCTCTAGCATGCGCTTGCTTGTATTCTCTTTCACTCGCAAGGCGCTGTGCATGCTCAGAGGAAGTCTCTCCCTTTCGGCGTACAATAGCCGCTCCTTTCTGGGATGTATGTGTAGATAGTTGTGATTTTCTTTTAGGCATACTGACGTTATATATTCAGAACCTTTTATGGAAACAATAAGACAGAAAGTAGCTCTGAAAAGAACTTTTTAAGGAAACAATAAAATAGAATGAAGTTCTGAAAAGAACTTATTATGAAAACTATAAAGAAAAAAAGTAGTTTTAATAAGAACTTTTTATTAAAACAGTGTGCGTATTACGTTTCGGAAATTTCAATTTCGTCAACGTCCTCTGAATAAAACAAGTCGGCTTTCGTTTGCAAACTGACACACTTCCTTAAGTGTCGTTCCTTTTATTTATTTTTGACATCACATTGATATAACTTCAAACATTTGCTACATGATATATTGCAACAGCGAGCGATTCTTAGATTGGCACTTGTAATAAAAATAAAAACTACTTGAATGCGCCATATGTCAGGAAACCATAAAAATAGTTTATCTGGCATCAGCCGGTCTAGTTCAATTCTAGGGTTTTCTTCCTTAGGTAGCAACTACAACTGCATGTTTGGGAATTTTACCTGACTATTCAGAATAATCCGATTATTTGGAACAATCAAGCAGTAGTTCTAATTAGAAATTTTAATGGAAATAGTTATGTAGGAAGAAGTTATTAAGTATAAGAACGTTTTATAGAAAAAAAAAAAAAAAAAAACCGAAAGTAGTTCGGAAAAGAAATAAAATAAATAAATAAATGAAGCAAAATAAATAAATAAATATAACTTTTTATGGAAACAATAAGACAGAAAGTAGTTCAAAAAATAACTTTTTAATGAAACAATAAAATATAAAGAAGTTCTGAAAAGAACTTATTATATGAAAACTATAAAGAAAAAAAGTAGTTATCTCTTACTTTCGTTCTATCTCTTTAATCACGCACATATGACCATATAAGATAAACGCATTAACGCTATACAATCTGTTGCTTTCAGCTATTAATCATGTTATAATTATCGCCATCTCGCTCATACCAATTTCTACCTACTTTATACTTAAACTTTATTTCTTTCTCTTTTATCAGGCACACATTATCATATGAAACAAACCCATGAATCACTACAATATGTGGCTTTCAGCTTTACATCAAGCTTTAATTATCGCCATCTCGCTCATACTAATTTCTGCCTATTTTATACGTATACTTTGTTTCACGCACACCATTACCATATGACACAAAAACATGAACGCTCTACAATTGTGGCTTTCAGATTTACATCATGTTTTAATTATCGCCCTGTCGCTCATACTAACTAATTTCCATTTCATTTATTTTAACATTTACTCACATTTACATTCATTTTATTGGTTCAGTAGATCCAGAGATTATCTCTTTTTTAATTTTTCAACTACTTGCTCTTGAATATCATTGGTCATATCGCTTGTTCTGCGTGAAATGGTATTATCAGAAAGTGGCATGCCTTTTAACTTGTTTGCCTACTGCTTGCTGACCAAAATTTCAACCATATCTAGAGCTACTGGCAAAATAAGATTTTCGGCAATTGTATGCGGTTTCACTGCTTTAGCAACTTGATATGCAACTTTATAGCTAGCTAGTAATGTTGACTCGTTGACACTGGATGCCTAAAAACAAAACAAACAATATAAAAATAAATGATTGACCAATAAAAATTAAGCGCTCGGAAGCCTTGCACACATTAACGTAGTCTTAATTACACAAGGGGGTCGCCAGAATTTTTCAACCTGTAAAGGGGTCAAAAAGATTGAAAAACACTGCTCTAGAGGATCCGGACATTCCAGGTACATGTCCATTAATCATGGTTCTTAAATTTTTTCGGGTTGTCATCAAAACGGGATTGTAGGAGAGGCTTTCTTTGAGTCTTAACTAGTAAGCGTCTTTTGTACTATGGTGGGAACCACACCCAGCTTATCAACCTTTAATTAAGGAGAGTTACCTTCTCACAATTTGCTCACCCTGGAACGAATGTTCAGAGGGGATACGTGACTAATAGACTAAATAATCTTATTCGAATTGAGACAGAACTTTAGGACAAGATTTATATATTTACTTTTAAAACGAAATATATATATATATATATATATATATATATATATATATATATATATATATATATATATCTAACTTTGACTTGTTGAAGTTCTAGCGAATGAGTAGGATTCACCACTAAATTTCTCATGACGAAATTTCACATACAGTGCATAAAAAATCAAAGCTCCTTTGTTATTTTCCATGACTCAGCATGCATAGTATGCCGTACGGGTATAAGCTATTCGATGATATTTGTGCCTGACACACAACAACAATAGAAACTCAATATGTATGAGTATAAAGCAGATTTAATTTTAATAAACTCGAGTACCGAAACGAATAAGTTTGAATGAATATTATAAGCATATTGAAAGACATGCATTCAAAAACTCAATTTCAATAAAAATTATAAAGCCATATAAAGTTTTAAATAACAAACTGAATAAAAGTAAGAACAACCATAAGATGCAAAAATAAAAGAGCAGAACACAGATGATTGCACAATTTGTAACTTCTTGTCTAATTAAAGTCAATTGGGTGCAATTCAATGCTGGAAAAGAACGTGACGCTTGTTTATGTGAATGTTAGAAAGACTTTAAAGCAAAAGTGAAAGATATTGCAATAAATCACTTAGTCAGCATTCGTTGTTCTACAGAAAAGTACGAGTATCTATAACGACAGACAGACAGACAGACAGACAGACAGACAGCAAAAAGGGGCTACATGTCGTATGAAAATGTGCACAACGAAAGCAGACAGCTTGCGAACAAAATGCTTATGCAAGTGACAAGCCACAGAAGATTCCAGAAAACATTCATATTAAAATCAATTTTCAACAACAATCATCACATAAAGTAGAAGACCCGAGGGTGGTGTTGCGGCTAAGAGAAATTTGCTGCAGTCGCATAACAAATTCATAGAGGGAAATTGCTGCACTTTCACGAGCTGTGATTTAAATTTAAATTGAATTTTAACTGCGCAAGCCGACTCAACTGTTGCATAAGCAAACATGTGTAGGTACTTGAACATGAAAGCACTTTATGATTTTATTATTGTGGTCGACAAAACGCATCACACTATAACATTTTGAAAATAACAACAAATTAATTGAATTACTGACCAAGCGCAATAGATTCGTATAATTTTTCCTGTTCCAGATAGAGACTAGCTAGATGAAGTCTAGGTGCATACTATATAACACATACAAATGTATTAAATTATGGTTACTATTACCAGTTATCATTATTTAAAAATAGTTGAGCGAAGAATTATATATATTAAATAGATGGATGGATACTCAACTGCCTGTGATTCAATCACGGCGACTGAAAAATCACTGATATCAGTTGCTACTCGATATTGTAAATGTCACTGATTGAGTATTATTTGTTTCTTACCAGTGCTACTGTGATTAATTGAATTACTGCTCAAGCTCAGTAGATTCGTATAATTTTTCATGTTTCAGATAGAGACTAGGTAGATGAAGACTAGGTGCATACTATATAACACATACAAATGTGGTAAAGTATGGTTATTATTACCAGTTATCATTATTTAAAAATAGTTGATCGAAGAATTCCATATATTTAATAGAAGAATGGATATATAGATAGTAGTGTTGAGCGATAATCAACTACCTGTAATTCAATCACGGCGACAGAAAAATAAGTGATATCTAAAATACCCTGTTCCCGCCTCAATTCCCAAGATCTTTGTAAAGAGCCCATATCCTGTTCCGGCAGCCCAATGATTTCGAATATCTCCCATACTCTCGAATGGTTTTTTGTACCGTTTTAAGCCAAGCATCTCAAGAAATTTTCAGTAGATATCGATTTGGTGGCACATCTGGCTATCTCGCTTGGATACGAAAAAAACATTACAAAAACACATGGTGTTGTCAAAATTCTGCTTTGTAATGCCAATTTCTGGAGAGGATTTGCTAAAACCGATACATGAAAAGATTCGATTGTTTGGGAGATAATCGAAATCATTGGGCTCCCGCAACTGAATATGGACTCCTTACTTGGGAATAATGCGGGAACAGGCTATATATTCTGATTTAAAAAGACTATGAATAAAAGTGTTGGTTTATTTAATAAACAAACAAAAAAAAATATATATAAAAAGTGTTTTTTTTTATTTTAACAGTGATCGCACTAGCAGTTGAAAATCACGGTGATTTCAAAGTAGCAGTCACGTTAATCACTACTACTCAAAAATCACTGACTACCTTTTCTCTATTAGGTAGATAGATACACTGCCTTATTTTTAATTTTGGAATACTTATAATATACAAGTGATACATAATAGTAATACGACATGGATTTAGAGTCGTCCGTCCGAGTGCAATCCTTTTTTGTAGTTCTGTGTAGATAGTGTTTTTGTCTTATATTAACTTACATATCTAAAACTTTATTGAAATATTTGTATTTTATTTACAAACTCATTAATCGGAATAAAAATGTTCACAAATTAATAATAGAGTATCAAGATTGCGAGTTGGGTATATAATTTGTAAAATTTTTCAAATTTGAGCCTCGTACGCCATTTAATTTATTAAAAATTTCATCGGCGTTTAAAACCAATTTTCCAAACTATCTGTATAGAATTCTTTATGTGATTTTATTTTCAATAAACCAAATAGACAAGCAAAACTTCGCTTGAACCTAAGCTCTAATACCATTCACACGAAATTATAAATCGTATTGTAAAAGATAAACGTGGGAGCTTCAAATAGAGTCAACCTCAAAAAGTGGGAGGTACACGGCCACTAGTAGATGTGTATGAAACAACCATCTATATGATGCAAATATATCGAATTTCAAGCTGATATTGACGTTTTTCATACAAATGCATAATAGTGAGCTGTGGTTTTGTATGGGAGTACCTCAAAAAGTGGGCGGGAAACGCCCATTTGTACATGGTGTCTCAAAAGAAAGTTCACATTTGATTTGCTGATTACGTGAACGCAACTATTCCGTGGGGCGCGGGGGGATATGTCAATCGGTAGCCTATCTTTTGGGAATTTAGTCGCTATGGAACGTTTCTCGGGAGCGGACCGTGCGTTGTGCGTACGTGAGTTTTACAAAAACGGTAATTCAGCGACTGTAGCGCGTAGAAAATTCTGCAGTATTCGACATGTTCGTCATTTAAATGATGCGCCAAGCCCTCGACTCATTGGAAAATGGGTCGAGAAGTTTGAAAAGACCGGTTCAAAGCTGGAAAAATCGAAATCCGGGCGTCCAAGATCTCCGAGAACTTTCGAAACGTAGACTGTGTTACTCCGAATGGGAACATTTAGTACTATGGACTGAAGTAAGTAGGGAGAACCAATAAGAATTTTATGAAGAAAAGCAACTGAGAGCATAGAACGGCGTGAAAAGTGGGTTGGGAGATCAATTAATTTTAACCTATAATGATAGGGTGGAAGATTTATATCGGGATCCCAATTGAGACTACTAAGAGCAAACAGAAGAAACTGTTTTTGGACTGACTCAAATCTAAATTTTACGGCAACAAACCGACTTCCCTGGAACAATTAAAAGGAAATATCCGTCACGAAATGGCAGCCATCACGGAGAATACCTGCCGAGCCGTGATAGGAAATTTTAGTGTTCGATTAAATAAATGCCGTGAACGCAACGGTTTACATTTGAACAATATCATTTTTAAGCAATAAATTCCCAAAGTGTGTATTTTAATATGTAATAAACATTTTTTCAATAAACTACTTACTTTTTTTATCGATTTTTTAAATGTGAACTTTTTTTTGATACAGGGTATATTATTATGAAGGGGCTGTCCATTAAATAGCAACCTAATATTGACTTTAGCAAAGAAGTTTTTTCATACAAAAACACAAAAGTGGGCGGGTCTCCGATAATTTTTTTTTTATTTTTTTTTTATTAGTAATTTACAATCTATCAATAAGACAATAAGTAATTTAGTAACAGAAATAGCTGTACTCCAGTGAGAACATCTATTATATTCAAAATTCTATAATTAAGTGTTTATTTACAATATATACAAAATTTAATCTCTAAAAGGTAAATCTAACACATGATTTCTTTTAAGTCTTCGAGTTGTATCGCTATTATCTAGTAGGCCTATTGCCAAAACATTTAAATGATCATGTAGTCTCTCAACATACCTTGTGCTTATTCTACGTATTTCATCTTTAATGTATGGAATATTTAAATCTTTGTGAATTTGGTCATTAGCCACAAACCAGGGGGCGTCAACAATAAGTCTAAGCGTTTTGGACTGATATCGTTGAAGAATTTCAATATTTGATTGGCTTGCAGTTCCCCATAATTGGATAGCATATGTCCACACAGGCTTTAAAATAGCCTTGTAAAGCCGAACTTTGTTCTCCAAACTAAGCTGCGATTTTCTCCCAAGCAGCCAATACATTTTTTTTTTGTTTTTATGTTGAGTTTCTTTGTCTTGCCTTTAATATGACTTTTCCAAGTTACTCTCCGATTTATATCGAGTCTAAGATAATTTGCGGAGTCACTATGAGGATTTCATCCAATAATGTATGTAAATAGTCCGTCCATTAGAAGCTACCATATAAACTATTAAGTTGATATTGTCAACCATAAGAAAGGTTTTTCATACAAAAAACAACAATAGAAGGCTGGGGTTTATACGTGCGCGCGGGTCAACATTGATATTCTAAATATTGTTATACTTGCATTAAAAAGCAGCCTAGGTAGAATAATATAAAGATACGCGTTCTCTTTTTGTTACTTTCGTACTCAAATCAATCCCATTTTTTTTCCTAAGATAAAGCCTAGGTATAGCTTGAATAGGAAAAAATTTAAAAATTACAATTCCGTTCTCGAATCAAGAATTCGTACTTGGTTTATAAAAATCCGTACTTTGGTACTATGGATAAACTGACGTTTTTTTAATAGTGTAATAAATAGTAAAGTTTATACCCTTCACACGCACTTTTATATCGTTTAACAGTCCTGTATTACAACCATGAATCAAAATAAAACTAAAATAACACATACATATATTCGTGCAAATGCAAATTAAGGCGTAATATTGTTTTAAAAAGCTCCCATCTAAAAAAAAAAAGCAAATAACTATCAAAACAAAGTACGAAAAAAAAATTAACTGAATTAAATATTTGGGCGTAAAAGCCGATCGACTTATGTCTGTTTCAGCATAAACTTCTTCCGAAATATAAAATTCTTTTAGCAAGTACTATGATAACAGGATGATTGAAACAATTGTCTAACAACTGCATAGTACCCTAAGCACACATTACATTTTTAGTTCCCTTCACATTTAGTGTGAAAACGGTAATATCAGTTTGAGTGAAAGTTTGTAATGCACAAGCCCATCGTAGATGAGATGAGTCAATATAGACTTCTACGTCTGTCAGAATGTTTTTGCGCTTTTTTATACCATCCAACTTTTACTTTTTGTGTGTAGAACTATATCATTGCATTCAATATCAACATAAAAATTGATATGTTAGCATCTTATGGACAAACATTTCATATATACTCTTATATCAAAGGGTGTTATCTGCCACTTTTGGGGATAGCACCCATTTTTCTATGAAAACATTTTTTTTTCGACAATATCAATTTGAATTTGTCTTCCTATGGACGCACACCTCCCCTAAGCAAATCTACCGCGCACTTTTGTGTTTTTGTTTGAAAAACTTATTTACTATAATAAATATAAGTTTGAAATCTGATATGGTGGTGATATGGTTGTACATAAGTCAACGTTTTTACTTGTTATACTATTGGCACAGAGTTTGAATAGTATTGTCAGTTTGCCTAAAAGTTTGTAACGTATTAAAGTAGGTATCGTTAAATGTGCAACATACGGTGTGCATCATCCTTCCGAGCCCACTATTGCCAATACCACCCGCAAATTTGAGTCTCATTGTACGTTATTGGATGAAATGCGACTGAATAGACCACATCCAGCCCGTAGTTAGAAGAATATTGGCTGAACACCATGAAGAATTGATTCGACTCGATTATTGCTTGAAGTTGAAAACCGTGATGTTGGCGACATTTGGTTTCAGAAAGACAGTGCTCGGCACAATCATTTTGCTGGGCACCTAGATCGCGTGATATTACACCTCTGGATTTTTTTGTTTGGGGTTATGTGAAGTCAAAAGTTTTCGTCGAGAGGCCAGGAGTTGGAAGCCAACATTTCAGTGACCGAAAATTGCACCTTCCGAATGGAAGGCGTAGTCGTGACATTTTAATGAAACTAGTTTAAACAAGAAAAAACGTTAACTTCGGTTGAACCGAAGCTCTAATACCATTCACAGGAAATTTTAAATAGTATTGTAAAACATAAAAGTGGGGGTTTAAATAGGGGCTTCCCAGAAAAGTGTGTGGGGCGCTCACTAGTAGATGCGTATGAAGCGATGTAGTAGATGTGTAAGATGCCGCCATATCGAATTTCAAGTTGATATTCTTTTTCCACACAAATGCATAAAAGTGAGCTGTGGGTTTATATAGGACTACCCTAAAGGTGGGCGGGACACGTCTATTTGTATATGTATATGAAGCGGTTGTCCACTAAAATCCACCAAATCAAATTTCAAGCTAATATTGATTTCAACTTAATATTGACTTTAATAAAGAAGTTTTTTTACAAAAGTTCAAAAGTGGGCTGTAGGTTTGTATGGGAGCTACCCCAAATAGTGGGCGGGTCCCACCCATTACTGTATATGTCAAGCATCCATCCACTAAAAGTTACCATATCAATTATTAAGTTGATATTGACTACAATAAAAATTTGTACATGCAAAAAGTCAAAAGTTGGAGCCTAGTTTGTATGTGGGCTACCCCAAAAAGGTGGGCGTGGCAAGTCAATCTTGACACTCTATTAAACTGCAATAAAAAGAAGTGTACGTACAAAATTTCAACTGGATAGCATCAACTGGTCCCTAAAGAATGCGCAATAACATACAGTCGGACAGACAGACGGACTGATCAAGAATATATAAACATTATGGGGTCTACGATGCCTCCCTTAATGCGTTACAAACTTTCAGGCGAACTGATAATACCATTTCACACTATGTGTGAATGGAACAAAAACAAAAAAACTAATGAAAAATCGAAAGAAAACTATACCTATACTTTTCGTTCATTTCACGTGAGTTGTAATAATAAAAAAGAAGTAAGAATGGAGCATTCGTCAGTAACTTGCTACGTAAACTTATTCAGACTTTAAAATAAAAAAAAAAAAATAAACAAAAAATGTTTTTTTAATTTTAAATAAATTTATTGTAATATTCATTTATAATTCAAAAATAGAAAAGTAAAACTAAAACAAGAAAAAAACGTAAACGGTTGAACCGAAGCTCTGATACCATTCAAACTAGGAGGGGCTGTATTTAAATAAGGGCCACCCCAAACAGTGGGCAGTACACGCCCACTAGTAGATGTGTAAGATGCCGCCATATCGAATTTCAAGTTGATATTGACGTTTTTCATACAAATGCATAAAAGTAAGCTGTGGGTTTGTATGACACTACCTCAAAAAGTAGGCGAGGCGCACCCATTTGTACATGTATATGAAGCGGCTGTCCACTAAAAATTGATTTAAATAAAAATTTTTTTTTATAAAAACACAAAAGTGAAAGATATGGTTATATGGGGAGCTACCACAAAAAGTGGGCGTGAATTTTTTTTTTTAATTAAAAAGAAAATAATCTTTTTTCGACAATGTGACCTTGAGAAGTCTGCATATACTGGTCAAATGGCGAGATGGGCGTTGGGTTCGTGGCACCTACATTTAATATAAGACATCTGTGTAGAGTCAAAGAGATATAAATGTCCAAGTTTGAAGTGTGTAGCTCTTATAGTTTCTGAGTTCCATTGACGGACATAGTTAAATGGCTCTAGCACGCCTCGTTCTGCCGGTTACATACACTCGCACAAACTTAATATAAACGGAAAATAGGGTGCTGAAAACCTTTTGTCAAATCAATTATTGTATATAAAAAAAATTTGTATTTATATTTATAAGCAGAAAGTAGAACAACGTAGTCGTGGGAGGATTACCTTAAAAAGAAGATGCCATACAATTATGCGATATTAACTTTATTTTCAATATTATTCATTAGCATTGCTTTTTAATGACATAATTTACTTTAAACTTTGAAGTCAAGTTTTGGCGAATCTCTGAATTCTTTACTCTGGGTCAACTTGAAGGTGGTAGTTTATATTGTAAAGATAATCCATTTAATCTGGGTTGCAGCATTGACGTTCTACGCCATGTAGGCCATGCGGCATAGAAAAGTAAACAATCGTTCAGCACTAGCGTTGTGGCTGGTAAAGTGAAACGAATTTTAAGTATCAGTTACATCTTTTGGTTTTAATTTCATTAGAAGCTTAGGTAGGGGAAACCTCTTTAGAACTTGTTCAGAAAAATGTAGTTTAGTAGATCTTTCATAACAGTTTCAATGAGTGCTATAATTTTGACAATCACAATATAAGAAGCTTGATTAATTATAAACGCGTTATTAATACTTTTATTAATATGTAGTTTTATTCAATTAATCTGTAGTAAGACGCGTCTTGCTTAGGTCCATAATAGTGACTGATTTCTTCCTCCTATTCTGTGCATGACCAAAATGTCAATCACGTAAATAATGACAATTTACTCATTACAGACAAGGGTTGGCAGGTTAAACGTACACCAGTGCATCAAAAAATACCGAGAACTGATAAATTTCAACTGAATCGATTATGTTGAAGTGGGTTCAAATTTTCAAACAAATACAAAATCATAAAATACATACATATGTATACATTTGTATGTACATAAGTTAATTTGACATTTATAAAAACTAATTTCATTTCATTTACTTTAATTTATTTTCAGATAAAACAAATAAATAAATGGTGAACAAATAAGTTATTAAAACAACAAACAAAATGCAAACACAAAGTGATGAATTTTCAAATATTTACCAAATATAAACAATATATATAAAGAGAGTAAAATAAAAGAGTAAATCAACACCCATGTTAAAAAGAGCCAAACCAAATCAAATGGTGGTAAATATACTATACAACAACCAAATCAGGTTGCAACAATACTCTCTTTCTCTCTTTCATTTCGCTTTTACTCACATGTGCTTGTAGTTGTTGTAGTCGCCTGTGCTAGAGTGGATAAGAAAGAAAGAGGACGTAAACAAATCTGTAGAAATAGAGAACACAGTGAGAGATTGAGAAGGATATTGAGAGTCTATTTGTTTACACACCCATTAAACAGAATACATATGTATGTATATACTACATATATATTTGTCACTTCTGCAATATTAAATAATTAAATTAATAATGCTAAAAAAACCAAGAAAATACATCTACATATACATATGTATGTATGTACATATGTACATATATTTGCTCAACTGCAGCAGATTTTTGTCATATGCCGGCATTTGTATGATGACTCAACTTAAAAAATAAAAAAAAGCGTTAAAGAGACTGCTCGGTGCATTCGAAATGTATACGAGTGTGTAAACAAAACGGCAAAAAACACTAGCAACAAGAGAGTCAGTAGCAACAACAACAAAAACAAGAATAACTAGGTTGCCGTAAATAAGAGGTGCGACAATTGAATTGTGCGCTTCAGCATGCCATCGGCCAAAACCTTTGAAAACGATATCGTTTGCGAAAGGCACCGGTTAGAACTATCTCAAACAGACTCAAAAACGGACAGAAAATGAATCGTCTGTAGTTCGCATAATATATCGTTGATGAGCCTTTTGCGTTATTTTTAGCTAGTCATATAAAATATTTTTTTTGATTCGTTAACGATATCAAAAATGAGTTACAAAAAATACTTTTCGCGAACATATCACATTGTTTTCCATTTTAATCCCCAATAATATTAATGTTTTTAAATATTTTTGTTTGTGGCTGGGAACTAAAAGGCAGCAAACCACAAATTGACAAAATACCAATAGTTCGAGACAAAATAGTGTATGTATTTATGTTTTTTTTTTCAATTTTACTTTCAATTCCTGTGTTTAAAATAATAGCTATGGCTGTCGCACACTTAATCATTTTTATTGCAATTATCCTGCCAACAATGCATTAACAATGAAGGGAACAATTATTCGTGTGAAATATTGTCTTTTCTTATAATCAAGAGAAAAAGCAGACTTTAGTTGTAACTTTAGAGAATAGTCTAAATTTATTTCGTACTAATAAACTTTTAGACCAGTTACTAAATCGATTGGGATTTTGTAATTACGCTGCGATGAACTGGTCATTTGTATCATTGTGAATATATAACATTCTAATGAATTCTAAAAAATCAAGAAGAATAACAAACAAGTCAAAGAAAACGAAAAGAGTAAATAAACTTTTTAACGTTTAAGCCCAATACTCAGATCGATGAAAATTTTCTACCGAAATTTTAAATTAGTACTGCTATATCAAGCAAACGAAAAACAGTGTACCCAAATCAATATGAAATACTAAAATCAGATATTTATTAGGTGAAACATTTTGATTTTTCTTTGGGTTTGTCTGAAGGAAATGCACCTGTCACCTGTTTGTCGAGTATATAAAGTATTTTCGGTAGCAAACATTTTTGTTATTCGAGTACTCGATGAAAAACAGTTCAAGCCGAAATTTTTTGATTGTTGTTTGAGAACGTTTTTATATGAAGTTTTTTTTTTTATATAAAAAATTTTCATCGATCTCAGTATGGAGCTTTATTAAAAATATTATGTTTTTATTTCGTTATTAAAATCTAATACAGAAAATGAGAAGACTTCGAAGTCATGAACTACTGCAACACAAAATTTTTGTTTAGAATGATTTTTGGGCTATACAATCTTGAAGGCAAAGTTAACTATGCTTTATTTACTAAGTATAATATAGTAATGCACGCGTAATTAAGTTGTTACAATAATAGTAGTCTACGAATAGAAATTAAAATAAAAATAATAAAATACACAAAAAACTGGTTTTAAATTTTCAAAAATCTGTTTAATCAGAAGTATAGTTTTTTATACCCTGCCCTGGGGCCAAGGACATAGTAAACTGCGCATATGTATGTAACAGGCGGAAGGAGGCTTGGCAGACCAAAGAAACTATACATATTCTCGATCAGCACCCAAAGCTGAGTCGATCTTCCTAATAAAAAAAGTTAAAAAAATCATATCGTGAAAACGTATCCATTCAATTTCACCAAAATCTAAAAGAAAAAAAATATGATAAGAAATTCACTTATTTGCTGTAGACTTGTATAATTAAAGCGTCCCATAAACGCTCCCACGGCAAAATTTTATTTGGTTTACATTAGCTTTACATCTTCCAACAATTGCAGTGCAAACATTAGTATTCTTGAGAATAGTGGGTCACGAACGCACCTGAAGTATGAGAATTATACAATCGAACAGTTCAATTACCACACCCATTATCATGGCGTGTGGTAATAAACAAAGAGAGAGTTAGATGGCATAGAGACTGAGAAATGCTCTCGTTTGCTCTCGTTTTTGTTGTTGTTGTCAATTTATCACACTTTTAATGCATTAAAGAGCTCAGAAAATTACTCACTCGCAAAGTCTCGTGCTGCAAACTAGCGGAAATTTTTCCAGTTAGCCGTCTCATTCAAAGCAAACCGAAAAATAAAATCAAATCAAAAATTAAACGCACAAAGATTGTTGTGTACGTGCAAATACATAAATGTTATAAATAAAACTACATATAAAAATAATTGCGCTATATATTGCTAATAATATTACAAAGCTAAATTTAAACCATTTGAAAGAATTTCGTGCAAATTATAATAAAAAACAAATATCGATTTTCTTTGCGTATGTATGTATGTATGTACTCGTTTCATATGGATGTGTTTGTGTGTTTGTGTAAAACGTTTTTTTATTAGCATTTGTGTTTGATAAGTTGCAACGACCTCGTTGAGTCGTAAAATTTTGCATAATAAATTTAAAAAAAAAATATTTTAATAAATATATTTATATTTATTTATAGTTGTAGCGAAAAGCAAAGAAGCGCAAACGCAGTAACAAATATAAAAAACAAAAACAAAAGTAGTACAAAAATAGAAAAGAGCTAAATATAAAACAAACAAAAATACAATTGTGAAATATTTAACTTTTTTATTTAAAGCAAAAAATTTAATAACTTTTTTCAATGAAATCGCATTGCCACACCCCTTGCGCCCATTAACAAAAACAACAAGCAGCGCAAAAACAACAACAACTCACAAAAGAACTTCACACATGCTTAGATATAGACTCGTATCCACACATTTCCTCAAGCAGCCATAGCAAACAAATCTAACAAAAGAGCGAAAGAGAAAAAAAAAACCAAAACGAACGAATAGTGCCCGAAAAGCAAATCGATTAACTGCAGTCAAAAAAGAGCGTGAGAGCAAGCAAGATTGTGAGTGCAATTGCAACAGTTGCACTACACCACGACGAAAAAGCTTAACGTGTGCAGCGTGTATTTGTGACAGTGCGAGAGACAGAGAGAGAGAGAGAGTGAAAGAGAGAAAGCGATAGATTTGCATACACCTACGCATGATCCTCGGCTAATTCCTCATTAGCTTCATTTTGTCGTCATAATCGTCATCATTATTAGATCATTAGCTTTGATTTCGTTCGTGTCCACAGTTCAACATTAACCGAATTTATTCGTTTCCAGAATTTTGCACAGTTAAAATACAGCTACGCCAGCGTCTAATCAATCATTTAAGCTAATGACATCAAAGTGTCAGCTCTGAGAGAGAGAGGGTGCTAGTTAATATTGGTAGCCTGGAAAGGCTGCCTAAGGATCAATAATATATTTGTATAAAAGTGTTTAATACATTTTGTAGCGCTTAAAGCTGAACAATCAAGGACCAAAGCAGAAACAGACGCTTTATAAAATTAATTATAAATTGAAAACTTAAAATCAATATCCAGCGTAGTAGCCGTTGGAACAGCCGGAGCAACAGCTGGAACAGCAGCCGGAACAGCAGCCGGAACAGCAGCCGGAACTACTTCACATCGACAGTAAAAAATAATTCAGTCACAACGTATTCGTTAAAAGTACTCCACCTATTAGGTTTGAGCTGTTATAATTTAAATAGCGAAAATGTGCAGAGATCGCGATATGATTTTGTGGTAGATCAACGTAATCGTCAGTATAAAGTTAAGAAAAAAATCAAGCTGAAGTAAAAAACTTAAAAAAGGACGACAACGGTTGAAAGGCGTTCTGCGTAACGTTGGACAGAAAAAAAAACAAAGAAAAACGGGTCGTGTGCGTGAGAGAGAGAGAGAGAGGAAGTGTGTGTAACGGTGAATTCATATCGAAAAAAAAGGAAATAAAGTGTACAATTTTTTTTTTCCTAAAACAAAAATCAAATCCACAATCCCATAAGCACCATTTTTTTTTTGCTTTTCGTGTCGATATTTTGTGCAATGTGAAGCAGCATCGATAACGGTATTTCGGTTCTTAGCCGATTCGTAAATCGTCTTTATGCCATAAAGCGAGGATTCTTGAAAATCGGGTAAAATACTTGAACTTTAGATCGTTGGTGCTAATTACGCTAAACTATATTAACTTGGATTGTGTGTGTGAATTCGGAAAACGACGTACGCTAACGGTTTTGAATATTTAAAAACGTTACAACAATTGTGTATTAAATACTTTCGTGATTTTATTTATATCCTTTTGAAAACTTGTTATTCTCTTTGATTTGTAATACAAATAAAACGTATACAAATAAAACGTGGCTAACGTACCGAGAAAAACCAGCAAGATTGAAGACTTTGCAAGGAATCTTTGGAAGTCCGTGAAGGCTTGTGTTGTAAGTACCAACAATATTTAACTTTTTTTTCTTTTCATGATATGATATATGATATGTTATGATATGATATGATATGATATGATATGATATGATATGATATGATATGATATGATATGATATGGTATGATATGATATATGTTATGTTATGATATGATATGATATGATATGATATGATATGATATGATATGATATGATATGATATGATATGATATGATAGGATATGATATGATATGATATGATATGATGAAATGGTCGTTTTCTCACTATCTGAATAAAACATAACGTTGCGATATTCTACTGGCCTACACAATTTCGTTTCCTCAATTTTTTTTTTGCAAAATTTTTTGCATATTGTACTTTTGCATAAAAATAAATTTCTATTTTTCATCACTATTGAAAAAACTAATTAGATAATGCACGGTGTAAATGAATACAAATAAGAACAATCAAGTATTTTGTTCATAAATATTATAGGTCTATAGTTGTTGGAAAACTGAGGGTCGTTTCCGAAATAATTTTCTGCGTAAAATCCGAATCCGGGGTTGGAATTGGCCCATCACGTCAGGATTTTGACATATTTGAGGTAATGTACCCGAATGACGTCGAAGGGATATATTTCGTAACTTCGAATAGCAAAAGCTTTGCGAAAAAAAATCGTAATTGATCTCTTGAACTCCTAAATTAAAGGGTAAGAGTGGTATTAAATGTAACTGGAGAGACAGATCAAACAAATTTTTGTACCCTATACATAATTTCAAAAGTAGGAAAACACGCCGTGTTTCGGGTACATAACCTCAAATATCTCAAAATCCAGACGTGATGGACCAATTCTCCCGGATTCGGATTATGCGCAGCAAATTACTTCGAAAATGACCCTTAGCTTTCCAACAACTAAACCATGTTGACCTGTGTAATCAATTTCCAAATAAGTCGGACTATAATAAAAAAATAAAAAAAATGCACAATAAAAAAAATTCACACAAGATTCTTAGTTTGAATCTTTAATTACTACTTTTGGGTAGTCATGCTCCGAATTTAGATTTGTGGGGGCCTGAAGCCAAAAAATGATGGAGGGGGCGTCTTTTCAAATGTTAAGCGACAAGTGATAAAACATTTAACAACAAGTAATAATCTTTTTATCAGAATAAATATATCGCTCAGAATGTCGTTGATTGAAATCAGCCGTTCATACTGCATCGATAATTTGGCAAAATGACACAATTCGGTACCAAGAGTCTTTTCCAGGTGTTTTCAGGATTTACTGTCGTAAGTTCGTAATAATAAAAAATAAAAAATGTTCATCATTTTATTCGGGAAGATTGGCTTTTGTCGGTTTTACTTTTTATAAAAATACTAGTTGGTCCCTGCGACCCCCCCCTATCCCCGCCACTCCTTCCCCTGCCACTATTTCCCCCTTACCCACCTTCCAAATGCTCCTTTATATAGGGAAAAGCACAATTCTTGGAAAAAAAATTAGAAAATCTTAAAAATTTTCTGTTTATCCAATCGCCACGAAACTTCACAGGATCTCCCACGGGACTATTTTGAATGTTGCCACAAAATTTGATCAAAATCGGTTGAGCGATTTCGGAGTCTATAGGGAACATACATACATAATTCCATTATTGTTAATTTTACATTAACAGCAGTACTAAGTACAGTCGTGGAACTTTGAAAATATCTGCTGATAGCATCGAATCTTTCAAAAATGTGTTGGCAGATTTCTGTGTAAACTTCAAACTTCACACACAGACAAGGCTTCTTAAAATCTGATGAGCTCAAATTTTCAAGGTGGACACTTTCAAATTTAAAATCTGGTATCGGGCATTAGATACAGTGAAAAAAATCGAAAAGATAGAATATTCTTAGTAAAGAATGAAAATAGCGACCTTGGCAGTTTTTAATGTCTGTTGTTTTTAAATACTTAACAAGAGTTGTTGCCAATTGGGTTACATCTGCTGACAACTACTGCCAATTGATCTATTTTAAAAATCTTTACACAAGCAACATATAATTTCAAGAGAAATTGTATTTCGTATTTACTAATAGTAACTAACTACTGTGGAGAAAGATCGTTTTCAAAACTGAAACTCATGTCTAACTTAGTGCTGCATAAAATATTTTTGTGGGAAAGGAAGGGATATTTGCATCGAATTGTGACTGGCCACAAAAAGTTGTGGGTTAACCCGGGAAAACCATTAATATCATGCCATTAATAAATGCGTTTGCTTCGAGCAGAGACACGGGAAAGTGGTTTTCTCGGCCTCATGCTAAAAAACGATTTTAAATCAAGTTGGAAACGTTCAAATGGGAAGTCCTTTTCCACCCGCAGCACTCTCATAATTAGGAGGAAACCAAAAATTGGGTTGATTCTTGTATTGCTTCTAATGCCAAGTCGTTCTTGCAAAGCGGAATCCTTATGCTGCCAGAAAAATGAGAAAAAGTAGTGGCTAGCGTTAAACAATACTTAGAATAATCTGTTGGTAACCATAAAGCATCAATTTCGAATAATATCGTAATACGAATAGTTTATGATTTCCGACGAATAGTTTATGATTTCATACAGAATTAATAGTTCCAGTACTACTTTTCTAAAAAACTTCACTATTTTTTTAAGGCTTTAACCGTAACCGCCTAACCGTAACTCGGGAATGCATTAAAAATGTGGTTAAGGTTGACTTCGGTGTATGCTCAACTTTTGGCCATGAAGCCGCATAGAACCGCAGCGCTGAAAAGGACGCCAAATTGATGTATCACTAAAGACCGAAAAAGCGACTGCGTTTAACGAAAACCGATGCTGTCAATTTATATAGTCAAATGTTAGTGGTCCCAAATATGGAGAACGCTATGTGGCAACTATTCGAGAAAAGTTGGTCATACAGTTTTGGGCCGGAGGCACGTTGGCTTGGTGAGCGCTTTGCGGAAGCAGGATGTAGTAATTGCAGCTTCTAGAGCGCATGGACTTGTCTGGCTGATGGGCAAGCCAATGCGTGTTATATTTGCCAAGTTACATAGAATTAAACATGGTAATGTTGACCCAGAGTACTTGTATGCAGCAGGAGTGCAAGTACCCATTGGAGTTGGATATTGCTTTGCATCAAAGTATAAGCAAAAAAAACGCCATTTGTGCCATTTTTTATGACAATAGCTGTGCATACAAAGAACCGGTTTTAGAAGCATTTCATATGGCACAATTAAAGCGACTGCCTTGCATTTTCATAACTGAGAATAGATCCAATAAAATAAAAGAAATTACCAATAAAAGATATAAGCAAACAAGATCAAAATATGTGCCGCATTTGTGTAAATGGTGCAAATGTTCTCGCGATACGCAGTGCCATGCAATATGCCATTGAATATGCGCTCGAAAGCGGTCCAATAAATATTGTATTAAAGACTTGTCAAAAAATACACGCAACAAGTTGTTCAATTGAGATGTTCAAACGACTCTGTGTTAAGTCTGAGCTATTGAGCGTGGAGGAGCTTCAGAAAATTTGCATAAAAATTAGAATATCAGTCGAATGCGAACTGAAAGCGGCGATTGCAGACACGGAATCCGAACCAATATAAGCCATGTGCCTTCTTTAATTATGAGCTCCAGTATAATCTTAACAAGAAATGCAATCAATCAAACCAAAAAAACTTTTTCTTTTTCGATAGTTACCTATGTATATTGTATATACTATATACATATATACAATTCCAATGTCTGTAAAGGAAATTTAGCAGTAGTGTACGGAAAATAACTGTGATAAATTTTTAGCAAATATATCTTTGTTCATAAAATTCAATCAATGGAATATGGTTTTTCTTTTTCGTTAGGTTCGCAGTGAATATTGGAGGTCATGCAACAATTTTCACACTTCATTGTTTAGTTTTTTTTTCCGGATTTATATTCGAGGACAGTTTAAAAAAGTTAGTCAAAGTCGTTTGTTTATTTTCTTACAGGCGTGAAATGGAATTCGATCGTAAAGAATTCAATCAATTAGAGAAAATAATTTTTACAGGGTATAAAAATCGGAATTTCTTTTTTATGCGCTGTAGCCAAAAATATAAATAGTTTGTGTGAATGTATGTAACATGCAGAAGGGGATTGGGAGAGCACATAAAGTATATATGGTATATTCTTGAGTAGCATCGAAAGCCGGATATAGCCAACTCTGTTTTTTTGTCCGTCCGTCCGTCTGTCTGGTAGAATTCAAACATGAATACAAGGTGCGTTCCAAAATAAACAGAACTTTGGGAATAGTTTAATTTCCGCCACTCATATGTGAACTAGTACGTTGAAAAGGTGCATTCTGGCCCAACTTCCAGTCGAAAATTTCTTGACATTTGTGGTCCACTGGAAGTGGAGCTATTGCCGTCGGCCGCGATATTCTTCATGATATCGGTGGATGCTTTTTGAATGTCTTCATTTCATTGGCAAATGCATTTCTGCTAAAAGGTTAAAAAAAGTTCCTTTTTTTAGTACGATTCATAAGATACGATTTTAATTCCCTTTATCCATACTCAGATCGACTTCATAAAATATACGGCTATTTGCCTGATATGTGCACACTTTTAGGGCGACCACCCGAAAAAAGATGGTTTTCTTTCTTTTCTTTATTTTTTTTATAACCTGTACAAAAATTATTTGTAACAGGAAATATTGGATTTGTTGAGCTGTCAAAATGTGTATATCATAGCGCACGAAGCATAGGTGAATATATGAATATATATTCTTGATCTGTGTGATAAGATGAGTCGATCTAACCTTTTTTGTATGAAAATCTGTTGAGTGAAAAGTTCTCCATCTAGAAAAGACTTAGACAAACTAAACTCACGGTAAATTCTTTTTGCTACAAGAGTAACTTAAAATTTCATAATTCGCATCTGTTTTACCGCATTGGTAAAAAAAACAAATTCACTTGGCAATTTTTTCTAAATATTTGCTATAATTTTATAGTGTGCATTTGCCTCAAATACTTGCCTCGTATGTATGTAAAACTTCTTTATTCAAGTCAATGTTAGCTTGAAATACTATATGGTGGTTTCATACTGACAACTGCGTGTTCCCCATATTTTGGGGTGGCCCCATACAAACCCACCGCCCACTTTTGCGATTTTGTATGAAAAACTTCATTATTTAAGTCAATATCAGCTTGAATTTCGATATCGTGGGTTCTTATGGATGATCGTCTAGCCCCTATACAAACTCATATACAAATCCCTATACCAAACACATTTATGTTTGAATACGATTTGAAATTTCGTGTAAATGCTAATAGAGATTCTATGCAACCATAGATTGTGTTTTGAAGTTGTGAATTCACAACTGGTACATTTTTACTTGTTGTTTTGATTTTGGCCACTGACTTTCTGTACCTCTCTCGTATTTGCAAATTCAATTATGAATCATTTGCATTTTCAAGCCCAAATAGACTTATTAGCAATATTTCATTGAATTTTTCATATAGTATAATAAAATTATTTTTAGAATACGATTATATTGTGCGTTTCGTACGACATTTTGCACTAAATATTTTTATTACGAATGCAAACAATTTCTATCAAAATTAACGCCTGATACTGCTTGTCATAAACCAAATACGTACCTAAAATATAATTATTTGATCTGTAGCATTTTAATTCTTTTCGATCATGAAACGACCTTGTGACATTTTTCGTATTGACGTCTTTATTCTGTTTGCTCAAGCTAATATACGAGTATATTTTAGCATAGAGAAATATTTTGTTTTGCATAAAAGCAGACCTACTGATTTAGGTATACTAGTATGCGTGATACTATTCCGATAATTATGGAATTTATGAAGATTTTACAACTTTAACCGACCACTTTTTGGCTGGTTTATCTATGCACAACCCTACCAAATTTTAATTCCACAGCTTTACCAAAAAAATTCGATTTGTTTCTAGAGATTATGCAAACCTATTCAATATACACTACAGTACTATGTGATGATTTGCCTCAAAAATGGTATAGATTACTTTGTAATATATTGTAGAACTAGCTGCTACCCGGCGTGTTTCTGCCACTCCACCGGCCTCTCCTTTCCTAAGCCACTCTTTCCCGAGCCTTTTCCCTGTCCCTACTTCCTCATGCCCCCTTACCTACCGCCCATTCCCCGACCCATTTTCGCCTGCCCCTTTCACCTCTTCGCCTACCACCCTTTACCCTGCACCCATTCCTCTGCCCCTTCCTTCTCCCTGCCCCCTACGAACTCATTAACATGTATACAACATTTCATCCCTCTCTCTGAAATGGTATCCTGCGCGTTGCTGCCCTTTCCCCTGCCTCACCTAACTCTACCCATCCTTCCCCCTTACCCTACCTCGCATTTCCCTACCCTTCTTAAAAATAAAAAAAAAAAAATAAAAAATTGTAATGGTTAATTCTATGACAACATTCCGCTAAAATAAAATAAAAGATAAAATTTATTCAGTAGGTTTCACATACTATAATGGTGGCGTTTATTGCAATTTAAAAACTTGTACACAGTGACATTTAAAACATTAAATCAATCCACATTCTGGACTCCAGAAGTTTGGTTTTTTTTTTATATCTATTGTGAATTAAAAGGGCTGAACTTTAATGGACTTCCTGCGGAATGTTTTTTAGAAATTAAGTTAAACTAATAACATTTGCCATAATTTGTATCAAAGGTTCAACGAAAAGAGCTATTAGTTGGCATATTGAGTTAAAAAAAAAAAGGTTAGAAAGTCGTACCCCTAGTAATATAGTTGAGCATCTCGACTATAGCCCTTACTTGTTTTGCTCTTCACACAGTGTTTAAATAGTTGAATCATGTAGCGGAAAAAATATCCGATTATATGGTGTAAAAATGTTTGTGAAGAGCATAGATGACTTCTGTCAAAAATATTCAGTAATTCTTAAGTTGATTTTGTTTACAATTCGAAAAATCGAATTAAACTTTGTATGTTTTACTGCTCGATTTCAAAATTAAATATATTAAAACTATTTAGATGATTCATGTGCCGCATTTGGAATAAACAATCATATTATGTATGTATATGTAAAATTGACCCTTTAAACGATTTGTGCAATTGTTTTCTCTTGTTAAAATACATATGTACATATCTTTCACATTTATCGGTGCACATACATTTGTATCTTTATTCTAAAATATAATTGTATGTATATACATATTTTTGTATATCGAAATGTGACTTTTTGGCTTATAACAACCGCAGAAGCAAACAGAAGTTCCAATTGTTGTACTAGACAATTTATTTATTTCTACTGCAAGTTTTTTTTTTTTGCTTTGATTTCGAATATTTTTCTCGATTACTCATACCAATGATAAACTTCGCCATGCCAATTCACATTTATCGATAAAGCCAACTCTCAATTTCGTTTTCATACATTTATTGATTTCACAAAATTTCCATTGTTTATGACAGCTTTTTGTTACATATTGTGTTATGTTCCTGGAAATATAATACTGCATTCATTTTTCAGTTCTGTTAAGAGTATATACAAAAAAAAAAAAACAAAATAATAAAAAAAAACCAACATCTCCAAGTGGTTACTTATAAATATTGTAGATACATACATATATTTCGTTGGATCGATTACTAAATACATTTTGTACGAATTGCACGTTTTCTGTTTCCGCGTGTAGAATTATGTATTGTATTATGTCGCCAGGACCATATTGTAATTCGATTTCATTGATTCTGAAGAAATCGATTTGCTTAGTGTAGCACATTTTCAAGCCGGCTTTTAAGACATTTTTTATGCAACTCCCACTTTTATTTTATTTATTTATACATTCTTTTTTGCGTTTTCAGTTTGTTTCAACTGTCGATTGTATTGAATGTGAGCACGCGATATGAAGCAGTAGTATAAGTAACAATACTTTTTGTACGTTAAATAGATTCAAAACTAACCGCAAATCAATTTGTGAATTGGTATAGTATTTATGGTTTTTGATAACTGATGTTCTCTAGAACAAAAACAATTAGCGTGTTTAATGTCAGTTTCTTTTGTAATATCATTTTATGATACATATTTCAATAGTTAAAGAAACATGCTAGCTTAAGGAATAAAATGTTTAACAAAATTATTTTGTATCTCACATTTGTGCTACACTTGATTTAAAGCTTCACATATATATTTTGCCGTAGTGCCTCAAATAGCGTCAATTTTTATTAATTCCACAATGGACCGAGTCGCAAAAGCTTGTGAAAAACTTTGGAGTTCACATCTTCATGATGATTAAAGTGTGTACATAAATGTGAGGTTGTTACCTACAATGCCGAAGTCGAATTTAACAAAACTGGAGAAATTTTTTCATCAAAAATCTTTTGGATTAAAATCGAAATTTATATAGCACGATTCTTAAAATTTGTACTTAAAAAGTTAAAACTCATCTAATTTTATGGATTTACGACTATATTTATTGTAATTTTTTTTTTTTTATAAAAAGTAAATGAAAGATAAACACTTAAAAAATTATTTAAAACAATCGTTTGTGAATCAGCATTCACCGAATAGCAATTATTGTATTATCAGAATCATTTAGTTTGTCAAGTACGCCTTAAACTATTTAGAAACAATAATAATTTTTCGACTTTCAATTCTAGATCGGAGGATTCTTGATATTTCTTTTAATTCTTATTTTATGCATCCTGAGCGTCTTTTACTAACAACATTCCAATTCGAAATTCAACCTCATATATAATTTGTAAATAATGAATAAAAATAAAATACCTATAGACATGTAACTAATAATTTCAGTGTTCAGGCAGCAAAACAAAAGTAAAAAGAAGTAAAAAGTCTTGCTTATGGGTTACCAAATCATAAATCATAAATTCAATAATTTTAATATACTAAAATCAAAGAACCGTACCAAATATCGAAATAAATTGTAACCGGTACAGAACCTTATATGTATTTCGGTTTTATGCCCTGATTAAAATTAATACAAAGAATGTCATACAAAAACTCAAAAATACAAGTCAGGTTTGCAAGAAGCTACCCCTTAAATTGGATCTGGAGCTATTTTGTATGGATTGACATGATACGCCAAATATGGCATTTCTACCTAAATTAAGAGCGGAAAAAAATGATACAGATACAAAAAGTTTAAAATTTAGTTCAAGTTTGAATGGGCCTACGTCTCATAGTTATCCGATCTGGACCTATACGGTATATTTGAAGATTTACTTCAGATACACCAAATTAGGCGTTGCTAGCATAATAAAAAAAAGTTCATATAAAAACTTAAATATGGGGCTAATTTGTATGGGGCCACCTGTTAAAATCAGGTTCGTATGTTCATTCAAACAGACTGTTAGACGGACAGACGAACATGTCTATATCGTCTTTCGATGCTGATCAAGAATATATATACATTATAGGGTCTGCCACTTGCATCTTCTTCTTCTGCCTGTTGCATACATTTGCACAAACTTAATGTACCCTTTTACCCCACGGTATGCCCAAAAACAAAAACAAAACAAAAAAAAAAAACAAATAAGATTTCGAAATACCCTGCACCCTCCTCGCTAATTTAATTTATAAAAATGTTTTTATTTAAAAAGATAAAAATAAATTAATTAAATACAAAGAAAACGAAAGAAAAGAAAACAAACTTTGTTCCGGTTATGCGGCCTTAAATGCATATACGGGTCAAGTAATCGTATTGTGGGCGTGGGAGCGTTGTTGGCATCCTGAAAATTAAATACACTAGATCTGCGTATGGTCAAAGAGAATCTAAATGTCCAAGTTTGAAGTCTCTAGTTCTTATAGCTCCTCAGATCTATTTATTCACACATAAAGATGGACAGACGAACAAGCAGACGGATATGCTTAAATCGACTCAGTTTCCGATGCTGATCAAGAATGTATATATTATGGGGTTTGCCACGTTTTCGCTGCGTTTGTGTACATAAATGAATAAAATCTCACGGAAAATGAGCACTAAAATGTTTTTAAGTCGAAAAAAAAAAACATTAATACCATTCACATGAAGTTTTAATGGGGGTGACACTCGCCTTGATAATTATGCGAAGCGTCCGTCCACATGAAGCCACCATGTAAAATGTCAAGTAGATTTGTACTGAAATAAAAAGTTTTTCATGAAAAATCCCAAATCTGTCTGCCCTTATAATGGAGAAATCATATCTATTTCTCTATTTCTTTATATGTGTTCGTCCATTAGAAGCCACTATATTAAATTTGGAGTCGATATTTACTGTAATAAGAAAGTTTTTATACAAATTCCATAGGCGGGTGGTAAGTTTCTGTGGAGGCTACCCCTAAAAGTGGGCGTGAAACGCCCCTTGATATTTATGTGAATCATCCATCCATAAGAAGCCGCCATGTCAAATTTCACGTCGATGATATTGACTGTAATAAAAACGTTTTCAAAGAAGTCAAAAGTGGGTGGGTGGATTGTACGGGGGCTACCTCTAAAAGTGGGGGGATCATCACATTGTGAAGAGTCCCTTTATAAGAAGCCACCATGCCGAATTTTGAGGTGATATTGAGAGCAATAAAAAAATTATCACACAAAATGGCAAAAGTGGGCGTATGGTTCGTATGGTGGCTACCCTACAAAAGTGGGCGTGGTCAATTTTGATACTCTATTAAACTGCAATAAAAGGAAGTCTTTTTATGATATTCCCACAGAGTTTGAATAGTGTGATCCATTTGTCTGAAAGTTTGTAACGCATTAAAATAGGCTTCGTAGTTGTATATATTCTTAATTAGCTCGATTAGACGAGTAGATCTAGTCACGTCCGTCTGCCTGTCTAACCGTCTGCCCGTCTGTCCGTCTGGATGTTGTTGCGTACAAAATGATGACCAATGCGCGAAAAGCTCTTTGACTTTGGACAATCGACCTCGAATTTTGGTAATATTGATTTTTATTTGCATTAACTAGTGAAAATTATACAAAAACTTTACCTGTTATTCGATGTCTTCCTGCGAACACCGAAGAGTGAAGCAAAACAATTTCGTTTTCTTACTTATGCACAGTAAAAACAATTTCATATGTAATGGAGTTGGCTCTTCTGTTCAAAAATTTTTTTGTAAGCTATTGTTACTTACGCTTTCTAAATTTTCTAAAGTTTGTGGATTGGCCTTAAACAATTTTGTCTTTCTTTAAACTGATCTGAACTAATGAAACCAATACTCAATAAATGCTCATGTCTTACTTCAATAAAACTTTATTGTGATTCTAATTGATAATTCATATATCTAGGATTAAATGAAGCGACAATAATTTGTTGCCAATTTTTAATTCTATAGTTGACTTAAATATCACAACAAATTATAAATACAATATTAGTTGCAGATAATAAAATATTGTATACCTTTTGTATATTTCTGAAGTGTGAAATTTTCTTTATTATCACCTCTCAAAATAAAAATAAATTATTTGCTATTTTTGGATAGTTGTTAATTGATTTGTTTAGTATTTGCGCGAATTTTGGAGTAATTTTTTACTAGACATATCTATTTATAGATCCTTCCAATAAATGACATATGTACATAGATATGTTTGACTTTTGTTTAGCAAAATCTATTAACAGATAAAAAATGAAACAAGAAATAAAACGCTAGCTTCGGTGGAACCGAATCTTTAATACGATACACACGAAATGGGTATATATGTACGTATATACCCCAAGCAAAAACAAATAACATATTCTTTTGTTAAACCTAAAAACCTGAAGGTTTGTGTGACACGACCCTTGTTAAATTTGTGAAGCGTCCTCACATAAGAAGCAACCATACTAAGTTTCAAGTGGATATTGACTATGGTCAAAAAAATCATTTCATGCAAAAGCCAAAAGGTGGGCTTTGAAAATTGATGTCTTTGTATGTCTTTAGACCGGGACTTAGCCAGATATCTCCAAAACGTATACCAACAGACCGACAGATATGGCTAGATCGACCCGCTGTGAAAAGCTAATCTAGATTATGTAATCTTTGTGTGGTCTTCGCTGGTTCCTTCAATTCGTTACAAACTTTCAGACAAACTCATAAATCTTTTTTTACACATACATATATGAAGGGCATAATGATAGTTGTTCTTTGTTTCTATAAATTATCAATAAGTAATTGGGTAAAAACGCTATTGTCGAGGTGTTCGACTATATTATACTCTGTACACGCCATATTTTTTCGTAGAAATAAAATTTTTCAGATGGTCTACGTTGAAAAACGAATATTAAAGGTGAAGCTATATTGTGGGCGTGTAATCCAAAATTTGTTCTGAACTTGATACGCGTACATAGTATTTGCTTCAAAATACATTTCAAGTTATTCTTTTACCAGTGGGGTAACTAGAGAGTCTATATCGTGAGTTTAGTTTTTCTAAGTCTTCTCTAGACGCAGACAGACATACGGACGGACATGTCTATATCAGGAATATACGAGTATATACTTTTAGGGTCTCCAATGATTCCTTCGCTATGTTACATACATTTTGACAGCTCAACAAACCCAATAGACCCTGTTATAAATATTTTTTGTATAGTGTATAAAAATGCTTTCAATTGTGCAAGGTGTTTCAACAAGCGAACATCAACTCTCAAATTGAAACAATTGAGTGTAATATATGGCTAAAATCTCAATTAAAGGTCATTTCAGTAACAAAAAAAATGTTGATATGCATACACTAAGCGTAAAAAAAAAACAAACAAGTAAAAAACCTAATTTATTCATTACACTATTCAAACAGTCGGAAATAGTATTATATCAGTTGACATGCGATATGGTGGTTTCTTATGTACACACGTATACTAATATGTGTGTCCTGCCCAGTTTTTTTTTTGGTAATTATTTTCATGGATTAGTACTTAATATCTACCTAATAACTTCTCAGTTTTGTAGAGGGAAAACAAGCGCAGTCCTGTTAAACTAATAATTGTTTTAAAATTGGTGAACTACATACAAAAAATGAATCCAACTAATAATATCAGATGTTGTATAAACTGTAAAATTGTATCAGATAATATATGAGGCATCAATAGCTCATCCAGACGACTCCATTCGATCCAAAATTTTTTTAATTTTTAATATGATGCTTTCGAATTATTTTATGCGCAACGAAACTATTAACAACCGCCAAAAATTGAAAGTTCATAGCAAATTCATATATAAATAATATTTATATTTAAAAAATGTAAAAACTAAAATAGACACCAGCATTGTCGAGCGAAAAGGGCAAGTGTGAGTATCAAAGCTTCGGTTCCATCAAACGTTTTTTCATTTTCTTACATTTTTAATTTTCATTTATCATTTTTGACTTATTGCTTCTCTTTTCTGGTTCTACAAATAAAAACCATGTACTTAATGTACTTCTATCGTCTGACCAGACATCATAAAAAATGATAATTTTTGATTGACTACGTGCGTTATAATTGAAAGACCCATTATTTGGCTTAAAACTAAATCGTTATCTACATACATCATCTTCATCGTAGCTCAGCAAATTTTTTGTTTCATAAATAATTTATGCAACTCAACGAACGCTGTGTGCCAAAGTCAATGAATGGATTGTTCGATCAGGTCAGTCAGGCCAGTCACTGAATAATGTGAGTTAGTCACGAGTCTTCTACTGTTGGTGAATGTGATCAGTCACATGCAAGCGTGCCAGTTGGCGATGCCGGCAAATTAATTAATTCTGCTGTAGTGATGATGAAGAAGTAGAAGCAAGAAAAAAAAAATCGCATAAAATTTAGTTCAAAAATTTAACTGGTACAAGAACAAGGAGTTTTTTTTTCTTTTCTTTAAAACATGGAACCGGATTTAAAGCAACAATTTGTTTATGCATAAAATATGTCTGATGCCTAAATACGCTTCTTCACGTCTTTTCTTAAACTTTAGGGCTTGGTAATTCGACTTGTTTTTATTTTTAAATTGATTTCAATACATATTAATAAAAAATTGTGTTTTTTCTTCATAAAGTGTAAACATCACAAGCAAAAATAATCGCATGTATGCCGTATGCTAAGAAAAAAAAAAAACGAGGATTCAATTAAAATTGATTGATTTTTTACTCATAATTGAGGCGAATGCGATACGAAGTGTGTACTTTAAACGTGACTTCGATTAATACGATCACAACAGCATGCAGACGGCGCAACATTGATGGTCATTTATTTTTATTTATTTTTTTTTTGTTTTTTTTTTATTTTTAATAAATTTAATAAAACTATGGAAATATTAAGTTCCGGGAAAACATTCGACATAAACATATATATTGGGTTGATCTGTTGTAGAGTTCTACACACTCTTAATATATTTAGGAGGAATGTAAAAAAATGATAACGATTTCTTGCATTCTATTTTGAGTTGGAGCCATTCTATAGAAACAGCTTATACATTTTCTTTCTGGAAAAGTAAAAATAGATATTGGAACATTTATGAGAGTATGACGCACATAACAGAAACAGCTAAAAATGCTGCAATCATATGTTTAGGACTTAGAAATATTGTATCTTTTTCAGTTTTAAAAATTTTACAAACACAAAAAGGAAAAAAAGATATCGCTACATGGCGTTGCTGACGGCAAATATATTGCGCTGCTCTGTTAAATAAGGCAGCACCATCTATTGATACTATCTGTTGCGATATCTGTTGGCGTTGTTGTTTAAAAATTCAAGATAGTAGACTATTTTTATGCCATTCACACATAGTATGAAATGGTATTATCAATTTGTCTGAAAGTTTGTAACGCATTAAAGGAGGCATCGTAGACCCCATAAAATATATAGTATATATTGTGCATTCCTGATCAGCTTGATCATCGACGAAACGAGTCTATCTAGCTATGTCCGTCTGTTTATCCTTCTGTATTTTAATGTATTTATTTATTAATTTTTATGCTTTTCAGTTGAAATTTGGCACATACACTTCATTTTATTACTCCCCATGTTTATGTTTTAGAATACGATTTAAAATTGCGTGTGAATGGTATTAGAGCTACTGTTCACCCGAGGTTTTAATACCATTCACACGAACAACAACGATTTTTCATATTTGTAGTTTCCAATGTCTCGATGTCTCGTTGTTCAAATATACGAAACAGACGTGCATAGCTATATCGACTCTAGGGATTAACCTTTTGACCAAATTCAAAACGATTAGCATTTTAAAAATACTTGTTTTAATACAAACATCTTCGATAAAACAAAATAAATACAAAGTGTTTTAGTATGGGACGTATACCATCGCGGATATGTTTGAACTTGAGTTGCTTCTGGTTATAAAAAGTCTCTATACCAACTTTGAAACCAATTTTTCAAAGATTAAGGGAATAGAACTGGGAGCTATCTTATGTAATGAAATATATGCTTCTTTTGCGCTAAATCGCACACTGCGTGGAGCTTTATATTGTATTACCTAATGATACATA
Organism: Leucophenga montana; assembly: GCA_035044765.1. Lineage (NCBI taxonomy): Eukaryota > Metazoa > Arthropoda > Insecta > Diptera > Drosophilidae > Leucophenga > Leucophenga montana. The sequence continues at coordinate 10,049 of JAWNNQ010001328.1, read as the reverse complement.
ATATTTCAAGTAGATATTTTAGTGATTTTAAAATAACTGATTCTCTTCTCTTCTCTTCTTTTTTTTAGTTTAGTTTAATTTAGCTTATTGGTTCTGCAAATCATTTTGAAGAGTATTCACTAAAAATAAATCAATTATATACTCTCAGATAAATTGATTTATTATAAAATAGAACGACGTCAAATTTTGCTTGCTTATTCCATTTGAAATGCCTCAAGTTTACTCGAGTACTTTGCTCCCAGTTTTTCGGTTCGAAGATCGCCCAAATATCGTAGATATGAACAATACAACGCTCATAAAAAGACAGTACATCAGTCAACACGCTTACGATATAATAATACGCATTCCATTATATTTGACGAGATTGTCGTGGGATTCGTTGTTGTCGTCATCATTACCAGTATCGTCTCCCGCTGCGTCTCTGTAGCGTTTTGCCCTGTATAAAATTTATTCTTATGTTAATGAAATCGCTGACGTCTGCGTTCGTTCTCCCTACTTTTTTAAAGTTGTTTATTTACACTGTACAATATTTAAAAAAAAAACTTTTCTGATCATTAGCAAAATACACCTATTATGACACCGCAGTATTTTACGTTTGAGTATCTAAAATTGTCATTTATAAATAAATTCTTTTACTAAGCCAATTGAGTTTTATCTTATCATATTGATATATACATATATATACATATATGTATGTATGTATGCCTGTATTTTCTTTGGCACGCTATGTAGCCTAAACGACTTGATGAATTTTATAGTGCAATTTACTGTTCAGCGTGTCATATAAAGTATCGTTAGAGTCGTTTTGATTACGGGACTACTATATTGTATAACATTTTTTGTATTATGACCTGACAATAAAGAAAAAGAGATGGTTGTTAATTTATTGAATATATTTTATGTATAACTTTAACATAAATGACTTGATGAACTGTGACATATGAGGTATCGTTACTGTAGCCTAAACGTCTTGATGGATTAGATATCGTTAGATTCGTATTGATTGCGTCAGTATAATATTTTTACATAGCCTCAATCGTTCAGGCTATAATAATATGAAAATTGTGATTTTTGTTAAATTTTTTTCACTTTGGTATTTTCGAATTCTTTTTTTAGGCACAAATTAGTTCTATATCCGCTACAAACATTATTTGCACATTTTGTTGTTGTTGTACGAGCGTTTTTTCGTTTATTTGAATAAATTTGTATTTTCTAAATATTTCTAATTATTTTTAGTTGTACTCGTATACAATTTTGTGGTTATGTTTCATTCATCATAATAACTATTTGCCTTGTCTTCGTAAGTATACGAGTATTTTGAAAATATTCCATTAGAGTTCTATAAATGGAATTTTTTTTCTTTCGTCTGTCTCTTGTAAAATTTGGCAATTTATGATCGATCGTTAAATGAAATATGCGAAAATCCTAAAAATAAAACCTCTAATATTTTCAAACAGGAAACCATTCTTTATAAACGATCGAAATCTTTTAATAACTTTTGTTCGCAATACTCGAATGGTTAGTTATACAATATATTATTGATTTAATAAGTTTGAAATTGTCTTTATAAAAATATATTGCAATAAATAACTTTCGAAAGTGAAATGTCGCACACTGTAAAGAATACCGCCAATACTTATTGGGTATTATACTTATATTGCATTATACCTTCATAGTGTTTTAATTATTTTTTATTAATTTAGTTTTTATATCTAATCTAATGATTATTTTTGTTTTCAATTTGTTTTGATTAATCACTTGTAAAGTCTTGGTTTGTGCATGCTACGAATTAACACTGTTAATTTTATAATTGAACGGTTCATTTGTTGTTTTTCCGCTTTCTTTTCGAAATGCTCTAAAACGACTTTGAACGTTGTACTACATCCCAAATTAATTATTGTTACGTTGAACTTTGCTCGTGCTGGTTAAAAAATTATAGCGAGTATCTATTCAATTTGAACAGGATAAATCTAATTTTTGTCACTAAATGGCAACAAAATCCGATGTACACTTGTACAATTTAACAATAATTTTCCAAATTGGAAATTCGCTTTGAACATATTTTTCTACTTTATTGCAGAAATAAATAAACATTAAATGGAATTTTTAAATTGCAATATAAATATGCGAACTCATTTCTTATGGTTTCAAAATGTATCACTCTAAAGCAACCTTTTAACTTATCTGAATTGAAACTGAATCGGAACAAATATAACACAAAGTTTCTTGCATGGCGCTAAGCCCGCAGCTATGGTCGAATTCCACCAAAACTGATTTTGAATCGTTCTAGAAATTAGTATTAAGACTCTCTGATCCAGCATTTTTTTCAGAATTTCCAAGTCGGTTTGCCACGTCCACTTTTCGGCGCAGCCCCTATAAGCCTATTTTTTATGTTTTTGTACCAAAGACTGTTTTATCACAGGAAATATAAATTTCAAATGGACGATGGAATTTGTCTTATTAGGAGTGGCACACTGGAGAAAGCCGCACCAACCATTTTAGGGTTTTTATATTGCAAACAATGTAGTTTATTACAACTAAAGTCAACATAAAACGAGGTATAATAGATTTTTATGGACGCTTCACATATATATTAATGGGCGTGTCTCGCTTACTTTTAAGGTTATTCCTTAAAATAACCAACCACTTTATGTTTTCTGTAAGAAATTTGTTGTTTATTGCAGTCAATATCAACTTAAATAGGCAGTGAATGCTTTCTATGGAGTCAGGCTTCAAATTTGTCTAAACTGGCGTCCTACGCCCACTAGATAAAACTTTCTTATTTGTTTAGCTGGCCAGTTAAATCGCGGAATGAAAGCAAATAGTTTTCACTTTTGCATTAAAAAATTTGAGAACAGTACAAATTTCGAAAGAAATGCTACTGAAATCGAAAACTAAATATAACAATATTATTTAAGAAATTCTACAGATATTTTTCTCTCAGTTTTTTCTTTTGATGGCACTCAGTTCAAAGGAAAATAAATAGCGCTGCGGTCGAGTGGGCTCCACTTCGTGAAATATACCTTCTTTAATGTTCCTTATATGAACAATATATTTGTATGGAGCTTTATGTTTCAGTGGTCTGATCTGGACTCTCTTAAAATTGACGTTGGCGAAAGATACACAACATTTGGCGTTTCTAGCTTAATTAAGAACAAACAACCTTTAATACATTTTACACTTTCCCCCTTCAGTTAGCTATATCTTCTAGAGCAGTGATTCCCAAACTGGTCCAGGTGGACCCCTAGGGGTCAATGGGACAGTGGACGGGGGTCTACGTTGGCGTGAAAAAAAATGGGGGTCCACAAGTCGTAAGCGGGGGTCCACGAAAAACTTTGAATTTCATACCTTTTTTTTGCTTCTCGGTTTTGGAAAATTGGAATGTCATACTTTTTTTTTTTGCTCCTCGCACTGTAGGGGGTCCATTGGAACAGTGGAAAGTGGAAGAGTGGTCTATGAGAAAAAAAAATTTTGGAATCCCTGTTCTAGAGTATAAATTGCTGTCATTTTTGAACCTGTGTTGTTTCTTTTAGTTATAAAAAGTCTCTATACCAACTTTCAAAACAGTATTTCAAAGATTGAGGGAATAGGGCGGACAGGAACGCACAGACACACATGCCTAGATCGACTCGTCATTCTGTGTGAACAATATAAAAATGTGCCATATTTTTATTATGATTTACATAAGATACACCAAATTTGCTGTTTTAAGCATAATTTACAATAAAAAATATTTATACAAAAATGGGTGCGGGTTTGTATAGGGTCTACCTATTAAAGTGTTGGCATGTTCACTTAATACACTTTGTCTGAAAAGGAAAAAGGGAGTTTTAACATTCAAAGTCTCTTTCTCTTATAGTCTCCAAGATCTTGACGTTAAAATAGACGGTCGGACGGACAGATGGACATGTCTATATAGACTCGACGATCGACGCTGAGCAAGAGTATATATTCCACGCAAGTTCTACTTTTTTGGTATAGATCTGTTACGTTTTATATTACTCTTTGACAATAATTTGTATTACCTCGTTTACACGAGAGACGATTTTACGAAATCATTTCATGAAATGGGAAAATAAATTTTAGAGACGCTGGTTTCGTAATTTGAGTAAAACGAAAAGGCATATCATGAATTCGTTGCAATCTTTTTTTCGTACTATATATTGTGCTACACCCGTTCATATATTGCTTTTGATTTAATATTGAAGTGAAATTTTCGACAAATTTTACCATTAACAAAAAATAAAATAAATATTAAGAACTTGTCTTGAAACCATTCAAACTCAAATTTTCTTTTATATTAATTTGTTTTTTAATAGTGTAGATAAGTTAAAATGGTACGAAATAATAAATGTGCTGACATTAGGATTATGACGAACGACAATGAGCCATGACAAAATTAATTATTTTCTATTGCATCCGGTGACTTTGCTGTTGAATCATTAGTGTTACTAATGCAACTGGTCTTCAGAGTGATTCTAATTCAAGTTTTTTTTTTTTAAACTCCATTTCATTAAATACAATTTGTCAACAATTCCTGACGTACAATTAATTCATATAATGTGTAAGTATGCAATTGGAATTGAACGGGGTAAAATTTCCCATATACAAACTGAGTTTAAAGACAATGGTATAAACAAATTTTTGACAAAAAAAAAAAATATTTGTCCCAAATAACCTTTCAGTCATACTTTTCCACCTTGAGGTGTGGCAGTTCCCAGAACCCCGCCTAAGTGAGTTTTTATCTTTTATCATGATGAAAATATATTTTGTAATACTGTTTTTAGGAATCGTCTAAATCTTCTATCTAATTTATTAAAATACCGTGGGTACATTCAGGTAGTGATGGATATATAATATTGTTGCTGATGCTTACTTACTTACTTAGTTGACTCTAGAACCATCTATCGATCAAGGCCGCACGTAGGAAAGCTCAACCTTCGGTGTAGTGCGCTGACGCCAGTCGCCTGCAACCCGAAACTTCTTCAGGTCATAATAGACCAATCAAGTTCAGGTTACGTTGTTGTTGTTGTAACAGCTTGGTTTGGGCTGGTACAGCCCGTTGGGCTGAGTTGGACAACCTTTGACTGCACAAATCTCCTTGTGCAGATCGGTCCGGGGCGAAAACCCAGTCGTCCTTGGGAACGAGATTATGTTGTAGCTGCTGCTTCTTTGATGGTTCTCTTGAAGTTTTGTTAGTAGCAATTTTTCAAAGACCTTTGACAGTATTGGAAGTAAATTAATGGGTTTATATATGTGAAGAAACAGTGCTTGATGGTTTTTCAGGATTTGCGATAAGTAAGTATATATGATTTGTGCCACCTTCTATAGCCCTGAAAAGTTATCAAAGCAGATCATTGCGTTAAAAGGTTAAAATTAAAAAGTTATAATCCGGTAGTTTTATAAAATTTTGGGTAAGATCAGGTTATAACCCGATGTTTTTAAAATGCATGTTTGGTTTTTGATTACGAATTTTATGGCTTAGTTAAAGAGCGTCTTGTAGCGAGGTTTTGTCGGCGTATCGAAAGCGGTCAACAAAGAAATCAATGGTGTATGCCTTTTCTAGGATTTTTCGTCGAGTAACAATTTGGTCGTTTGTACTTTTTAGCCTGAAACTACACTGATATTGTTCTATCAATGCAAACGTACATGGCTCCAGCCATGTACTTGGGACAAAATTATGTATCCATTTAAAAGGAGACTTGATCCGCGGTAGTTTGCGCAGACAGCCGAGTCTTCTTACTTGAAGATACGACAAAGAAAATTAAGATTCCAATCGTTGGGCATGCATTCATCGGACCGTATTTTGCATAAGAGTTAGTGCATACGCATTACCAACTCTTCGTCGCCGGTTTTAAATAGCTTGCCACTTTGTTATTCATCCGTTTTTTAATTACTGAGTCGAGCTCGTTATAATCCGGTGGCTCTACAACAGAGTTGTCATCAACTGGTGGTACTGGAAATACCTCTCTATCGGCCACATGGTTCTCTTAATAGACCGACTTCAAAGATCTTCAGTAACCGGCGATTACCTCTGCAGTAGGATGACACTCCTCGTCATACTAAGAGTGCGTCTGGTGTAACCAATGCCTTGGCAGCCGTTTCCATGGAGTGGGTGGTATGTCTCCACTGCTCACTTTTATCTTCAGAGGCCTGAGAGGACTTCTGAAACAGTTGGCCCCAAAAAATGGGCGTGGCATATCAATATGGTTACTTCATAAACTTGGGACCAAAAGAAGCTTAAATACCGATATTCAACCAGATATCTAAAACATTAGTCCAAAGTCCAAAAATTAGTCCAGCAACTATCAGACGGACAATCGGTCAGACGAACATACGAGTTCGGTCTACGATGGCATTTTAATGCGTTACAAACTTTCAGACAAACTGATAATACTATTTCACACTCTGTGATCATTTTGATTTGTTTAAAGATATCAAAATGATATTTTCGAGCATGTCATTTTAATGACCCTAAGATATTATCTATCATTTGGATGATTGGTGTTGGTGTTTTTCATTCTCTGTGTATATACGAAAGTCAGACAGTGTATGTACGATGCTTATGGACTCAGACCAATTGTGATCAATCTTTGTTTTATTATATAGTTTATTATTTTCTCTTAACTAATAATATTTTTGCTGTATTTTAATACTTTAAATTATAGTTTTAATTCATCGATGTTTTTCGTTGATCTCGAGCCCAGCGTGAATAATAAGAAAATTTATGAACTAAAATATTTGTGCGGTGCATCCGTGAAGATTGAACCACCCAAAAAATTTGACGATGCCAAGAATTTGGACATACAAAACGATACTGCAGTAAAGCTTTCCGGTGTGTAAAGTGTGCGTTGAACCATAGTTCTGATGTGTGCACAAAAGAGAAGACAGCTCCAGCAACTTGCGTTAACTGTGGTGAGTTCCACACGGCTTCGTATAATGGCTGTAATGTTTATCAAGCAGCATTACGAAGAGATCATCCGCATATTGGTAAAATAACCCAAAACCAGCAATTCAAACAGCAGCACGCACTGAGCTAATACATACCGATCATTGTGCGCCGGTGTTACCTGGAGTAAGTTACGCTGACATTGTCAGAGATAAATCTGCTAATCGTAATAAGACAAACAGAATATACGATCAATTTAACCACCAACAAAGTACTGACACAAGATTTGATAAACTGGTACAACTGATGAAAAAGCAGATGGAGAGGTTTAACAGAATGTCAGAACAAATCTGCTCGTTAGTGAATCTTGTCACGTCACTTATCGGTAACCATGCATCCAAACCTTAAAATTGTCTTATGAAACGCTAACGGCGCCAGCCAACAAGAGTTCGAGCTCGAACATACCATCAAATCTCACAACGTTGTCATTGTTCTACTTTCGGAGACTTATTTTACTGACCGCTCTCATTTTAAAATACACGGATATACCGTGATTACAACTAATCACCCGTTAAATACAGCCCGCGGTGGAAGTGCTATCATTATCCGAGATAACATTAAATTTTCTGTATGTAGATCCACATCACATCTCTCGGCTCAAGTAAGCACCGTAGAACTAAATGTAGCTACTGGCAGCTTTAAAATAGCGGCTGCGTACTTTCCTCCTCAGTATCAAGTCACTCAAAACATGTTTCAAACTATATTTGATTCACTGGGAAACTGCATTCTCATTGGTGGTGATCTAAACGCGAAGAATCACTGGTGGGGAGCTAGAACCGACAACCAGAAAGGACTCGAACTACTGAAGTGCATTCATTCAAATAATTATTCAGTCCTAACTTCAGGAAGTCCTACATACTGGCCGACTGACCCAAATCGTCACCCGGATATACTGGATGTCGCCATCTGCCGTGGAATCGATAGACGAAGGATAACAATTAAAGACTTCCACGAGTTATTTTCCGACCACTCTGCAATTGTCATCGAAATCAATGTTCCAGTCGATCTTGATACTGTCAGAAGAAATCTTCTCAGCAAGAACTCTGACTTGTCTCTATTCCGATGCTGGTTAGAGGGTCAAGTAGACCCTAATATAGAAATGAATTCCGTAAGAGATGTTGACGATACGGTTGAATGGTTATGCCGGAAAATTCATGAAGCAGCAGACATCGCAATTCCTTTAAAAATATCAAACAAACCATCTTCATACCGCAACTACTCGATATATTCTAGAGAAATTCGTGAGCTTGTTAATGAGAAAAAAATGCTTCGACGTATCTGGCAACAATTTCACTACCCGGCAGATAAGAACGCATTAAACAGAGTTTCAAAAAAATTAAAAAAGAGACTGATTGACTTGAAAAAATATGCGATTGAAAACTTCCTGATTAATGCTGAGCCTAATGGACCTGAATGCGATTTATGGAGAGCTACAAAATATTTCAAACGTCCAGCTCGACGTTTAATTCCCATTAAAACTCCTAATGGGGAATGGTGTCACAGCAATCAAGAAAAAGCTGACACATTCGCTGCACACCTTCAGGAACAATTTACACCATTCGCGATTTGCAGTAGTGCACACGAAGCAGAGGTAAAAAGAGTGGTCAAAGCACCTTGCTGTGACAATGTTCCGATAACTCCAGCCAGTTTGGAAGAGCTTACAAATGAAATAAAACTTCTGGTAAGGAAAAAGTCTTCTGGATACGACGGAATCGACATAGCAACAATCAAAGCACTTCCCGATAATTGTCTACAACTAATAGTGGAAATATTTAACATATGCTTCAGGTTTGGCCACTTCCCTAGCCAGTGGAAGTGCGTAGAGGCAATTCTAATTTCAAAGCCTGGAAAATCTGAGAACGAATTATCATCCTATCGCCCTATCAGTCTGCTGGCGGTACTCTCAAAAATATTCGAAAGAATATTTCTTCGTAGAGTACTACCGAGACTAGAAAGCGATATTCTCCCCGACCATCAATTCGGGTTTCGACGAAGGCATGGAACTCCAGAGCAAGTTCACAGAATCGTTGAAGTCATTCAAAATTCTTTTGAAGAGAAACAGTTCTGTTCTGCCGTATTCCTTGATGTGAAACATTCCTTTGATCGCGTATGGCACAAGGGGTTGTTATACAAAATAAAAATGGCATTATCCTGCACAGAGTTCCGCTTTCTTCGATCATATTTACAGGGAAGAAGCTTCTACGTGAGACACGAGTTAAAAAGTATACAGGCAGGAGTGCCTCAAGGAAGCGTGCTGGGCCCATTGCTTTACACCATATACACAGCTGACATGCCCGACTCTATCTGCAATGAAGTAACTATAGCGACATATGCTGACGATACAGCAATTCTTGCTACAGCTTCCAGTGCTAAAGCAGCAACTCAATTGCTTCAAAACCAACTGAACAAAACCCAAGACTGGAATATCGCAGTAACCGCAGCCAAGTCCGTTCATGTCTTATTCGCACTTCGACATAAAGGGTGACGATCGGGCCCGCTTTAATGGCGTGGTGATTCCTTAACGAAACAAAGTCAATTATCTAGGCTTTTGGCTTGACAAAAGGCTAACTTTTAAAGACCATATAGTGGCGAAAAGGAAGCAATTAGACCTTAAAACGTGTCGGATGTATTGGCTATTAGGCCAAAAATCAAAGCTTAGTCTGGACAACAAAGTCAGACTATACAAAGCCATACTTAAGCCGGTCTGGACTTACGGCATCCAGCTATGGGGTGTGGCAGCTGTATCAAACATCGAAATACTTCAACGGTATCAAAACATCACCCTTAGGAAAATCACTCGAGCTCCGTGGTATACACGCAATGACAATATTCATAACGATCTTCAGATGCCAAGTATAGCTGAAGAAATCAAGAGACATAGCACCAGATACATAGAAAAACTTGATCAGCACTGTAATATTCTAGCTATCAATTTATTGGACAATTGAAACACAACGAGGCGGCTTCAGCGAGTGCACACGTTAGATCTGTCATGTTCAAGAACAGTAAGATTAAGTTAAGATTATGTTATTATGTAATTATATGTTAATATAATATGTAAACCGTAAATGTGAAAATGAAGTAGTCACAAAATTTGATT